>VXAY01007080.1:53406-88087 GCA_013399855.1 Oxyruncus cristatus
ACCGTGAGCCGGGCAGGAAGTGTTCCGGCCGTTCCCGGTGGCGCCGGGGAAGAGAGGGGATGAGTAACTTGCCGCGGCCGTGATTCCTTTTCAGCGGTTCCCACGTGAGCGCCTCGGTGCGAATTTTAGCTCGGAAATCGCGGAGCCGAGCCCTGCGCGGCCGTGGGGAGGGAGGGTCCGCCCAGCTGTTGGCAGCGGGCAGCTCCGTCGCTCAGCGCTCGCTGGTGTGTCGGGAAGGCTCAAAAGGAAGTGGCTCCACCGCAGCCCCTGAGCGTGGGGGACCGGCATCTGCGGCACTCACACCTCTGTCTGTGTCTTTCAGAAAATGGCAGTGAATGTGTATTCTACTTCAGTGACCAGCGATAACTTGAGCCGACATGACATGCTGGCGTGGATCAATGAGTCTCTGCAGCTGACGCTGACCAAGATCGAACAGCTGTGCTCAGGTGAGGAGTCGGTGTCCCAAATGGGATGTGCACCCTGGTTCTGTAGAGGTGCAGCTGTGCAGTGTGAGCCCTCTGTGCTGCCCTGCTCCGGGCTTAGTTCCTGGTGTGAACAGATTCGTGGTCAGCATTATGAGCCAGTTATGGTTGGAGCGTTTTTGAAGTGGTTGTTAATAATGTCAGTGTAATGAAAAGGCACGTTCTCCTGACTCACTACAGCATAGGTGCTGTAAGGAAAGGGCAATAACATGAAAAAAAGACTCTGAGGAAGAGGGTGCTTTCCCATGAGGAATGAAGCATTTAGCCTCAATGGGTAGAGTAAGTCTTAACGAGTGTAACTAGCAAAACCAATTGTGATTTCTTATGGAAGAGCACAGGAGTGTGAGGAAAGCAAACTGGTGACTTGTGGGGTCACTTGCAGGAGTTTTACAACTCCTTCTGGTCCCAAGGCACGTCAGTCTGTGTCAGCCCAGCTTAGCTGGGCCTGAGCTGACTTCTGCACAGCTGAAACTCATGTACAGTTATAGGCAGAAAAGGGGAAGTTGTTGTGGTACAGAAATGGAGTCAAGTGTCACAGTAGGGAGGGGAGTGTGGAAGGAGGAGGCTTGTAGGAATGAATAAAAGATAGAGCTGAAAAAAACCCAAGGCTAAAAATGCAGCCTGAGTACGAGATAATTTATGTAGCTGCAACAGGCACTCAGTGAAAGTGGAAGTGTAGCTCATACAGTGAGTTTGACTTAAGGTGTTGTTCGTGGAATGAAAGATGAAGAATAAAAGGAGGAACAAATTTAAAGTAAGTTTGGGGCTGTCGATACAGCTTGGAAAAAACAATCCCAGAGATTACAGAGTAGCAGGGGACTCAAGGTAGACATCTGAAAAGGTGTTTGTGGTGGCTTTTGTCTAGTGTGATGATGGAGAAAAAGCTTTAAGGGTGAAGGAACTAAAGACCTACAGCCACAGAAGGAAGGGAAGTGATAAGCACTGTCTGCTTTCGGATAGGCAGGTTAAAACCCTGTTGTGTGCAGTGTTGATCTGCACAGCAGAGAGGTTGTGTATTGGTGTGAGTGTTGAATGCTGCAAGAGCCCTGTGTTGAAGTGAGGGTAATTAGTTCAGAATTTCAGCTCACCTGTTTTGAGGGAAAGACTGAGAGCTGTTGATGTACACGCTGAGTAACATCCCTCTCCTGTGTCTGCAGAAATGCTTTGTGCCTCGGCAGGTATGAAGTGGCTTTTGCTGCCGTAGTCCTGTGGAAGCAGGAGTTCCCAAGCTTGCTTTGCTGCCTTTGGCAAGGGCAGTAGTAACAGCAATAGTTTGAGGTTGCATAAATGCACAAAAGATGACCTTTGACTTTTGCTGTGATCCCTCTTTTGATCACGCTTATCTCTCAGGCTGCCAATAGTGAGCAAACCCCTGGTTTCTGGCAAGTCCTCTGTGTTTGAGTTGGGATTGGAGTTCTGCAGCAAGTGAACTGAGAGACAGTGGAGAGCAAACAGCAAGAGTTGTTTTTTTTGGTGTTTGTTTTTTTTTTTATTTGCATCAGTGGATGATGTCAGTCTTCTGGTAGCAGGTGAAAGTGGGAGCCCCTGCAAAATATCTTGAGGGAAAGTGAACTATTGTAGGATGTGGTTGAGATGAATAGAGTAGTTTAGGGTAATGCTGTTATGTATTACTTCTTGGCTTTCAGGTAGCTCCCAAAAGCTTGTTGTGTAGCTGTTTGATGGTTTAGGTTGGGGTTCCCATTGCTCCTTCCTTCATTCATGCTGGTGGGGGAATAATGCTCCAAATGTTGTGCTGGTGTTTTCAATGGCACATGGTTGTGTATCATCACTTCAGAGTGAGGATCTAGTTTAAAAATATCTTTTTTTTTACTGTGTTGTGTGTATATTCCACAAAACCTAATTTTTGGAGGTGATTAGCTGCTCTTTGTGGCTGAACTGAATCTCTCTCTCTCGCTCTTATTACAACAAGAGCTGAATTAGAGGACATGAAGGATTTAAAATTAATAGAAACATTATCTTATTTCAGTTCTTTGATTAAGGCTTATTTTAAATATAATCCAACTTAATTGGCCTTTTATCTTGGAGGGCACCTTGAATTGTGTATAGCTTCTATTTGTGGGAAGTAAATGTATCACTATTTGGATAATGGCGAAATACAATTTTTAGAATAATGCTTTTTCTGGTTTAGTGCTATTAGTGTTGTTAAGAGGAGATTACATGCCTGTTGGACACATGTAACATCTCAGGTCTGTACTGATATCCACGAAGAAAGGAAAGTCAAATTACTCATTGAATTTTTCTTTTTACCCTCGAACTATGGAGGCAGGATTGCTCTTACTAATAAGAGTTCAAGTAATGAGCCCAAAAGTTTGGTTCTGCAGCTCCCATAAGCTTATCTATGGCCATGCTGCACAAAAAAAGGAGACTGAAGGTTCCTGCTTTCTTACCTGTGTTGCCTTTAAGGGCTTGTGTAGCTGAGGAGTGAGTCAGGTCAGTTTGCTGATCTAACTGAAAAGTAATTTGTGAAGGTTAGTGAGCTGAGCTGACTTAATTCATCCCAGCATTTGTGTTCTTTTCCTTTTGGCAGGTGCTGCCTACTGTCAGTTCATGGACATGCTCTTCCCAGGTTCTGTAGCACTCAAGAAAGTGAAGTTTCAAGCAAAATTGGAACATGAGTACATTCAAAACTTCAAGGTTCTACAAGCAGGTTTTAAACGAATGGGTGTTGACAAAGTAAGCTGGGCTGTAACTGATTTCTCTGTGCTCTTAATGCCAGTGTAGATGGGATGTACTTTCAAATTTAGAGTTGACTAAATCTGGGAGCAGAATTTGCTTTTGGTTTGTAAATCTCAATACTTTTGGTTTGCATTGGGGTCCTCACTTCATTTAGGACATGATCTGCTTTACTCCAGCCAAGGGCAGGTTTCTAGTTCTTAGTGATGAGGTGAATGTTTCTATTTTTATTCTGTGCAACTTATATGTCACAGACTAATACTGACATTTCTATGAGATAAGATTTGCTTGAACTTCCTTTTTTGGACCATCTTTATGTGAGGTGTGCTCCCATAACCTACCGCTGTGGTAGTCCAAAGGATTTCAAGTTCTTCTTTACCAATATATAGAATATATAATTGTTAAGGTTGGAAAAGCCCTCTAAGGCCATTGATTCCAACTGTTCCCCCCGCACTGCCAAGGCTACCACTAAACCATGTCCCCAAGTGCCACATCTACACAGCTTTTAAATACCTCCAGGTATTAAAATATGTGATTTTTAGTGAGTGAGAATGAGATCTGTGAGAAAGCTTGTTCAGATCAAATGACAGTTCTGCTTAAGGAAGGGGGATTTATCCAGGTAATAGTGACAGACGGTGTATTTGGTAGGATGTAGAACTTCCTGTGTTAAAGCTTTTTCCTTCTTTAAGAAGACAGCTCATTGTGTGCTGGCAGCAGCTCCAAAACAGTCAGTCTCTGCTTGGGGACAGTGGCTTGTGCAGTCTGTCCACACCTGGACAACCAGTGTGGCTTCCAAATGCTGAATGGTCATTTGGAAAGTGGTCATTGTGAAAAAACTCTTCCCTGTGAGGGTGCTGAGGCACTGGGACAGGTGTCCCAGAGAAGCTCTGAGCAACCTGGGCTAGTGGAAGGTGCCCCTGCCCATGGCAGGGGGTTGGAATGAGAGGAGCTTTAAGGTCCTTCCAACCCAAACCAGTCTGTGGTTCTGTAAATCTGTGGTCACATAACAGTGGTGGCTCCTGGTCCCTGCCAGGTCATGGCCCTCAGCTCGTGACCTACAGACAAGACTTCTTCACTGGCTGCATCTTTTTAATGATCTTCAGTTACACACCTCATTCCAGAGCAGCTGGAATCTGCTGTAAAGGTGATGTTTTGCTCTTGTAGCAGTTCTGTGTGTTGGCAGGCTGTGGATTTGGTCAGCAGTTCCTATTTGTCAGACCCTGCACTGCCTGAGCCAGCTTCACGTGGACAGGAAGATCTGTGTGTGAGCTTGGTGTAGCAGAAACCTTGCTGCAGAATTATTTAAAATTGTTTGGACTCTCACAGTGAGCCTGATTGGGTTTTCATTCCAATTATTAGCAGAAATCCTACTATTTGACATAGTTTTGGTCAAGGAGGATTTTCTCTGGACAAGAATTAGATTTGTATGTCTTCTGAGTGCATTCATTTTAAAACTTTGTATAAAAATACAGAGGTTCTTTACTCTTAATATGAATCTCACTTTTTTTTTTTCCTCCCCTTTTCCTTGCTTCAGATAATCCCTGTGGACAAACTAGTGAAAGGAAAATTTCAGGACAACTTTGAATTTGTTCAGTGGTTCAAAAAATTTTTTGATGCAAACTATGACGGGAAGGAGTATGATCCTGTTGCTGCTCGACAAGGCCAAGACACAATAGCACCAAACCTTGTTGCTCCAGTCATGAACAAACCCAGGAAATCTCTTGGAACTGGCAGTGCAGGTAGAGAAACTAGTTAAAAGATTATCTAGATCATCAAAAACTCTGGGGAAATGAAGACTGGGTTGCTATTTAAAATCAGTGTATGGGCTTATAGTATTTTGCATCTTGTTTCAGAGATGTTAGGCTCAGACACTGAGGCTGCTCTAGTACCCAGGTGTCGAGGCTACAGAAAGAACAGTCTTCTCTAAGAGAGAAAATGGCAAGGATTGGTGCCAAGGCATGCCAAAACCCCCCCCCCCCCCCACATGTCACATGGAGTCAAGGAAGGAACATATCTTCAAACTCTTGCATGCCTAAGCATGTTTGGAGGGGAGATAGTACCTTTACAGGAGGGAGAATTACTTAGAGTTAATTGGTGAATTAATCTTGCAGCCCCACAGAGGCCCATCGTTGCACAGAGGACCCCAGCAACTCCCAAAGCTGGGTCTGGGATGGTCAAAAAGGGTGGAGGAGACGATGAATCGGCCGGATTGATCGAGCAGGTGGGTACAGCACAGCCCCGCAAGTGACCCCTGCTTGGCAGAGCTGTGTGCAGGTTTGTTCTCCAATAGTGTGAGATGTCTGGGTTGGGCAAATGGAAGAAAGCCATCTGAATCCAGTCAGCTCATTTAAAATCACGTAACTGGAAGCCTTTGTTAAAATGTCTTGCTCTCCTGATGGGAGTGAAACCCCTCCTGCACACGAGTGCCCAGACATTTAACCCCGGTGTGTGCCGTGTCACACATAGCATGGCTTGTAAGTATTTCCACAGCTGTGTTGCAGCTCTCACAGCATTCCAGGGGAGCTATGAGCAGCTGCTCCTTCACTGAAATCCTGAGTGCAACACAACTGAAACTGCTGTCAGCGAGAGAGTTGTCGTGAAAGAATGTGTGAGCAAGGAGAACTGCAGGCAGGCAGTGCTTTACCTATTTCATGGAAGCAGCCTTTAGAATTTCCAAGTGGTTTTGCCTGTGTTGGACTGGGTGTTTGTTGTGGCAATAATATTATAATATTACAGTTTGAGAAATAGCCCTTTTCCTCCTCTCACAGTCCCCCTTCCCCCATATCTTGGTTACTGCTGAAGTGCTTTGCATGTCAACACCCTCCTGAGAACTTTGGGGACCCGCCTTTTGCATAGATTCTGCTGAATTCTATCTCTGGGATAAATTATTATTGATGCCCCTTGGCAGATCAATGTATTGAAACTTACTGTTGAAGATCTGGAGAAGGAGAGAGACTTCTACTTTGGCAAATTGAGGAACATTGAGTTGATCTGCCAGGAGAATGAAGGGGAAAATGATCCGGTGTTGCAGAGGATTGTGGAAATTCTTTATGCCACAGATGTAAGTAATCTGTTATAAATTGGGTTGCACAGTTCCTCTCTGCCCTTGTAATTGGAATCTGGTTTGCTTTCCAGGGCTCCTTCTAGTTCTACTTTTTTTTTTTTTTTCTTCCCATGAGGTTTATGGCCTAACTTTTTCCTGTAATAAAGGAGCAGATAGCACAATTATAGTCAGGCAGCAAACAAGGTTGGCCTTTCACGAGAAGTGTGTAACATAGATCAAAGATGAGGAAAATACTTCTGGTAATACATCTTGACACTGTAAATAGTGACTTAAGGGTATCTATCTGAAGTAAAAGTGGGGGGAAAAGGCACACAGAGTAGCTAGGAACTGGTTTGACATCAGATTTTCATTAAAGCACTTGTTTTCTTCCCCTTCAGGAAGGCTTTGTGATACCTGACGAAGGAGCACCGCAGGAGGAACAAGAAGAGTATTAACAGACCACATACTGTACCAGCAGAGCAGCAACATCAGAATTCTTTGCCCCAGATCATGTGCTTAACTGTAAAATACTCCACTTTATTCTTAGAGGACTCACTGGTTTCTTTTCATAAGCAAAAAGTACCTCTTCTTAAAGTGCACTTTGCGGAAGTTTCACTTTTACAGTGGGTTTGAGTTAGGAGCTCTTTCTCACGCTGTAGCAGAGCAGTATTCACATCGAGGTGGTATATTTAGGGAGCAAGAGGCTGAATATTTGGAACTCGTTGCAGAATGGTTTGCTGGTAAAACACTGGTTTGTGGGAAGACTCTTTTTGTATCTAAGGTGGTGTGCAGTAGAGAAATTAAAGACTCTGACTCACAGAAAGATTGAGTTAATGTGAAATTGCAGCACAGAAATTATAATAAATGCCTTAAGAGTATTTAAAATATGCTTCCATATGCCAAATTGAAGTAATGTGATGGGAGATTTTATGTGCTTCATATTGGGGTAGACGTTTGTTTAACTCCATTCACTGCTGTCCGAGAGGCCTCGTGTGGCAATCTCGCTGTGTCAGCAAGTGCTCAAAAGGGGCTATTAAAACAAAACTCCATTCCTATGTAAAGCTGCTTACTAAGTGATTAGTTCTCGATGAAATGGGCCTTAACGTTGCCTGTCACAAGATTAGAGGGAGTATGAACAGCTGAGACACATAAATTACCTTGAAGAGTGCTGAAGCCTTTCTCTGTGGCATTGTGGCTTTGCCAAAACGTACTGTGTTTTCTGTAAGAAAAACAAAGCAAAGGGCATCCAGTCTTACTGCCTAAAACGTCCTTCAGAAATAATTTTTCTTCCTGGCTCTTGTTTCTATTTGTTCTGTTTATTTTCATTTCTGTTGGAATCCTTGCTGGTCTCTAATTTTCCCCTTTCCCATCCCAGGGAATGCTGATCACACCTGATAAGTTGTAACAGGACTTGCACTGTGCAACTGGCTTTGAATGAAAGTGAATTGAGCATATGAGGATGATACTTTCCTGTTTTCTTCTCTTTTTTTCCCTTTCAAACAAGGGCATATTAATAATACTTGCCAGTTCAGTAGTCTTCTGGGGTAAAAACTAAAAGATGCTGGCTAACAGAGCTAATGTTATTGCAGAAAATACAGTACTGAGACTAACTTAAATATTAATATTTAAAGTACTTTCCTTAACTGTCCTTTTTTGCTATCATGCCCCTCATTACTGTTGTGTTTGGCAAGATCCTGCAAGACTTCTGACCCCCCTTCACTACTGAGATTGATCAGTCCTGTTGTGCTTGTATTCATTTGTTTCTGGTGGTAGCTTGTCCTAAAATGTGTGTAGGAGAGCATTTTATGCTAATTGTGTAGTGCATGAATCTTTGTGAAGTTCAGAGAAAAACCCAAATTCAGTGAATGCCAAAAATGCAAGTATCTAGCCATTGTTTAAAACTGCAGTGGTGCTATTTCTCTTGTGGCCTTTTAGACTTTCGTTGCCCTAAAACTCCATTTTACTGAGAAACCATATTTGACTTGGATTTTTCTTGACAGGGTTTTTCTATTTTAAGCAGTTTCTAAATAAAGTTCTGTATTTCAAGAGTGTCATGTCTGCTGGAGTCTCTCGTGCTTTCAGATACAATTAGGCAGAGCTGAAGCTCGTGGTAGTTTCGTGGTGAAGCTTGCAGGACCTGGAATTTCAGCTTCCATTCTCCAGCCCCAGGCATTGCTAACCTCAGTAACAGTAATCTTGGAACTCTCTTTGGAGTGTGCCGGGGGAAATGGTTGCTTGAGTTCTTCTCCCCTCCTTCCCTCCCCTTTATTTTTCCCTCCCACAAGTGGATGGGATGTGAGTGTGGTGTTGACTTCCTCCTCCTCATGGTGTTGGAATGGGGCTATGGAACAGGAATGCTGCCACATATGTGTGTTTAACGTGTTTTAAAAGTGCTAAAACGCTGGTTTATTAGTTATAAACAAATGAGATGTTAATTGTTTCTGTCAACAGGCTCTGTGAGCAGACTGACTGTAAACTGAGTTGATTTGTTTGATTTGAAGTGCGTTTCATAGATGAGCTTCAATTCTCCTGTCACAGCTGTGTGCACAGACCAGCATCTGCAGAGAAGTGCTCAGGGGGTTTATCTGACCTTGGAATGGGAAGTGATCCCTGCAGGGCTGCTCCCGTGCTGGGGTGCACCCTCCCTGCCCCTGAGGGCTCTGTGGGTGCCTTACTCTGGAGAACAGGCACTGCTGGCACTGCCTGCTGGTGTGGCACAGCTGGGGCTGGACTGCACAAGCACAGACGTAGAACTGGGGTTTGATGCACATAAAATCTTCTTTACCATTACTTCCTCGCTTTGAAGTCGGAAGCATATTTTTTTCGACTCTAAATACTCCATTATTCCAGCAACTCAAAGCAAAAGGTGGCAGCAGGATGTGGCTGAAGGTGAAGATGACTTTTGAGAGGTCAGAAGTTGTGCACTGGGACCTGGTTGCTTCAAATCTCTTTCTATCAGGATTGTGTGTGTGGAACTGTGAAGCACTCAGGTCATCAGATAGGTTGATTTTGGACAAAGCAAGTAAATAGCCTTTTCTGCTAGGAGAATGCTGAGTCAGAATTCCTGCTGGTGTGCCTTGGGAGGCTGATGGATGTGTGGACATATTGGACGTGCATTATAAAGCTGAATTGCGGTGGCAATCTGGTCAGTCACACGCTGCTCAGATTTCCAGTTGCTTACATCACTTCTTTGCTACCAAGATGAGTTATAAATAGAATGGGGACAAACTCATAGAGTCAACTTATGGCTCTGTCATAGATATCTTGGCATAATCTGGTTTTTAATGTCCTTTTTTGGGGAGCAAATTACAATAAGCCCAACTCAAACCCATAGACTTAAAGTAGCTACTCTGTTACCCTGGTACAGTATATGCTGTTAATTTTAAATGCTCACCTGCTGGAATGATTCCAATAGCATCCAACCTTTCCTAGTATCTTAGTTTATCAGTTCTTTGAAAAACAAGCAGGATGCAAGAAGCAAAAGCGCACACCTCCTTTCTGTACCAACATGTCTTACTTGCAGGTGGACTCGTGGATGTTTTTTGGTTTTTTTTTTTTAACTTTTATTATTCCTTTTTTAAAAAATTCCTGGTTTGCAATGACAATTCTTACTGTAACTGGTAAAAGCCTTCAAATAAAGGCCAGAAACTTCCTTGCTGTCGTATCATATTGCTGTTTAGTGTGACTGCTTGAGCACTCAGTCATCTCGTAGTCTGGTGGAGTGTTCTTCCACGGGAACATGCTCAGGAGTGGGAGTTGGGAGCATCCTGCCAAGGATAAGGCCGCTCACAAGGAAAAGGTTTTTTTTTTTTGCAAGTTGGTGTGTGAACTCAGAGGGCTGTACTGTAAATTCCAGGCCAGTCTGGTGGTGCACAACCTGTGCCTCTATTCCTGTACTGGTGCAAGGAAAAGGGGATAATAATGTGGGCTGTTACCACAGGACTGGGACCATCCCAGGTTGCCGGCAGAGGAGAGGGAATTTGCATCTGGGCTCCTGTGCTGTGTCAGGACAGCTGAGGAATTACTGATCTTTTAATGCAGAGAGCAAGGAGAGACAGAACCATTTCAGATTCATAATAACTGCTTCTGGTGAAGTGGAATGTGAAATGGCAGCGGATGGGGGTGGGTGCAGCCCTGGCACTGGTGATGCTCGGAATGCAGGGAGCAAAATCCGAGGTGTGACTGCAGGAAGGAGACCTGAACAAACCGGTGAGATCTCTTGGGAAGAGGTGGTGTGTTCCTCACGGAAATCCTGTCTGGAGAGTTACTGGGCCTGGAGTCAGCAGAAGGAGGGGTATCAAACGCGTGTGACCAGAGAACATGGAAGGTGAGTGTGAGAGTAGAATTTGGAGAAGGTCGCAGTGATAGAGGATAAGTGCACAAAAACTAAATCATGCCGTGGAATTGGACAGGGAAAGCTGGGAAGGTGTGTGATGTGGGAGAACATCCTTAAGGAAAGGAAAAGTGCACTGCTCTGTGACTAAAGAGGAGTGATGGGTGCACAAGTACTGGGCAGGACTGTGTGATCAGGCAGCTGTGCTGCAGGAAAGGAGCTGGGTGTGATACAGGCAAAGTCCAGCCAAAGAAAGGGAAAACAAATGGAATTCCTCTGTTGAGTAACCCCTGTTAAGCTGAAGAATCAGGCTCTCTGGAAGAGAGGTTGCTCAGATTTAAACTGTCATTAAGACAGTCTTTATCTTCCAAGAAAGTATTACTTTTCTTTTTGATGAGGAACAAAGTTAAACTAAACTTCCGAAACTTTCTAAGACCAGAAAGGCAGTTTCCAGAAGGCAACCCCAGCTTTGGGCAAAGGCCACTCTCTGTAAAAATTGCCCTTTTCTCTTTTTCAACACAGCTGGCTGGCTTTTTGAACTGTGGCCTTTAAATAATAAATTTAACACTGATATATATATATAATTATATGTATAAGTATTTATTTAAGCGATGTAGAAATATTGAAACAATGTGACAGCATACAATAATATTAAATATATATAACTGAGTTATAGACATTTATATACTTTGTATATGAATGTATACATTTATATCTAAAAATGCTTTTGGCTGACCTGTCAGAACTGTAGGACACATGAGCTGGTGTAATTTTTGTTTTAAAGTCCAACAGATGTTTTGCGGACATTTTTTCTCTGGAAAATATTTCATAAAATGGTTGCCTGTCAATCTTCTCATAGGGCTCTGGCTCTGATTTTGTCCCCAGGGGATGCATAAAGGATGAATGGACATTCAGGAGGCATTAAATCTCAGGGGACAGCATGGATCTAAACTGCAAAATGTCCAGAGCTTTGCAGGTTGATATTTATGGAGTGATGAGCAGACAAGGTTAAAATGAGGGATGTTGGAGGTGAGTCCATTTTCAAGACCTGGATACAAACCTGTGGTTAATTTTGGCTTTTTCTCTCAAGGAAGGGCTCTCTGGGAGAGTGAGGAGGGAAATGACCACAGAGGTTTGTGACAGTGGCTGTCAGGATGAGGATGAAGCCCCACAGCAGCCCTGCACAGGGGCTGGGAGGTGGGGCTGTCACCCTGTGAGCTGCAGATGCACAGGGAGGGGGGAACAGATGGAATGTGCTGCTGCAAGGCTGAGTTGCACCACAGCAAGTGACAACCACCTTGCTCTGACACAGTGCTAAAGGATGGGATGTGAGGGACTGGTGGTGACTGGTTTCTTTCTGTCCAGGCAAGGCTGGTCTCTGGAAAGCTGTGCTTACACTGGCACGAGCTGTTAAGGGGGTTACCAGGGGTGGTAAAACTTAAACAGAGGCCGTTTCTTACAGAGAGAGTGTCAGAAATAGTGACCTTGTGAAAATCACAGAATTGTTCAGGTTGGAAACGCCTTCTAAGATCGAGTCCAATCCCAGCACTGCCAAGGCCACCACTAAACCATGTCCCCAAGGGCCACATGTCTTTTTAAATCCTCCCAGGGATGGCGACTCCATCACTGCCCTGGGTAGCCTGTGCCAGGGCTTGACAACCCTTTTAGGGAAGAAATTTTCCCTGTTGTCCAACCTAAACCTCCCCTGGCACCACTTGAGGCTTTTTCCAGTGCATTTGCTGTACTGCAACTGTTCCTCCCTCGATGTGATTCTTGCGCCGTAAAAGCTCCATGTGGTCCATTTGGGAATCAGACTGCTTTTCAGCATAGAAAATTGTCAGACAAATGTCAAAGTTGGCCTTTCACAGACACCTCCCATGCCCAACAAGTGGAAGAGACTGTTTCTGATCACTTAAGGTAAACAACAAACTGGCTGGGAAACATCTGTGGAAATACTTGATGAAATGAATTCCATCACCTCCTAATTTGTGATACGCTTCTTATGAAAAATGTTCCTTTGCTTCCTCCTTCAAACATTCAATACTTAAAGGCAATAACATTCATGCTGGAGGTTTCCAGCAGTAAGGCAAGATAACAGCTGCAACCTGTGATTCCCTTTTGATCAATTTAGGAAAGTTTTGATTAGGGAGTGATAACCACAATGCAATTTTAATACTTCACAGTTAAGTAGTGGGTTTGTGCTGTGTGGAAAATCATTGCAGATGTATGTGCAAACTGGAAAGCAGCATGTCCAAATTTAAAAATAAGTGTATGCCATACCTGTCCAGGTGGGTAATGGCCATGAACCGCACCATTCAGGCTTCCAATAAATGTGTTTGCTGGTTTGGAAACCCTGGAAGTGTGCTGCAGGGTTCTTTTGGGCTTCACCTGTGATACATCTATTACAGCCTGCCAGGTTTATGAGCTCTTTTTCTCAGTTATGAATTACCTGGTTGAGCCTAGGCCTGAATTTGCAATGCTTGTTTTCACAGGTTTGAGTGAGTTCTGCAGGCAATGAAAGAAATCATAGGTAATATTAACAATAGAGATATCAATGACACACATTCTGAAGGCTGACATTGACTGTGATGCTTCACAGCCTGGGTAATGACACTGTCCTCTGGGATGAAAGATGAGGGCGAAGGAGTAGTGGTTGCAAAAGTAATTTCTTGATTTATTAAGAAACAAAAAAAAAGGAAGAAAGAAAGGGAGCACCATTTGTTACTGGTGGTAGGGCAGTGTTTCTTTTCATAGTCGTCTTCCACAGTTCCTCTCTGTCAGCACCACAGAACCTCAGTAATTAATTTTGCTCCCTTTGATACTGTGCACGTGACTGTCTGTCCTGCAGGAAGGATCTGGACCATGTGTGACCCAAATTCAGTGATCCCATGCTGGAAAGCTCTCCAGAGTGCCCCAAAAACTAATCTGACTGTAGGGTATTTCTGAGGCCCAATCCTGTGCTCAGAGCTGCTTCCAATTAACTGTTTCTCCTGTGCTGCCCTGAAAAGTGTCTGCTCCTTAAGCATTCATTTTTCCATCGAGCAGAAAACACAAGCATCCTCCCTGATGGAACTGGCCTAATAAACCACTCCCTCGCTTAAGAATGTCTGCTGTAAAGTAATAGATTTGGTGATAAATGGCTCCTTTAAATGTGTTCTCTTTTGGGTTTAATCAGTTTGGTTTGGCTATTGTATGCAAACCCATGAAAGTAGTAGATTGTGCCTGTTACAAAGGCGACCCTCATGTAAGTTATGACAGCTATTCTCCTTCATGGGTTCTGGATTTACCGAGGTAAAACAGCCTATTCAGGAAGATTAAAAGGACTGAGCTTAATCCAACCTGGAGAGAGACTGAAGGAGGACGAGACTGAAGTTCTGAGAGGCTGTTGGAAAAAAGAAGTCTGACCACACCCACGGTGAAAAAAACCTCATGGGATTAAATTCCATGTTAGACAATTTATTTTTTCCTCTCTGATACTAATGGCAGGGCAGGAATAGAGCACGAATTTCTGACGGAAGAGCAAAAGTTTGATGGACATTTAGCAGAAGGATAAAGATCTCAACTCCACTGTAGGCTAACATGGTTTATGGAGTTTTTCTGTTTGTTTCTAAAGGTTATGGTGGCTGAAAAACATTTGACTTGCAGCTCTTTTGGGACAGAGCTCATCCAAGAGCAGAGGCACGAGGAAGCCCATTTGTCACCTGGGATGACAGTGAAATCTAGAGAGGCAGATGGTGGCAGCCTTTGCCTGAATTCTGAAAACAACCTGTTTCTTCTCTGCAGCTTGGTGAGATTAATCAAAGACTGCACTGACAGTTGTGGGTCTGAGCAATGTCAGCTTGCTGCATGGAATTAGTGCCCAGAGAAGCTGTGGCTGCCCCATCCCTGGAAGTGTCCAAGGCCAGGTTGGATGGGGTTTGGAGCAAGCTGGTCTAGTGGAAGGTGTTCCTGCCCATGGCAGGGAGATGGAATGAGATGAGATTTGAGGCTCTTTCCAACTGAAACCATTCTGTCATATTTACAACAGTTGCTGCCTGTTCTGTGCTTTGCACAGTGTCTTGGAAGTCAAAGCAATTTTGCCTCTGTTAGTTGTTTTGTGATGTTTGGGGATGTCACCAGCACCTCCAATACCACATGTGCCTGTTGAAATGACTGTGGGTGCCTGAGATTAAAAAGCCTGTGAAGCCACAGTGCCACCAGTGTGTCTTTAGTCCTGTGTCACAGGATCTCTCTGTGCAGACCTGGCACCGAATTCCTTGATATCGGTGACAACAAATGTGTGGGGATCCCTTCCCTGGCTGAAGGGACAGCTGTGCCACGGCCTTGGGTTACGGGCAGGACGCTGCTCCAAAGGGGTAAATGCCTCCTACACACCAGGACTTTGGGTCAGCCTCCCTTCTGTGAGAGGGGTCCCTGAGGGGGTTAAACCAGTGCCCTGAGCTCTGGTTGCATTCCCTGGTATAAAGCGATGCTCGCAGCTCCTTGGAACTCTGCTCCCAGCACCCTCTGACAATTCTGCTCCGTGCTGGGCGGGGGGAAACTTTTTCTTCCAGTTCATGGGATGGAGTGTGGCTCCTGTGTGCAATGTGCTCATAATGATAAGTTCCAGGTAACCGCTAATTTCTTACTCGTGGATTATTTCAGGTCCCCACTCATTTCTCATTCGTGTTTGGCAAGTAGTAAGGCCTCGTCATGTTTTATTTAATTTTTTTACTACTCACTGCTAAATGATGTGTGGAAACAATGAAACATCACTTCTGCCATTTTAGGTATATTTTTTTCAACCATTTGTACATCTCTTCCAGGCCTTCCAGCAATGCATTTGTCTCCGGTCGGGAGACGATCTCTCCAAGAACTCTGGACTTGGAAGCTCTCAGAGCCTTTCTGTGCAAGAGGGTGCAGCAAACTGCTGTTGTGGCTGTGTCTCAAGTGGGCAGTGAATCTGGCCTATAAAATTGTCCTTGGGTATTTTTTATTGCTCATAAGCTGCTGGCATAATATAAATATTGACAACAGTGGATCAGTGGCACTCCTACTCCTCTCCTTGCCTTGTACCTTCCCATATCAAAACGGGAATTGTACTTCACTCCTGATGCTCCCCTGCCTTCCGAGTCCCTGGGGAATGGTGGCTGCACCCCCAGGCCAGCTCTCTGGAGAGCAGGGACTTGGCTGTGATCCTTCTTTAGCTCTGGGCTCTGCCCAGTCCCAGCATTGCCCTGGGAGGCTCGTGCATCCTCACACAACCTTTGCTCACCAGGTTGTAGTGCAGGATCCTGGGGGAACGTTGCTGTGCTTGTTGCAGTTCAGATGCTCTCGTGGCCTTTCCTCAGTGCCAGTGGTGCCCCCTCAGTGCTCAGTCTGCCCTGGACCACAGTTGGGCACAGAGATGCTCTGTCTCCTCTATCCTCATTTGGCTTTTTATTGTTGTTTTCCTTTGTCCACCTACTGTGTCCAGCCCCCTCCACTCCCTCCTGTTTTCTGCTTCCCCTCAGACTCACACTGGACTCTGCTGAAGAAGCAGAAGCAGTGGACTAGACTGAATGGACCCTCTTCCCCTCTTCTCCCCCAAAAGCAAGGCATTTGCAGCAACACACATTGAGGCTCAAACCACAATGCCATTAAGTGAGATCCCTCCTCTTTTGCAGGCACTCCTTGGGAACTGGTGCCACCAGATAAAGTTCATTCCTGAGCTCGAGCTTGTTGCCTCCTGCTCAGCCACTGATAAGAGCCGTGGTACTTCCCTCACTCCCATTAAAATCACACAGGGCAGGCTCTGGTAGGACAGGTCTCTTCTTCAGCTCTGGGATTTCTCCACTGCACAGTGGTAACAGGCTGTGCAGCTGGGATTTTAATATTATCTTCCTTCCAAGTCATACTCGTACCACCCTTTCAGGTGCTGGGAAATTTTGGGGGGGGGGGGGGTTATGTCTTGTTGTTTGTTTTGGTGTTTTTTCTTTTTTTTTTCTTTTTCACCTGGCTTGGAGGGTGGGCTGGGGCAGGGAGGCTGAGGTTGAGCTGCCACTGACCCCAGGCTCACAGTGAGTTTGAGTGGAGCTGAGGAAGCCTGTCTGTGAGGGTGAGTGTGGGCTGGTGTGGGTGTCTGCAGGGAGATGGGGTGAGGTTCTGAGTCTCCAGTCAGAGAGAAGGGGGGTTGTACTGAAGAGTTACTTATGGGCTCTGCCCTCCTAAATCGGTGGAGCAGGGAAGGGCTAATTCAGCGGGGGGTGTGTGAGGTCACCTTGCTCACCTGCACACATTGGTCTTCCTGGTCAGTCCTTTCCCTCAATTTTCCCATTTGCCTTCCAGTTGTATTTCTCTGCCTTTTCTTACAAATATTACTCTCCCACCATTTAATTTTTCCCTTTTCCTTTTCGTCCCACCTCTTTCTTTTTTGTAGTTCACACTCCTTGATTGTGTCTCTATTTGCATCTCATTCCCACTTCTCACTTTTCGCCTCTCTGGCTCTGCATTCTCCCATCCCCCTTCTCTGCTTTCCTGGTGCCTTTAGCCTGGCAGCCATCCACCAGCTCCCAAATGCTGATGGGGTCCAGCAGAGAGCCCCGTGGTTACTGTTCAGCAGGCTGGAGATTGCCCGAACAGGGTTCTGTGTCTGGGCTGCTGTAAAGTTGAGGGACATATGACCTTTTTTTTTTTTTTTAGCTACAGCTGTATTGTCTGTGCTGTTTTTCTCAGCCTCAGCAGTCACTCTTTCCTCCCTGTTTTTCCTCTTTGGGCCGTGCTCTGCCGTTCAGCAATGCGGGCTGAACAACGTCTGCCTGGGAATTGGGGGTCTCTGCAACACGGGGTTCAAATAATTTGGCAATAACAAAACATGTGAATATTGAATTACTGCTTCAAAGAGTCCAAAACACCCATTGCTGGCACCCGGGCTCCTAAGTGGCTGGGTTTGATGTTGGTGTTTAGGCTAACATGGTCTTCTGTGGCTGTCACAATTGATCAATCTGTAAATTTTGTCTTCTCTTACTAAAAAAAAAATTTCCTTCTCATGCATCTTCTCTGGAATCTACAGATGAAATGAAGGGAAACAGTGTGGGCGTGTGGAGTCTGCTCTGCATGTGGACTCATTGTCTTTCTCCCAGAGAAAGTAATTTTTCTGTGCTGCCAAACTTGTGGGTTTTAAACCCACAGCTGCTGGTGGTCCCTCGGTGTGCAGGGCTGAGCCCGAGGTTGCTGTGACACTCTGCCACTGCCTAAAACTGAATGAATTTAGTGGGTTTTCTGCTTGTGGCTGTAGCAGAAGAGGATTTCCACCAGGTGGTAATGTTGGGCTTTGCTTTGTGCTGTGACCAGCCTGGGGTTTGTGTACGGCTTTCAGGGGAGGATTTATAGGGTGGGATTAACCTGGGTCGTCTCTGCGGAATTTTGGGGGTTTGTTTTGTTATTTGCACAGAAACTTTGCATATGAGGGAATTTCAGCCCATGAGTGGCTTGCAGATGCTTGACTGCTTACAAATATTCAGAATTTGGTTGTTTGAACTGTTTCTTTGGGGGCCTGTTGTTGCTGTTAATCCGTATGCTTGGATCCTTTCAAACCACGGTTGGTGTGTTGGTTTGTGTTAATTTTTTCAGGAGCTGAGCAAACCTGGGATGGTGCTGCAGGGTCAGAGCTGCTCCTCGGCCATCCTCCCTGTGTGCTCCATGGTAAAGGAATGGAGGAGATCAGGCCAAAAGAGATTTCTTTTAGAAATGCCTTTTCTGTTTGCAAAGCAGTTTTCTCTAGTACAGGGAAATACTAACTTCCAGGCATTCTGGTACATGGCTAAGGTGTGAGCTTCTTACCTGGGCCCCTTTTTAAAGCCAAAATTTGATCTTGGTGTTTAGTCAGTTGGCCCTGTGCTTCTGTCTCCTCCTGTGCTCACAGCATTCGCCTCATTTTTCACCAATATTCTAGTTTTTGGCAGAAACTGTGTTTCTTCCATCAGAGAACCAGGTGCTGCTGACCTGGAGAGCATTGCTGAGTGTCAGAGCTCCCTGCTCAGGGGGATGTCCTGGACCTGTAAACCAGTGAAATCCCCCATCCCTCCTGGCAGAACAGCACAATTTCTCCTGGTCATTCCCACTCCTTGGCAGGTCCTGGTGAGCAGCTGCTCCACGAGGCTGGCAGGTCTCTGCAAGCACCATCACTTACACTGACAGGGTGTTATTTTTCTATTAGGGCTCTGATTTTAGGTTGTAAATCACTGACTTGCCAGAGCCAAGTCCTGGCTGCTGTGCTGTCTGAGGGATTGTGTGAAGAGCAGTTGCACTTGACTTGTGCTTCCCAGTTCTTCCCGCTCGCGGGAAGAGCAACACTGTGTCCCTCTCCTGAGCTGCCCTTTCCGCAGCTTTTTCTCTGCTGCCTTTTCCGTATGGGTCATGAGATCACGCAACTTTGTCTTTCCTACTTGCAGTTTTTTAACAGCTTCCAAAACCCTACTGCCTCCCACTGCAAAAGGAGATTTCCTCTTTCTCCCTTATTCCTCCTAAAGGACCGAAGGGACCAGCTCTGTGCCAGGTTTTTCTGGTTTTCCTCCTGGGATCAGAGTGAAGGGTTTGCATAGCACTTGCATGTAGCACTGACTTTGCATGGAATGAAAGCCAGCAATGGCCTTTGCTCCTCTGAAATCTTGTTTTACCTGGATATGGATCTAATCCGTTGAGCTTCACTGTCTAAATCTGTGTATGTCAGGAATTTCTGCCTGTGACCTCTGCAGAGGTTCAACGTTCGGATACTTTTATAAAAGTCTCTCCTCTGTTCCCTTCTTTGTCCTGCTGTTTTTAAATCCAGTCTCTCCTCTTTAATATTCTCTGATTTTCTATAGCTTTCTCTTCTGTGCCTTCTTCAGTTGCCCTGGAATTTGTCTCCTCCGTGCAGCCTGTCAGACACACAGACCTGTCCCACACAGCCTTGGCTGAGGATCTGCTGCCTGGCTCATGCACCACTGTCATTGTCATGCAGAGCTGGGTATTTTCTGTGCTGGTAGGCCATCAGTGATTGCTTTACAGAAAGGCATCCTCTGTTTTGATGGTTCCCCAGAGATGAATTTATTGGCAAGACACCATAAAAGTTCTTTTTTTCTCCATTCTGCAGCTGAAACTGTACATGCTCATGGTGGCTATTATTTCTGACACTTGCTGTTTTATTAGTAATATTGAGATTTGTGTCTTAATCAGCTGGTTGATGCTGGTCAGCATTCATGGCTGTACTGCTCCAGCAGGAGGGCGGAATTGTGATAGGATTGACAGAAATTCCTGCAAAGTCTGCTGTATTGAGACTATGTTCTGTCAGGCTCCTCTTGTAACCTTAAAAATAATTAAGCAGCTTTCGTGCAATTAGAGCTTTTCTGCCTCTTGATTCCCCCTCTTTTTGGCCTCGCAGTGTTCGTTGCATGTTAATGCGATTTTACTGGGCCGTAACTTGACGGATCATTTCTGTCTGCAAGTAATTCCTGGCAGGAATATGTTGGTGGATCGTTGTCCTGTTGTTGATGCTGGTTCCAGTACAGTAAGATACTTCGTGTACCCCACCTTCCTGGTGGGAGAGGGCCATGGATGAGAGGAGAAATCCTTCTCAGCATGTGCCTGCAAGGAGATAATGACTTAGGCTCTGCATGACCAGTATTTCGGAATGTGCTGGGCTTTAACGGCCTCTCCCTCCTCTCAAGGCGCTGCAGGTGCCCTTAAGGCATTGTTTCCTTTCTCCTTTAAAATTGTAACAGCCTTCAACACCAACAAGCTGTATTTAGGGATCTCCTAATCCAGTTATCGTGCTACTACACCTGCCTGATGGATATCACTGCCTGCCTGCAGCAAGAGCCAGTGATGGGTTTGCTCCTTGGCCACGTTTATGGATTTGTATAACGAATAGTCCTGGAATCATGTTATAAAGAGTTGGTGCGTAGCTGATGGGATCTGGATGGCCCCTCTCCCCCTGGGAACAGCTCACCTGAGCCCCAACCTCGTGACCTGTCAGGGATGCCAAGGCATCCTTTGTTAGCACAGGGGGGAGCTGATCTCCTGTTGGAGTCAGGTCTGTGGTGGCACCACCTCAGTTCTGGTGGCACACACACACATCCCAACCCTGGGTGTGCACAGGTACCTGCTCCCTCCCTCACTGGGCTGGGATGTCACCAGTTCTGATGAAGGCTTTGGTTGATTCAGACACTCCAATTACACGCTGTCCAGCCCATCAAATTACACTTACGCCTCCTTCGGAGGTTTTTGCAAAGGTAAATTTGTTTCTCGTCAGTGCTAATTAACACATGGAGATGGGCTTTGCTACATCATGCTTTATCACAGTTTTGCAGTCCAGGTACTCTCTGGCCTTCCCTAGGCTGGGACCACAGTGAATATTTGTAGAGGTATTACAGTTTTGGAGAAGTGCCCACTACAAAGTAGTTGGAGAGTGATGGGAAAGCTATCCAAATAAAGGCAGTATGCATATTAATAGTGTTCCAGCAGTAAAAAACAAGCAGAATTAAATGGACCATGTTTCTAAGAAATACTCTGGCTTTTAGCTCATGTTTCAGTCTGCTAGATCTACTCACTTGCACATCATAACATAAACAGCTTGATGTGGAACAAATCTCCTGCCACATCAACGGAACAAATTTAGATTAGAGGTCTGATCATGACTCAATGCTCTGATTTACATGTTGATGCTCAGAATCTCTTCCAGCTTCCAGAGGCACTGCCAGAACCTTAGAGGGGTTGTTGTTTGCAAATGCATCATGCTCTTTGCCCTAAGTAGGGGGGAATTTAATCTTCTTGGTATTCTAATGACTATTGCTTGGATTTGGAGCTTATTCTATGCTGAGCTGATGGCTCTGTCCAGTTCCCAGTGGAGCCATTTAGAAGTTGACTCCAATGGAAATGTGGCAGCCATCCTGCCAGGGGTGTCCCTAAACAAGTGATTTGACTTTTCCAAGTGCTTCTAGTGGTGGATGCTGTTTCTCTCAGTGCTCTTGGAGCCAATGGATGGTACTTCATGCAGTACGCTGAAAGATAGTAGAAAAAAACCAGAAGAGGCTTTCATGGTGAAACATGACTTGTTTCCAGTGGTCAGACAGTCACTGAGAATCCAGAGGAATCCATGAGAAATATGCAAAAGAAACAGAAAGTTTTTGTGCGAGCTGCAAATGCAGCTGACGAGAGGAACACGTGCTGGGTGGGCTCGCACAGCCAGGCTTCAGCGGCGCCTCAAGGTGCTGGAGAGTATCCCATTTCCTGTTTTCCTTTTGCAGGCTTGGCGTCTGCTTTCCTGGTCATAAAACAGCCCAAAGGAGAAGACCCTGCCCAAGCCAAAGGACGTCAGGCCAGCATTGTTCTGGGCTTTGGGTGAGATCTGGAGTGAAGTCAGGCTCGATCCAAACTCTGCTCACTGTCTAAGTGCTGGTGCTGCTTCTCCACGAATCCTGCTCCCAGGAACAGATTCTTTCAGAAATGAGGAAGCATCACCTCCTGGTGTCCTTGCTTCTCTCTCTGCTTTGTCTGGGACAGCAGTGCAACTTTCTGATTCTGTTTATTTTATATCTCAGTAAAGTTGCGGCAGAATCTGCCTTTGCATGACATTCTCTTGTGCTTAATCTTGAAAAGAAGTAATGCCCCTCAAGAAGTGCTGTCAGACTTCAAACGTCTTGAATGTACTTCAGATAAAAGCAGGACTGTAATGGTCCATGGGGTGTGATTTGAAGAGTAGGAGCTTTAGGAATGTGATGATGCTTCTGACATTTGCAGACAATCTCACCAGCAGAAGGTGAAAATGTCAAGATGAGAGCTGATTCTCTCAAGACCCAGAGAGCTGCTGCTAAAATTTTAAGTTTTAGCAAAAACAAAATGAGCAAAACTGGCAGAAAGATCTGAGGAATGGTGAAGCAACTGTACAAAAGGTGGGAAGTGTTGGTCCTGTGCTTGCAGCCCACATGTTGGGCACAGAGGAAGGAGAGCAGACAGTACGTGAGTCACTGTGTCCTCCCTTCTAGGTGATTTTGCAGCAGAAATGTGAGCAAAATCCTAATATGGCCACCCTCATCCTCAGTGCTGAGGAAGGCTGCAGTTGTGCTTCAGTAGATGACGAAGGAGGGCTCCTGGGCAGGCTCTGAGCAGAGCATGGCTCAGGGGAGTGCAGGTGCTCATGACTGGATCTTCCTGACTGGACTTCAAGGAGAATCAGGGTACCTTCAGGAGGAAACTAAACTCCAGTCCTTACCTGTAGTGAAATCAGAAATACAGTTCAGGAGGTTCCTGACTTTATATCAGACAAATCACTAAACAAGACCATGCTCAGCTGATCCACTCTGTGCCTGAGAGTTATAAATTTTGATCTAATATTTGCTGTGAATTACTGAACTCTACAGTGGTTTGTTACTGCTGTCCACAGCCCTGAAGCAATGCAAGTTCCCCTTTTCCTTCTTTTTCCTCCCCTGCTCCGCCAGGTAACTTTCGTGCCTTTTCGTGAAGTCAGAAAGGGTAAACTGACAAGAACCCCCATAAATTGTTGAGCTTGTCCTTAGTGAAAATCTTCATGTATTCATTTTATTTCATCTGTTCAGCAGATTGCCAGTGGTTGGATTTCATCCGTGGTCCCTTCAGAGCTCCTGAGCTCTTGGAGGGTCATTTGAAGAACGTATTTCACATTTGGTACATAAAAAGTCTCAGGCTTATCATTACTTCAGCAGCAGCTGCAGTGTCAGGCAGTGGAAGCTCTCGAGGAGATAGGCAGGTACAACCCCATGGAATACTCCCCTGTTAATGTGAGCTGGCCTTTTGTGGAGTAGGACCTTGGTTCTGTGGCAGAATAATCTCACGTGAGCAGATATTTACCTTCCAGCTGTTTTCTTAGCTGCTGTGACCAGGTTTATAATTATCTCGTGGTTTGCTTGTACTCCGTATATTCTTATTTGAAAGTGTGTGAGGAAGACTGGCTGCTACCAAAAGGGTTTAATTCTTAAACACTTGTAGTCTTTGGTCAGCTGTGGGAGCTCAGGAGCGGGACTGGAGCCCAGGTGAGGTGCCAGCAGATCCAGGGCTTGTCCAGACACTGGAAGCACTGAAATGAGGCAGGAGCAGCCCTTGTCTCTGAAGGGCCCCTGACAGATCCTACAGTAGGTTTTAAAAAGGAAAGAAACACATAAATATTTATCTCTGCCTATTTCTAATTGCCATGTCCCCAAAGAGTTAGTTATTTTGGCCTCTAGCTTTTGATTTCCTAAGATGTTGAGAGATCTGTGCTCTCAAGCAAACAAATCTGTGTTCAGCATAATTTTAGGGGCAGACACTTCGATTTTGGAGTTATAGCAAGTAAAAATTAACTTTGGCCTGGCCAAAATACAATTAAAATCAGTGCGAAAACGCTGCAATTCTTGTCACCTCAAGTTGTCATATTTGACCAGGAATGTTTACAGCCAATCTTCGTGTTTACAACCATTGTAACTGTTGGTGAACGTACAAAAAAAGCCCAGGGAGGAGGTGGGGCAGGTTTCTGGAGCTCCCATCACCAGCAGACCGTTCCCAGAGGATGTTCCCCTTGCAGGATGCCAGCACACCCGGGCAGGAGCCACGCCAGCCTTGCCCTGTCTTGGCTGGGTTTTCAGGTGCCTGGTGTGGGTGTGCCCGGACTCCCAGGGAAAGCAGAGAAGTTTCTTGAAATAGATCATTTAAAAACACCGAGGATGAAAACCGAGCTCATGGAGAACTGGCTGAGCAGGTTGCTCAGAGCTGACAGACTGTGTGGACATGGCACTGCCCCCTGTCCGAGGGGGAAATCTGCTGGGGGCAGGTACAGGATTGCTGGAAGGAGCAGGGATGTGAGAGCAAGAAAAGGATGCATGAGCTTTGTTACTTTTATCAAGAGCTAAAATGTCTCCTTTATAGTCTTCTCTGGCTTTCTGCCCCTCCTTTTTGGTCCTGTGGCATTGCGGGTGTCAAGAGTGGTTCTGCCACAGCTCCATCCCGTGCCACTGGCTCTGGAGCAGGATGGGGCCACAGGCTCTGAGAGATGAGACCCACAGGTGAGACTGAGGGCAGTGGGGAACAGACCCGGCCAGACACATTTGTACAGGGGAGCAGCTGGCGCGAAGTGCAAACACACCATTTGTACGGGCTCGTCATCCTTCCTCTGAGCACTTGATCCTTAGAACACCGACAGTTGGTTACTTTTATTGCCTAAAAATCCCGAGCAGCTGCCTGTCAGCAGCTCTGGTTAGAGGAAGGTGGAGTGTTTGGTGCTGTTCTGCTAATGCCTGTGAGATGATGAGGGTGGGTGGCCAGGGACCCGCAGCAGGAGACACTGGGGGGCTGGTGGCCCTAATTGCCAAGGATACAGTCGTGTTCACAGACATTATTTGGTAATTATACTTAGTAGACCACAGGGGACAATTAGGAAAGCTCAAACGTGTGGCAGCTTCCACTCCATCATCGCTGTGAGCACGGGCAAGGCTTGGATTGCAGCTTGAAAAGGGGCAGTGCAAGGGAAAGGGGAGCAGCTTCCCCAGCAAGGCATAGAGGGATGGCTTTGGGGGGGGGCAGGCGTCACCCTGGGAGTCCAACTCGCCTGCGTGGCAGCAAGGAAATAAAGGGACTGTAAATGCTTTTCAGAAGACATTGATGTTGCCTTTTCTGATCTAAGCCTGAGCTTTACTGCACGGGTTGGACATGAAGGTGAACACAAGTGGTGGAACAATGCTGTGTACTGTAGGATGTGCCTTGGTGGCCTTGATGTTTTATTAATTCATCCTCATTTGCTGGCTTTACTGGGAGAAGGCAGGACTTTGGCTTGGGGGTGCAGCCAGGGAGATCTGCGGGTGACCTCCTCGGTGTGGGTGTGTTTGACGGGAGGAAGAGGGGCCCAGAAGATGCCTCTGGGGAGGTGCATCACTGCATTGATTCATGGGCCTTGCATTCTGCTTTTCCTAACGCTCTGGGGCGTTCCTCTGATCTCTTGCATTCCTCAGCGTTTGTGCCGTGGGTGGTGTTTGTGTACGGGTCTCATCACTCCCCTTCTTGTCGCTGGGCACATTTTTCTCGTTAGGGGTAAGAGCCAAGCAATGGGGCAAGGTCCTTAGAGTTTTACGACATCAGCTGTGTTTATGATGAAGGTTTATAATGATCTTTCCTTCATGCTTTGGGGAACTGGGGATCGTAACAGCACAGGGTGCCACAGCTGCCCAGAGGAGCATGGTGGGTTGGTTTCACGAGGCACATCCAGAATGTCTGTGGGATGGCTGCTGTGTGAGCAGCCCCTGCCTGGGCTGCATTTTCCAGTAGGTGCCCGGGGGAAGGACCTCTGGCTTCCACCCTCCCTAAGGGAGTGTTCCCTGTTCCCTGTACAGACCTGAGTGTGTCAGGTAAAAACATAGAGACTCGTGCTGCTTAGATGTGTACTTCAAATAACAGCTTGGGATGGCCTTGTAAACTATTTCAGCCCCTGAAATCAGTGATGTTGGGTGGATTATTCTAGAGAAAAGCTGGGATCCAGGTCGTGTGCATGGACCTCAGGAGGAGCATGCACTGGCAGTGCTGGTGGGTGAAGCTGGCAGCTGGGGTTTCCTCAGGTCTGGACCCCGGGTTTGGCAGCAGGCTCTTGGCAAGGATTTGGAGCAGCCTTTTGGCTGTGATCTCGGCTGGGCAGGAGAGCCTTGAAATGGAGCCTGTTGTGGTTTGTGTGCTCCCTTCTCACGGAGGAAGAGTGGGGTCCATCTGCTTGCTGAGGCTGCCCTCTCCTGAGGCAGCACTTAAAAACATTAAATTGGGTTCAAATCGTCTCCTGATCATCATGAGACAGTCATCTTATTTCTCTAATTGCTCTTATTTCTCTAATTGCTCTTGTCTGCTAATGGTTTGGTTTGTTCCACAGTAGTTTCATTTTGTCTGCAGCAATATTGATGCCAGTGTGGAAGCACGTTAAGCAGCAACATCATCCCGTTTGAGCTACAAACAAAGGCACATTTCTAATGGCTTTCCCTGGGGCCACGAGGATGAGAAAAAGGGGTTTTTCTCTCACTCAGCTCCATGATGTACACGTGGAGCACGTCCTCCTTTTGCAAATCCCCGCTGCTGAAGCAGGGCAGGAGCCTGGTTTACCTCCTTGGCCGTGAGTTTGTCATCTCCCTGTGGGAACAGGGTGAGCTGTAGGGGTGTCACACCTTGAACCCTCCCGAGCAGTCTGTGCTCCCCTCTGTGTCCTCCTGCGCCGCAGGGGGAGGAGATCTCTGCTAGTCCTGCTCTGCTAATGAACAACAGCATCTCTGAAAAGAGGTGTGACAGCAGGGGTGAGAGCCTGCCACCTCTAAAGGAAAAACAATTAGGCCTGGGGTTTTCCCTGACTCAAGCTGAAATCTCTGAGCCTGGAATGCAACAACATTCTCATGTTTCTGGCTGCTTCTCCACTGGGCATAGGAGTTGCTGTACCACAGAAATTCTAAGTGATGCTCCTTCTCAGTGTCCTTGTGCCCCCGATGGTGCCGGTGGTGAGGTGCCCTGGTGCTTTCCCGATGTGTTGGGTGTTTGTTGTGGGCTGTAACACTGTGGGCACCCCCTTTGCAATGTGCCTGTTCCAGCTGCACACACATCCGTGAAAAGCTTCAGGACAGACCGTGCCATGGTGGGAGTGTTCACTGATTGTTTGGAGAAGTTACTCTGCTTTTAAATGCTGCCCTAAATGTATGGGAAGTGAAAAACTTAGGGAAAACGGAAAGGAGGGAGGAGGGAATCGACAAAGCTTTATAAATATAAATAAATACATACATATAAAATATCTTCTGCTGTGGCTGTCTCCAGTCAGATGTGTGAACAGCTAATTGTGGCAGTACTGAAGCTTAGGCATGTAAGGTTAGCTTTCATCCTAAACTCTGTCCCTGTTTTCTCTACAATCAGTTGTTGGCTGTTATTTCTGATTTGCTTTTGTCTGTAAATTGCTGATCCCAGTTATCTAAATATAAATTTGAGATGAGCTATAAAATGCCATAAGAGGTGGCCTGTGCCTGATGGCACATGAAGTCTTTAAAAGTTCTTCAGAGGAGCTGTGTTGATTGGGAGCCAAGCCTACTTTTTTTTAAACTGTACTGAGATATTCTTTTTTTTAAACAAATGTCTTTTATATATCAAGTAAACTTGTTTTGACACCTAATTAAGTTAATTTAGGTGGTTTAGTGTAGTTCAGCAGCAGCTCAAAATCATGCTCTTCCACCTGGGCTGATATATTGATTCTGCTGGTGTTTCCTCCATAAATCTCCTCCTGTTTCTCTGCAGCTGTAATTGCGTTTGAGAAAGGGAAAAGCACGTGTGGCCGAGCCACCCGTAATTACTCCTCTGAAATGCCTCGGGAGGTAAATGCGAGCTCGGTGCCTGCCGCGAGGCAGAAGTTTCACAGGAGTTTCTCGACAGTTTCTGCAGCAGCTGAATGAGAGCGGCTCGCAGGGGCTGGGGCAGAGCTGTGACGGTGCCAGAACGGCTTTCGCACCAGCTCCTGCTAACGTGGCAATGATGTGCAAAGCCCTCCTAGCAGAAATCCCTTCCCTTCTAGATGACAGGGGGGTAGGATTGCAGCAATGTGTTCTTGTGACTGTCCCAGAAGGTCATCTTTTGTTTTTCAGATGAACCTCCTTCAGGATCCCTTGGGAGCTTTTGTTCTGGAAATCAATTGCAAGTCCACAGGGATGTTTTTTTTCCTAATTGCTCCTTACTCAAAATCCAAATTACACAAGCCAAGAGGTTTTTTTTTGTTTTGGTAGTTTCTTTTGTTGTTGTTTTTGGTTTGGTTGGGTTTTGTGTTTTCTCCCTCTTCTGGAACAGTCTGATGTTCTTTGCTGGAGCAATTGCACATTGCATTTGTTTTGATTCCTAAAAGGCAAGCTGGGCATAACAAACCTCGTGTATCCACAACCATCAGTTTGGCTCCCGGGCTGTGCTGTTCATGTGCCAAAAGCAATATTTATATATATTGTATGAAGACGTGGTTGTCTGGGGGACTGAACAGTAAAATTCCAAAGCTCCGAATCGTGTTTCTGCCTACACCTGACCTGGGTTTGTTTATCTCCAGATTATGCACCAAAACCATCTGTTCCTTCACACTGAAATAAGATGATTTTACTAAGAATTGACTGAAAGCAGCATGTTGTCACTGGGGTAACAGCCCTGTGTTGTAACTGCACATCTGCTTTAGCAAATACAAAAGAGATTTGTTAAATATCTACACTGAACCTTCCTGGCACTTCCCTTCACCTTGTGTACTGGTTCTCATGAAACCTTAATGAGGAGACAGGGCAGGGCAAGGGTGTGAAGTCTTTGTGTTTGTTGATTTTATGAATCTCAAAACTGGAAAAATCCCAATGCTCAGGATCCCAGGGCTGACGCACACAGGCATTTGCTGCCTCCCTGCACAGGTAATCCTCTGGGATAGAGGGTCAGTCTCATCTTGTTCTCTGTCCCAGAGAAAACGGTGTCCAGGGAATGCTCATTTAAATCAAGTATTGGGTGATGGAGCTGTCACAATTTAAGTGGTCTCTTGTCTGGCCAATGCTCCCAGACAGCGCAGCAGCAGCCAGAATTGGGGATGTTTGCTTGCATTTATGTGGGCCTTG
Organism: Oxyruncus cristatus; assembly: GCA_013399855.1. NCBI lineage: Eukaryota > Metazoa > Chordata > Aves > Passeriformes > Cotingidae > Oxyruncus > Oxyruncus cristatus. Next base: position 82,537 of record VXAY01007080.1, read on the forward strand.
AAAGGCTTCTAAGATGGTGTGAAGTTAATACAATGGGAAATGGATTTTTCCTGCCCACCCAGGCAAGCCTTTAGTGATTAATGCTGTAAAGTAAAAACAACATCAACAAATTCAGTTTTATAACACGCTGTGGATTTCAGGCCTGTGAAAAATGTGTTTCATAAAAAAAAAAATTTTCTCCTCCTAGTGCTGTTTCAAAAACACCTTATCTCTGGAAAAACCCCTTGTCTCCCCAGCTGCATTTGGATGCTAATGGGATACATGGCTCCATAATTCTTTGTCTCCCTTCTTGCACTGGTACAAGGCTAAACTCTAGTGCAGCGCGGATATGTTCTACTAGAGAAAAGCTGAGCAGAGGAGAGGATTCTCTCTGTGGCTGTGAAATCAGTTGAAGTTTTTTTCATCTGTTTGTTTTGTTGTTTTTTTTTTTTATCCCAGGGAGATGCATTGCGTGCTGTGGCTACCACCAGAAAAAGCAAATCCTAAAGGTACAGGGTGAACTGTCACAACCCAAAAGAGGCAGCCCCGCCCTGTGCCCTTTGCTGTGGGCACAGCCCGAGCGAGGGGCTCTCCCACCCCAGGGACCATCAATGGCCTCAGTGCTCCTTAAACGGGATGCAAACGTCCAGCTCAGCCAGGTGGGTTCCCACCCTGCCCTCCCATCCCTCCAGCTGGTGCTCAGAGCTGCCCGAGCTGGGGGCTTGGCCCAGCCTTGCAGGGGTTTATCCCCCATCCACCGGGCTGGATGTTAGCCAGGGCTTTGTTTGAGAGGTTTCAGAGGCTCTGCTCTGAGCTGTGGCCAAGCACAGTGCTGCTCGGAAATAACAGCACGCTGCGAGTCGGGATATTCTTCCTGCTCGTGGAGTGATCCAGGAACGGCAGGCACGGATTATATGACTTGAATGCTGCACTATTTATGACGTGTGTTCAGCCACCTAAATCATGGTTGGCAGTGTTGGGGCTTCGCCTGGATAATTGATTCAAATGTAAATTGAATGAATAAATCCTGTACAGCTAAAATATGCCTTCTCTTTATCTTGATTCTTTTTCTTCTTTGTGTTGAATGGCATAGAAAATAGGGAGTTAGAATCTCATAAATAGATATTTGACTTCCTTTGTTGGAGTGCAGGTAGAGCGAGGTTTGTAATGTCTGTTTGGAAATGCTTTACAGTTCTGTTTATTGAATTATGAACCTGTTTATAACTTGGCTTCTGTACTTCTGGTCAATAATCTGCTTTTGGCAATGTTTGTGCTGCTCTTCAATGGCAAGACCAGGTGGTTATTTATTTCAGTAAGTGCACATTAGTCAAGGGCAAAGTATCAGAGAAATTCTTTTTGTTGTTGTTTTTATAGCCTTGGAGTGAAATATTGTGGGGAATGTGTGCCCAGCTGGCATCAAAGGCTGCTTTGGTTTGGGAGTCTGCTGACATGGACTTGAACTGGCATCAGGACAAGCCTTTGTAAGCTTTTTGTGGAGGTTTTAAGCTATTTTCCCTTAAGGCTTCCCTGACGTTTCATCAGACAGGGCTGACGTGCTGACTAACACCGACACAGCAGCGCTCTGGAGCTTTCCCCCAGCTTGGGTGTGTTTAACCAGCAGTTCCACAGATGGGAACTCCTGGGACTGGTGTCTCTTCAACATGGTCTGGGGGGCCCCTCACTCCATCACCCCAGCAGGGCTTTCACCCCCTCATTCCGAGAGACCCTCGCTCCCAGAGCAAACATTCAGCCAGTGTGTGGAATCGAGTGCCTGGCATTCCTCAGGCTATAAATATTGGGGTGTTTTCCTGTCTCAGGGCAGGAATCCCAGCACTGCCCACGCTGGGCACTTGCTACCCAATCAGGATTTTGCTCTGCCCTTGTCAGCTTTTCCCTTGGCTCTGGCACGAAAAGAATTAAAATACCCTGAATGGATCATCTCCACTGGGATTGTCACTCCTTGCTGGCAGCTCACGCTGTCAGAGGCACCAGCACTTTGCAGCACATGTTAAAGCATCCACCTGCCTCCCTTCGCTCTTCAGGTGTTGGAATCTCTGGGAGCTGGAGTCAGAGCCCATTGATGTGTGTTATCCATGAAATGTGTTCCTGCTCAGTGCCACGCTTCCCTGCGTCCTTAGTGTGAGTGTCCCGACATGTTTTGCATCTCATTAACTTCTTGGCTTCGGCGATGTCCTTTGGCAGAATACCCCACGTTTTAATGGCTGGTGTGAACATCCATTTCCTCTTGCCAGTTCTCCAGAAGCCCCAGATCCCACTTTAGCTGTGTCTGCTGCAGTCCTGCTCGCTGCAGGGCCAGTGCTTATGCGATTTCTTTATTTCCCTTCTCTCTCTGCTCCCCTCGCTGCAGTGCCAGAGCTGCTGCTCTGGGGTGATGGTGCCTTACCCCGGCGTGGCTGCAGTGCTGGGATGTGCTGCCTGTACCACTCCCAAAGACATACCAAAGTCCATCTTTCCTTGCCCTCTCCACCCCTTTCCTTACCTCTGTCCCATTCTCTTGGCAGCACTCGGTGCCTTTGAACACCCAAAGCTCCCCTGGCTGTGCTGGGCTGTGTTGCTTCTGCAGCTGTACGGTGAGAGGTTCGTCTGTGCCCTGTATCATTGCTGTCAGCTGTTGAGCATCCATATTTATAGTTGTGTGGGGGTTTTTTTGTTTTTGTTTTTTTTTTTGTTTGTTTGTTTGTTTGTTTTTTGGTTTTTTTTAATACAGCTTCTTGCATGCACATCCTGTTTATAGCAGGAAAAATTGCAAATAAAACGGTTCATGCCCAAACTTGCCACTATCCAGAACCTGAATGTCCCTCTTCTGTCTCTGCTCCGCTATTAGGGATTGTGAAATTTTGTGGCTGGCTTCAGAGCCCGGCTTTGGCTATTTAGAAAACATCCATTCAATAAATCATATGGGGAGCAGCTGCCTCTCTCTGCTGAGCCAAAGCACATCAGATAAAATATTGCTCATTTATTTGGTTTGGTAGAAATAAAGTTGTTGTAGTGGAACATCATTACAGGCTGTTCTTAATTCACCTCAGGGCTATTTCTAATAGCGGCACACAACTCTCCTGTGACAGCCTGAGTGAATGAGATGGGTGTTTTGATGTCAAACTGAATGTAAGAAAGGTTTTAGGAATCAAAGCTTTGAGAGAGAAATAACTACTGTTTGTGCTGTGATATTGGAAGAGGTCCCTGTTTTATTATTAGCACTATAGCTATTGAAAGCCCTGACACTTGTTCCTGGGGGATTTGAAGCAATTCAAGCCATGAAATACTGTTTCAGCTCAGCCTTTTACAAGTCACTGCGTGCCGGTGAAGCCGAAGGTGGCTTTGATCGCTGGTGGAGGCACCCAGGGCTGGCATTAACTTAATAACATTAGCTTGATTTTCTCGGCTGTGTGGCAGCTGGGAGCCCCGTGTCCACCTAGCCCTGGTGTACAGCAGATATCTGCTGTTGGCCAAGCAGGGTGGCTGGTGAGAGGCTGCTGCCCAAAGCCTTTGAACTCAGACCTGCTGCTTTGCACAGATGTAATCAGTGTAACGTTCAGCAATGGGGTCACGGCATCTGCAGGGAAGGTGCCTGCTGCTCTGAAAAGATGCTGGAGGCTGTTACTTTAAAAATAAAGAAGAAAATAGGCAAAGGGGTGGGAAGGCAGAGCATTGCAGTGTGGGGGTGGGCGCGCATTTTCTTTGACAGGGACAGGCACCTAATCGGGATTCTGCTTTTCTCCTTAGAAAATTAAGTCTCGAGATGTCTTACCTCCTCCCTGCACCAGGGCTTGGCAAAAATGAATGAGCATGCTGTGGCTCTGAAGCTGTCACTGTATTGCTGTGTTATGTCCTCAATCCCCGCTCACCTGGGTGAGGCAGCAGGTGTTTCGCCTCTGTTTGGTGTGGAGTGCTGCAGAGGGGAGCTGTGGAACCCACTCTGCCACAGCCACGTTGCTTTGCCCTTGCTTGTCTTCCTTTTTTTCTGAAAAACAGAGGTAGCTGGCGGAAAATGTATATTTGCTCCAGCTCTCAGAAAAGCAGCTTGTGCTGTGGAGAGTGTTCCAGCTCACACTACAGGAGCAGGGCTGGATTCCTCTGTCGGAGCTGGGTTTGGCTGCCAAACCCCTGCTCTTGACTGTGGTGGAGGTGCTGTCGCTGCCCTCCCCATCTCCATCACTCAGCCAAGGCGGCACCATCACCCCTGGTGCTGGGGTTCCACCACGAGCCTCCTCACTGCCGGGTCTGGGGGGCGTGTGGAGAAACAGGGTGCTCTGGCTGCTGGGAAGGAATGAGCCACAGGACAGAAGGATTTGCTGGTTGCTGGTGTTACCAGAGGCCGAGCCTGAGCAGCACGGGTTTGTTTCCTGAGCAGCACAGCCGTGTTTTCCATGCAGCAATGCTGCTGTTGCCCACGGCCATGTCGAACACGGCCCCTCCCCTGACAGCCCCGCTAGCCCCTGCTTACAATAACTTCTGCTGGAAAAGGAAAACCGATTGTATCCTGAAATAGCAGAGCTCTCCTGCCAACTGCTGGTGATGACCTTGATTCTGTGTGTGAGGGCTGTGAAGTGTCATAATTCAGTGAGAATATTTATACCGAGCTGTGCAGCACAAGCTCGAAGATTCTCAAGTCCTCATTTCCATCTGGCTAATTTTACATGGCGAATGGGGAAGTCAGTTGTTTTATTCAGACTCTCTGCTTGGAGTAAACCTCCAGAGTGCTCATCTCCTGTACATAAAAGTTGCTCAAAAGGCTGGCGATGAAGCTGTTTAGTTCAGCTGTATTTCCACGCTATCGGTGACTTTGTTAACAGCAGGGCCCTGCAGACGCTGTCGCTTTGATGCTGGGTGCTGTGTGGCACACTAAAAATCCTCGACTTGGTTCTAAAGCCTCCCTAAAAACCCTACTGGGACTTTGATGTTGATAAGATTCCCCTGAAAGCACCCAAACCCCGTGAAAGTCCCCAGCCTTATCTTGGAGGCAAGGATGGAGAGTGGCTGCCTCAGGCAAGAAAATATCGGTGGCAGCAAAACTGTGTAGTGATTATTTACGGTCTGAGCACCCGCAGTCGGGAGAGGCCGCTGGAAATTACCGGAGCCTGGTGATGCCTTTCTTCATTTGGGAGAAAGTCTGGAGGGCTGCACGCTGTGGTTTGTTGGGGTGATCCAGCTGAAGCACCTCGGCAGAGCAGGCGGCGATTTCACGCGCAAATTCCAGCTGTAAGAACCTGTGCCCTCAAATGTTTGCAAGGGGTCTCTCTTGCTCAATGACAGGATGCCAAAAGCAAGCATGGAACCTTATTGAGGTTTAGATTGGTATTGCAGTGAGTTTTTAAACCCTGACTCATTGCTCGCTGCTGCGCAAGTGAGGGGTGTGAGGTGCTTTCCCAGAGTGCTCACAGGTGTCCAGGGCCTTCGGCGTGGCTGTGCCGGTGCGTGCATCCCATTGTGCGTGTGAGGAGCTCTGCTGTGGAGCTCATTAGTGGATGTTGTTAATGGATCAATCTGTGCTATCAAAGTCTTGTTTTTACTGTGTCAGGGAGTGAAATTGGCCTTGAACCATTTTTTTTTT
>VXAY01007080.1:88170-158233 GCA_013399855.1 Oxyruncus cristatus
GGGACCTTTCAGAGTTATCTAGTCCAACCCCCTTGCCATGGGCAGGGACGTTTTTGAGTCCAGCCTGGCCCTGAACACATTCAGGGATGGGGCAGCCACAGCTTCTCCGGGCAACCTGTGCCAGGGTCTTACCAACCTCATTGTAAAAACCTTCTTCCCTATCTCTAGTCTAAATCTTCCCTCTTTTAGTTTAAAGCTGTTACCCCTTGTCCTACTGCAACAGGTCCTGCTAAAAGGTCTGTCCCCGTCACTCTGAGCGTGTATCTGTCACTCTGCAGCGTGAAGTACTCGGTCCAGGCTGCTGCATTCCTCGACACGTGTCAGGTAGGCGTCAAATCACTCTTCAGAGTGGAAGGGGAATTGGATGTTCCCTCTCTGTTTTGCCTGTGTTGCATTTGTTGCAAGGGAATGGATCTCCCCGCGCCAGGAGCGTTGTCCCCTGCGTGCCTCTGGCATCATTTCCTGTGGAACCTTCCCAACCGGTGCATTTTCCGTTCCAGCTGCAAAAGCCCCAACCGCTTCAGCAGAGCCCTCCTGCCGCCCTGCCCTGACCCCGTGTGCCCCTTCCCATCGCCACCGGGGGCCGGGTGGTCTCTGTCCCGGCTCGGGCTCCGGGTCCCCGGGCGGTGCCGCCCGCCGCCAGCAGGGGGCGGTACAGCCCAAGCCGCGCCCTGAGCTCCGGGGACCGCGGGTTCGAGTCCCGCGCTGGGTGAGTCCGCCGGGGCGTTCTCCTGCCTGCGCCCGCCGTGTTCCCGGAGGCCTCTCCTTTGTGCTCCTCTGCGCTACGTGGCTGTACTTCACCAGCCTATGGGGGGAATCCTCCAGGCCTGGCCCCAGGTCAGCTCTGGGCCCCCAGCACCGCCTGCCCTGGTGTCTCCCTGGTGCATAGGACAGGAGATGGATGCTCACAACTATGCGCCAGTTGTAGGTGTGAACTGGGATGCTGAGCCCGGCATGGTCAGAGGTAGGACAGCTGCCTGCCTGGCTGGTGTGACCCTTTTCTTCACCCTCCAGCCTGCTCCGGACTTCTTCTTTAATGCCTCTTTGTCTCCTTTCAGCATCATCCCAGTGTTTTGATGCTTCTACCCGAGACAGGATCCACACACCGACACCGGAATGATCATGGAATGGAAATGCCAAATGGTTGAATTAGATCTTAGCCCTGCTCTCAGGATAATTAACTCACCAGCAAGGTTTGTGTAACATGAGCTCTAGTTTCAGTTGCATTTTCTTTAGAGCAGTTGGTGTCTTCCTGGATGTAAGCATTTATTTCCATAACGCTGACTCCAAACCCTGCCTGCCTGCAGGACTGTAATTTATCCCCTGAGGAGCATCTGGACAAAGCAGGGCACTAATTCTGCCACCTGTGCTGATGATGCGTCCAAAGAGACCGTGTCAAGTCTCTATTAAAAGCTGAGAATAAGACAGAAAGCCTGAAATCTTCACTTCCAGAAGATGTATGAATGTAATATAAAGCTGCTGCTAATTCTTCCCAGGGATTAATGGAGACTATCAAGGACAATTTCACTCAATACTGCTTTTCTCTTTGTAAAGTGAATCTTCCCCAAACCTGAGGCAAGGCAGAAGCATGGCTTTGAGTCTGTGTCGCTCTCCTTCAGTCAAATGGAATTAGCTGTCTTTATTAAAAAAGTCTCTGCTGGCACCACGATGCCAACACTTTCCGAGACAACAAAATGGACAGAAATCCATTTCCCAGGCTGGAAGGAAGGCAAAAAATAAATTGGAAGAATGAAGAGTGAGGAGGAATTGAGGCGTTCACAGAGCTCGCAGTGCGAGTGATTGGAAGTGATGGGAAGAAGGCAGGAGAGGGATTCATTTGTTTAAAATACAGGACTGGAATTGACTCTGAGGTGCATGTTGCATCACTGAGGAACCCAGGCTGCTGTGGCTCTGCCAGGTGGGAGCTGGGCAGCAGCAGGGAGGGAGGGAGGGATGGAGGTGTGCTGGGGCAGGTCATCAGATCATGGGGGTGGCTCTGGCCAGGCACCCCAAACATAGGGCAGGGAGCCAGTGTGTGTCTCATGGTCTGTCACGGGAGGCTACTGGCAGCCCTGCAGGAAGGTCACAGCCTCTTCTGCTCACCTGACACCAGGTTTGGACACCAAGTGTGCCTTGTGTGGGACCAGGTGAGAAAGGATGCCCCGGGGAAAGCTGGAGTGTGCCAGAATTAGAAGAGTCAAGATACTCACCCTGAAAGGTGCTCAGGGCAGCACTTTGACTTCATCTCAGTCTGGCAATGACAGCCACTGACAAAATATTGCAAAACTCAGTGAAGCCATGCCTGCCCAAAGCAGCTGGGGAGCGATTTGGGCTGTCCAGGCTTCTCTGTCATGCCTTGGTGCCCATGAGAACCTTCCAGCCTGTGTTGCTGTCAGTGTTTCACTGGGGAGTTCTGGATAAGGTCTGAAGACACATCTGCACAAAGTGCCTCATTTTTGCACTGCAGCTCATCAGGCTGCCTCTGACTAACGAAGTTTGTCCCTTTTTGGGGGCTGATAACATTATGTTCCTCCTGCTTCCGTTCCCATCTCAGAATAAGAAAGTTCCCTGCCCACAAAATTCCTGGAGACATCGATTTGTGGTTATCTCGTGGCAGTGATTTTACTTGGCCTTGCTGTTTATGCTCGGCGTTGCAGATGCTTCCAGAAATCAATGCTGCTGCTCTCCCTCCTCCCCACAGGCAGCTCCTGGGAGCTGCTGCCGGTGTGTCTGTGTCCTTCTCCTTGTTTTCCCTTCCCCAGGCTCTCTGTGTGGCCCTCCCCGGAGATTATGTTTCTGTTTCTGAAGTTTCCCAGTGTAGGAAACTGCGCGGGTGAGCGATCAGACACGGGCACAGCTGGAAAGGAGGGTTCTGACGTCTGCCCACGCACACCGTGCCGTGAGTCCTGGGTATGTGCACGAAGCAGGAGCCCTGGGTCAGCGTGAGCCTGGGCTCGGCTTGGCACTGCTTGCTGTGTTACAGGAGTGATGGGTATTAATTAAGCTACTCTGCCCTCCTGGGCTGCTGACAATGGAAGCTGCTAAATCGGCTGCAAATCTGGCCCTGGGGATTGTGGGTTCCTGTCAATCCTGGGCCAAAGTTCAGTCCCAAAACTCGAGAAGGGTTTGATTCCTTCGGTTCTTACTAAAGCCCTCCAACTCCTTTCTAGGAGACTTTAGTTCAGGTTTTGGCAAATTCTCTTTCTAGAAATTAGTTTTGAAGCCTGGCTCGGGGAGGATTCATCCATCCCAAACCAACCAGAACACAGGTAACTCTGCAGGGACAGGGCTGAACTAACGCTGTGGTCCTGCTGCTGAATTCAGCGTGTTACACCGCACTGGGGAGCTCAGAGAGAACTCCCTCTTTCTGCTCCCCTGAACAATTTCATGAATAAGAAAGGGAAAAAGTCTCCCCTGAGTAAGCCTGCTTGCAGTGAGGCAGAAGAAACACAGCAGTGAGTGATACTTTTCCCTGCCTTTCTTTTCCAGGCTCTGGCCTGAGCTGCCACTGGCTGATGTGCCCGACCTCCCTCCAGTGCAGATCCAGCTGTGTTGCCATATTCCCCAGTCTCCACATTCCCCAGTAAGGTGCTGAGTGGGGAAAACAGTTCATCACCTGAAGTCCAGCTCTTCAGAGACCAGTCTGGGAGTTCACAGCCCAGGTACAGTCAGTGCTTAAACCCTATTTTGTTTTCCCCCCTTCCTTTCCCAGTTTCTGTTCTAGCAGCCCAACGCAGTTTGAAGTTTGCTTTGTCATTTTACTCCCTGAGTGCTCTCTCCTTCCCCTCGAGCTGCTGCCTTCTTGTTGGCATCAGGGAGTTACTTTCCATCGACGTTTGAGCTGAGCAGTTCATTAATGTTCACAGCATCCATTTGGAAGCAGTCACTGACTCCTAGGAAGTGTCCCTGAGAGGGAACAGGCTGAACATCTGCACAAAGCAGCTCCATCGCAGGCTGCAAGTCCTGCCACCAGATTTGGGGTTTTCGCCTCGAGAGACAGGATTCAGTTTATGTATATTCTTAATAAGGAGTTACTAGTTGCCCGTTAAAGAAGTTTTACAGTCTGAGGTTACTCTGTTTTTTTCTATTTTAAATTTTTATCTTTTATCTTCCACATAACAGTGAAGTTGTGCTTCTGTAGCCCGCAAACCCCTGGCATGTCTCAAAATCACCATTTGCTGTGAAAATGTGGTTCTGTTCCTCAAAATGGGGCGGAAAAGTTCTGATTTTATTTCATGTTTAGCGTTGCTCAGCGTTTTAATTTGATCTGCATGGTGCAATTCTCCCAAGATTTCCCAGGCTTGCATGATTCCGAACATTAGAGAAAAGAATCCATTAATTTAATCGTATTTAATGAATTATTATATTTATATACTTTGATATTATTCTTCTAAAGATCCTGTTGCGGTTTAACCCACCGTCTTACACAACCACAGGTTCAAGTCGGTGCAGGACGCCAGAAGCTTCTCTGGAGCATCTCTCCTCTGTGGGTGTTGGTCTTCCTGTAAGCCCTTCCACTTTCCAGCATTTGTGTTGAGATAATCTCTTCCTGAACTTCCTGCGATGCTTTATTTCAATATATCTTCCCTTGTCACTGCAGGACTGAATCCAACCTTCTGGTAAGTGATATCTAAATCACTGCTGCAAGGAGAGGATGAAATACGGGCGCGTGAGAGGGAGGCAAAGGATGTGGCTGAGGAAGGAAAACTCGCAGAGCAAGAAGAAATATGGACAGGGTGTGTAAAATGGGCCCTGTTCCTCAGCTCCTGCTTGCTGCTGTGATACAGGACGTGTGTGTGTGGACACAGATCTCTGGCTCTTGCCACGAAATGATGAGATGATCCAATGTGAGTGTGCGGCCGTGCCGTGCACGTGCGTTGACGACTCAGGTATTTATTGCACATGCAGTGGCATCTCTGAAAGCAGCTGGAAACCCACCTTTGTACATGCTCAGCAGCTGGCTTTTACCAGCAGCAGTGTTCCTGCAGCCTGTACAAGGCCAGAGCAGTCTCATCAACGCTTCGCTGTGGGTGTTCGTGGCGACCGCTAGGCCCTGTACATTTGGATGAGGCTCTTTGAAAGGGATTAAAAAATGATTGCCCCAGGCAATAAAAGCACGCTGGGGCAAGTAGCAGAGCCAGAAATAAAAACAGTGAGTGTAAACCACCCTGAGTCACCCGGGGAGAAAATGGGGAAGGCGGGATGGGAGCTGGTGGAGGGATGTGGGAGTGCGATGGGCTGGAGAGGGGTCGGCTGTGAAAGGACCTGCTTGTGTGCGTCCAAACTGTGCACTCCATGAGGGACCTGGGGTGGGGTGCAGTGCTGCTCTGTATCTCTCCACTGCAATCACCATCTTGGCAGGCAGCTGGGTTGCATCATCCGGGGGAGATGGTTTTTTTACTTCACTCTGCTGCCCCAGCCTCCTCAGAGGGGCTAGCGTTATTCATAGGATTGGTAGAGTGGTTTGGGTTGGAGGGGGCCTTTAAAGATCATCTAATCTAACCCCTGGTTTTGGGACTAGACTGTCACCAGCACATCAAATGTAGACCAGGTTGAATATGTGTTAAGTAAAACAGGAGCTCCTACAGCTTTTCTGTGACCCGGCTGCTCCACTGAGCCTGAGCTCACAGTAGAACATGCTGAGGGACTCGAGGGGAGCACTTTGCTGCTGCATCTTGTGCAGTACTGAAGAGCATCCTAAGGCTAGTTTTGCAGGCTTCTGTGCTCCCATGGGACAGAGAGCCCTAAGCCCACTGTGGTGGTAGCAGCTTTCTCCCAACTTCAACCTGAACGTATCGGCTCGTGTTTGTTCCTGTGCCAATGCTGCCCCTGAGCCTGGGCAGCTCTCCTCTCCCTCTTCTCTCCTCCTCCTCTCCCATGTTTGTGGAGAATGATGATATCTCTGCTGCTCTGTGTTCCGTGAGGCCGAGCACGCCGGCCCCTCTCCGGTTCCCCCGCTGTCCCAGCAGCCCTTTGCCGCCCGGATTCCCCCCCAGGTGTGTCTCTGTTGAACATGGGTGACCAGACCCGAACAAAGTCCCCAGATAAGATCTTCCTGGGGCCCTGCACAATGGAAACTTCCGTGAAGCCCGGCCAAGGCATCTGCTGAGGGGTGAGATTCTCATTCCTGCGGGATGAGATTTTCCTTTGAAATCCGTGTTTCTGCTGCCCTCAGCTCACTCAGCTACCACAAGCGGTGCTCAATTCAAAATTGTATTTATTGTCGTCTCTGTACGTTTTGGTACAATTTCATTTTTTCGCAAGCAATTTGTGACACGTGACAGATCCAACTGAAATCAATTTGAAGCTTGGTCTCAAAAAAGCCAACACTTATCGGGTCTCTGCAACCTCTCCACGTTGCTTTTTCTCAAGAAAATCTTTTCCAGGACTGCACTTGAAACAGAAATGAGCATTGTAAGTCCCGCAGCTCCTCAGGGATTGGCAAAAGCAGACAGTTTCCTGCTTCAAGCCTCCTTGAACCCATGCTCATGTGCTCTGTGTGCTGCCTTCCTCCACAGCCAGCCCCATCAGCCTCCTGTTGGGTTCAGATGCTTCAATAACTCCTGAAATCCTATATAAGTTGGTTTCCTCAAAGCGTGGGGATCCCTGCAATGGTTGCAGGGCATCCTTTTTAAGGCAGACTGCGGGAGGAAAAAGCGGCATCCGAGTGATCCAGGCCACAGGGGGAAATGGCAGCCGGTCAACTCAGCGGTGACGTTGCCCTGTGTAAATCAAGAGAGGTGGCAGCTGGGTGTTGCTTGCAAGGAGCAGGAGCAGAGGGATGGCTGCTCGTGGGCCGGGGAGGCTGCGAGGAAAAGGTGTGTCTGCTTGGCTGCAGGTTTTATATAAGGGTGACTTCTTTCATCTCAGCTGCGGGGGAAAAAGGAACGTCGCGGAGCCCTGAGGAGCCCAGAGGAGCCTGAGTGGAGCCGAGCCCCTGTCTCAGCTGGCTGTGGCTGATTCAGGTAACATCCTCTGTGCACTGGTTGTGTGGTGGCAGGGTGACAGCTATGATGGCAGGGTCCTCGCTCTGGAAAGACACGTGCAGTGTGCCTGGTGCTCGGCTGCTTTATTTGGAGTTTGTGCTGGGCACAAAAGCTCCCAATCACCAACCTGTGTCTGCCATTTCATAATGAAATTTGATGTTGATAATTATTAAATTACAAACGTTAGCTAGCTTGTTTTTATCACTTGTGCTTCAGTTTACTGCTTTTTGAAAGTTAGAAAGAGCAAGGATAATCCTCAGATGCTTCCCTTGGCAAAGCCCCTCACTGAAACACCTGCAACTGCTCATCACAGGGATACAGAAATAACTTAAATATCAGTTTGGGGGAAAGCAATTTGGCTTCTTTTGAGTGAACATTTTGAGCCAGTCACAAGGGACCAGGAAAGGGCCTTTTTTGACTCATGTGTGGAGTCTGTCTGTGACTATGGACATGAAGAAGGTCCTGCTGCTCTGGGCTCGAGAGTCTGACTTGAGCTGCGTAAAGAGTAAAGGAGGGATTTCTTCCTCGACTTCATTCCTCCTAAAGACACTGGGATCTCTTCTGAGAGGATTGTTCCCCACTGTTCCCTCTGATGTCTCCCTTGCCAGCAGGGGAATCTTCTGGAGATGACGGTATTGAAGCTTTTTGGAATCATCTTTTTCTGTGGCCTCCTCTCGCCCTCTCAGGAAGTCCTGTCTGGCCTGTCCTGTGCTGTCAGTCCAAGGGCAATGCAGAATGGTAACTACAAAAAACCATGAACTGTGTTTGTTTTGAAAGCTCTGTGGGGTCATGAAGGAGAATAAAACCTCCTGAGTGTCTTCATCTTTATTTTGTAGCTCCTCAGGGCTGCAGACTTTGCTCAGAGCCCCTGAGAGACATTGCTGGGTTCACAGGTCAGGGAAGTCTCTGCTCCAGAACTGGGGTGTGTTTCAGTACCAAGCAACCACACAGAATTTCAGGGTTAGATCTGAGTTATTTCCTCTTTAGGTCTCAGTTTCTCATTACCATATTGGAGCAGCTGATATTTGACAAACAGCTGCTGTGAAGTAGCAGCCCTGATAATATTTACAATGCTCTGGCTTGTTTCAAGTTGCTTCTACTAAAAAAACCAACTAACCAAACAAAAAAACCGCAAAAGCAAAAACAAACAGGCAAAAATCAACAAACAATGGAATGACAAATGGAAAATGAGTTGCGAGTGGAAGTCCAGCCTCTAAGTGTGGTAGCTGGTGTTCCTGGCAGTGCACAGCCGTCATGTGCCCTCCAAACTGGGGGTCCGGGGTGCTGATTCACCACGGGGAGCTTTGGTTTAGTGCATGTCACAAAATACCATCCCTGTGCATTTGGACTGCATGGAGACAACTGATAACCCCATGAGGAGTTCTGGGGAGCAGAGGGGCTTTGCTGTGCCCCATCTTTGCCAGGACAGAATCGCACAATCAGGTTGGATCTGTCCGAGTGGGAAGAGGTCACTGCTGCCCGTGCTGGTCCTCACACACACATGTTTTCCAGTTCTCTCAGATGCCATAATTCATAATGGGCTTCTCCAGCAGCACCTGCAGGGCCTCGTGCTCCCCAACATCATGGGAGAAGGGGGTCTGCTGAACTCTCCCACCAGCATCACGGGGTAAGTGCTTTGCTGTGAGTGCCCCTTCACCATCAGTTCTGAAGCAAGACAAGCTGAGCTGCTGGTGGTGTGGTTGGCCCAGGCTGTTATCCTCGTTTTGTTATGATACTGAAGTTCTGACCCAGTTAGAATTGTCTGTGTGGTAGCAGTGCAGGCAACAAGGTGCACTGCAGGTTATGGGTGCAGGTGCAGAATGAGAGCTCTAGTGGTGGCTGTTGATGTCTGAGATGCTTGAGAGAACTGAGTGAGGGAAAAGGGACCACAGAGGGGAAAAAGCTGACAGCACTACAAACTCAGCTTCCACCCTAGTCTTGTTCTAGGCTGCCTTCTTCTGGCTTTCAGCTATCCCTTATCCTCGTGCCTCCTGCTAGAGGTGGTTGTGGTGCTGTGGGTGCCTCAGGTTCCTCACTGGGTACAGCTGCTCAGCTGCTGGGAGATGTTTTAAATTTGTGCCAGCCTTTGCTGTTGTTCACAGCCTGCACCTCGTCCAGGTCCGGCTGCCCAGGCTGTCGGTGGTGCTGCTGCCAGGGATCGGGGTCCAGCTCACCATCGGGGCAAAGCTGCAGCTCAGTGGCAAATGGTGAGTGGGGGGATTCACGGTGGCTGATGAGGGGAACCCCTACTCTGCCATATTTTGCACCTTTTATGGATTTTGGGGTGTTTCTTACCTTATAATAAAGTCACGGAGCAAAACAGGCGCCAGGAGATGGCTTTGTGACATTGGTAATGGTCTGAAGGACAAGGAGGTGCAGTCTGTTCCTTCTGGCTTTGCTGAGTTTCTCTGTGTACAGGCTGAGAGATGAAATCATCCCGTTTTCTTTTTTTGCAGCTTGGTTGGCCTGCTCTCAGAACTAATTGATATCTTAGTGGATGTGAACATTACTGCAAACATCAAATGCACAAATTTTGAATCGGGCACGGTCCAGGTTGTCACTGAGGACTGTCTCTGCATTCTTGGGGCCATAAAGGTCAAGGTCCTTTCTGGGTAAGTGCCCATGGATTTATGTTTTCCATCACATGCAATCCTCTTCTCTTTATCCAACAATATGGACAGTCTGCCAGGACACAGGCGGTGCTCAGCTGGTACAGAGCCAGGCCTCAGGGATGGAATTTCTTTCTTAATGCCAAAGCCAGTTACTTCAGTGGAAATGGAACGAGGATTAATTTTCCCTGTTTATCTGTGGAAATTTTAAGATCTGAAGCATGAGGCTTGGTACCTTCTCCAGCATACTTTCTCTAGACTCAGCTAGTGAACTGATATCCAAAGGGTACAAGTAATAGTTCTAGGAAAGCAGCACCATTGCTTGCCCTGGTTTTACATTCTGCCTTTGGCTGCTGTTCCCTGCGAGTGCTGGGCATGTGGAGTTTCCCTCTGACTGCTGTGGATGTGTGTACTTCCATGCAAATGTCCCATCTCTTGCTCAGTCTTATTAAATTCTTGACAGCAAGAATTTGCTGACTTCACGTATTGATGAACGCAGCAGGAAATTGATCATGGGAAATATTTTCTTTTATTGCTTTTGAATTACTCACTTTTCAGGTTCATTGAATTTCTCCTAATTATTTTTTGCATTATGCATTATATATTTCAATCAGTGCAGCAGCTGCTTTGAAAAGTGCTGTGTGAGTGAATAGAAGAACATGGCTCACCTTCTCTCAGGGGTCATGTTTTAAGTTCTAGCAGGGTTACAGTGATGGTGCGTGATAAGTGAGTTCCCAGGGGGGTAAAGGGAGCGTGGATGTACTTGATTGACTTCATGGCCACTCCTCAGATGCATCTGTAGGCAGAATTTTGGCATAAATAACAAGGTGCTCTATGAATTCCTGCTGTCTGTGGCTTGCCAACTCAACAGTCCCGAAATATATTGATTATGAGACGTAACTGGCTCTGTGCTGCTGCAGGCATTGCACGTCCCAAGTGAGCTGTTCAGCAGCAGTGTGGAAATGTCACACAGCAGATTTCTCCTCTTGTTATTCCAGATGCAAATTGTTTGTTCCCAGTAAAGAACATGAGGATATTTCCTAACAGCTCCCTCTTCCCTTAACTACAGCACTGATTTAAATACCAGAGGGAGACATGAAACACAGGTTACTCTGTGAGAGGCTCGCTCCTTTTGTGCGGTGATATCTGTGCCCTCTAATTGCTGAAGGAAAAATTTCTTCACAGAAAGGGTTGTCAAGCACTGGAACAGGCTGCCCAGGGAAGTGGTAGAGACACCATCCCTGGAAGCGTTAAAAAACATGTGGTTATGGCACCTGAGGATGGTTTAAGGGTGAACCTGGTGGTGGTGGGGGGTTGATGGTTGGACTTGGTGATCTTAGAGGTGTTTTCCAAATTTAGTGATGCTGTCATTCTCAGCAATGAGATTCTCAGCCCTCAGTGGGGTGAGTGGCCCCTTTGCTCCCCCGGCCCTCTGTCCAGCCCCTGCTCTGGCCGGTGTCAGCCACAGCAGCGGCCCTGAAGGGATGACTAAGGACATAGCATGTAAAATGAAGGCTGGAGGTCCTTTGGTATCCTGTCCTGGAGCTTTTTTTGTATTGATTGGGTTTTTTTTTCTGACCTTTCCAGCTTACTCACCCTGTCAGTGAATGAGATGGTGCTTCGCCAGCTGACGGCAACTCTGCCCGCTTTGGTATGGCTGAGGATTGCCCTCCTTTCACAGCTGAAACACAGAGATACTGGGAAAAAGATGTTACGAGGTCACAGCCAGCTGCACCATCTCTCTGTGCTGCTCTCCCACATCACTGGCATGTGCCATGAGGCAGGAATGTTTGTGGGCAGCCTGGCAGATCCAGAGGGCTGCAGCCAGCGGGACAATGCCTGAGATACTCCCCAGACCAAAGTGTTCCCCTTCAGCATTGGTCCCACAGCTCCGGGGTTGCTCCCCTGGCCCCAGGTCTTTCACAGCATCCCGGCTGTGCCTAGTGCCATGCAGCACTTGTTCCATGGGGATTTAGATGGAAAGGAGGGTGTCTGGGCAGGCTGTGGGTGGCAGTGGCCAGAGGGGGTTGAGCGGTCACGTTTCTGCTTTGTGTTGCAGCTCTGTCCCGTAGTTGACATCGTGATGAACCTCGTGAACATCCAGCTCCTGGGCACTCTCAATGGTGAGTTTCCTGTGGAGGATGAGGTACTGCTTCTCCACGTTGCCCACCAGGACTATTCCCGTGTCAAATCCATCAGTGCATCAATAGAAGTCCAACCCTTCCGTGGGCTGCTGTTGAACCTTGAATTCACACCCCAGCACTCCAAGTGAACTGCTCCCACCTTGGCCCTCCTTGTATCAGTTTTATGCATCACCCTTGGGTTTGGCTTGTTTTCTTTGATGCTCTTTTTGGGCTGTATCCTAAAGGCAGATGCCACCAAGCTGAATTTGGGGGTGTTTTGGCCATTTGGAGTAGCAGCGAGCCCCCTGCAGCAGTGAATCTCAAACCTCTTTGTGGGTGTGGGGGGGCTGGTGGTCTAGGGGAGGAGGCTGTGTTGCTGCTTATTTCCTGGTGTTGTAATGATCCTTTTCCTGTGTGTAGCTGTCATCCCAGTTGGCACGGCGGGAACGATCCACTACCAGCTGGCCAGCATCCCCTATACCTCTGGCAAGTTCCTCGGGCTGGATTTAGATGTAAGTCCATGCTGGGCAACAGGACCCCGGGAGCATGGCTGTGTGTTGCCCTTCAGTCTGCTCACCTCATCCTGTGGGAGCTGTAGAATCCTGAGGAGGAGCTGAGCTAATGACTTGTCCTGGAAATGCAAACTCCCAAGTATTTAGATCTTTATCCAAGTCACCACTAAGCAACTGTGTGTGCTTTTCTCCAAGTTCGCTCTGTTTTCAAACTTACTCTGAGTCTGCCCGAGACTGTGTGTCTGTTGGATGTAGTTGCTGGGATGAGCAGCTCTCCTCCTCTTCCGATGAGCAATTTTCCTCCTCTCCCCCACCCTGCAGACCTGATGTTAGTACTTTTTGCCTTTGCTGTTCAGCCTCTGTGGTGGCTGAATGCCAAACCAGGCTAATGGATGTATTTTTTCACTTTTGACTCACTGAGGGGGGAAAAAAAGGCAGCAAAAAGCAAACTACTTTCAAATAGGAGAGCTTAAATAAAAGCAAGTGGCTGGTGAGAAGCAAGTGAGACAGGAGCACTAAAGAGGAGCAACCGCTGATAACAAACACCGCAGCCTGTGAAACCCTGCTGCTGCACTGGCTTTGGAGCAGTCACTTCATAGGGATGAGTCTTTGTCCCCCCAAGACCCCTGGATGGTCAGAGCTGGTCTCCTTAGCAAGAAGATGGTGTCAGTGTGGGTTTCTGTGGAGTTGGAAGGTGGCTGATGCCTGGCTGTGTGTGGGAGGGCTGGGGCTGCTGAAAGCAGCACTGTCACCCCTTGTTTGTGCTTGGAGTGGGACCTCAGGGATGACCTGAAGCAGTGAGCTGTGATTTGGACAAAGCACGTTATAATCTGAGAAGGCCTCAGTTACACACACGTGCCTTTATCAGCTCCTGTCATCTCTGGAACACAGAGGGAACTGCTCCAAGCCCGGTGCTTTCCTGGAGCTCTGTCGAGCCCAGGGCTGCTCAACTGGCACTGGCCCCACACTCCTGCCTCGAGGATCTGGGCCTCATGGCTTTGAGGATGGGATTGATGTCCATGTCGCCTCTCCCTGCAGGGTGCGGTGAAGCAGGTGGGAGGCATCACCATCCCCCACGACTCATCCCCCTCCGCTTTGCCTCCGCTGATGGACAGGCTCCTGCTCTTGGTGATGCGCCAGAGCTTCCTCAATGCCATCCTGACCCTCCTGCTCCGGATGCCGCCGCAGACCTTCCCCTGCACGCCAGACATTGTGAGTGCAGCAGCACCTGTTTTTCATGCCAGAGTGGTTGACAAAGGACAGGCATCAGCCTGGCCTTGGGTTTGCTCGGGGAGGCCTGTTTGAGATGTCCCTGGTGCTGCTGGGGCTGTACGGGCACGTCCCTGTGCACGTCCCTGTGCACGTCCCTGTGCACGTCCCTGTGCATGACTCTGTGCATGTGTTCTCTGGCAGAGGCTCAAGCCCCAGTGCTTTCTCCTTCCTGCTCTTCTCAGAAAGCTGTAATAGCACCTTCACTGTTCAGCTGTGCTTGTTTCTGTATGGGCTCCCCAGGGACACCTGTTGGGACTCCTTGTGTGTTGGTTGTGCCATGGACTCCTGCAGACCGTGATCCATTTCAAGGAACCTGCAAAATGTCCCTCAGAAAAGCCACTGTGCATGTGCAGTGCCATTACCTGGGTGTTTCCATCTCCTGTGCCTCCAGTCTGTACTTCCAGTGGGAAATGTGAGGGGTCCACACACTATCAGGTGTTGAAAGCCTCTGGGGGACATCACCTTCCCCAGCTGGGTGCTCTCACATTAACAACTGACTGGGAATCACCCAAACAGCTGGGGAACAGTGGAGAGGGTGGGTGGCTCAGGGTGCTGTGCAATGGAGTGGCACAGTCAGGACGGGTGTTGCTGAAATCAGCTGGAGTGCTCATCAGGGCTGCTGGTGCTTCTGTTCCCACAGTTCTCTGGTGCCAACCGTCTGCACGAGGCCTTGTGGACAGTTGCTCCTGCTGGGGTGAGTAACTGGCTCTGGCACGAGGGTTTGTGAAAACCTCGCCAGGTCCGAGCCATCCAAGGGATGCAGCTGGATGAGCCAGCATGCTGCTGCCAAAGGTCCCCAGTCTTCTGCTGCCCTCCTCTTGCACCAGCATGGCCTGAGCCTGCCCTGCTGCCTGCCCAGCTGATGGGAGTGGGCAAGGGGACTGGGGGTTTGTCCAGCCTCGGCAGCCCCTGCCCTTCACCTGCTCCCTGAACAGGGGAAAGTCTTCACCCACCGGTCATAGAGACATAGAGAGCTGATAAATGTCTGACACAGAGAGACAGACAACTGACATAGAGAGCTGATAAATATCTGGCATCTCCCATTTCCTGGGCACCCTGTGTGTGACCCTGGAGGAAGCCCTGTGGAGCTATGGGGCTGTGAGAGTCCGCACGAGGACTGCTGATCCCCTGCTTGGCCAGTGTGTGCAGTGCCAGCAACCACCTCCACGTGTTCCCAATTCCCACAGTGCTCCGCCTGCCGTGGGACCAGTCCTCTGAACATCAAGCTGACCTTGGGCGGGAACCCGCTCATCCTCTTGGAAGAAAACAAAGCCAGTGTCGAGCTTTCAGTCCTGATCCAGGTGTTCCTTAACCGCTTAGATGGATCCGTCCTCAACCTCCTGCTGCTGAAGGCCGTGAGTGTGGATGGAGTTACCTCCAAGGGGTGCCAGCTGGGTGACTGGTGGCTGGGATGGGGACGTTTCCATGTGCTGATCCTTTGCCTCTCTGCTGGCAGGACCTCGGTCTAAACGTCCGCGTGTCGATTGTCGGAGGCAGGCTGGTGCTGCGGCTGGCCCTGGGCAGGTAGGCTGGCCCTGGGCGGGTAGGCTGGCCCTGGGCAGGTAGGCTGGCCCCCTCATACCGGCTGGTGGCATTCTCCGTGTTGCAGCTGTAGCTTCGGGGCCACTGACTTGAAACAGTTTTCCGTTTCTGTGAACCAGACGTTTCGTTTTCTGAATCCGGGGATTTCATTCCTGGCTGACGGCACGAGGCGGACGGGGTGGCTCAGGAAGGATTGCAGCAGCTGGAAAGTTTTAGGAGGCTGGGGGGAAAGTGTGTCAGTTTTATAACAAGGAGGGATGAGGTAACCTGGATCATTGTAAGACTGTCAGCTTGACTTTGATCCTGGGCAGTGGTTAGAAATGCCTGATATTGGACATGAGCGATAAAAGAGTAAAGGAAAGTGCTGTCATTAATGCCAGTGAAGGTATGATTAAAGATTGGAGAGCATTCCTTATAGCAGGAGGTTTGAGGATTTGGGGCTATTTAGGTTGTCAAAGAGCTGGATTTAGAAGCAAAATTGGCATAGCTTGTATGCAGCGATATAGGGAATAGAAATGCATCAAAAGGCTTTTAATTCAATAGACAAAGGTATAACAAGATTCAATAGAAGTAGAAAAGAGAAATTGAAAGTGGAAATAGAGCATCCATTTTAGGTATGAGTAGTTGTGTGATTGCAGTGATAGATGAGGAGCTGTACCAAATTCTCCAGGTCCTTAAATCCAGACTGGGTGTTTTCACACAGAATCACAGGATGGTTTGGGTTGGAAGGGACCTTAAAGATCACCTAGTTCCTACACCCTGCCACGGGGTTCTAGAAGCTCTGCTCTCAGCTGTCAGGAGCTGACTGCTGTCCAAAAGTGAATAACCTGTGCAGGAAGAGGGAAGGGGCAGCCAGGAGCTGTGTGTACCCTGCTGCAGTGCTGCTTCCTTGACAAGCAAATAAAAATTAGATTAAGCTTTTATTTCCCTATTTTATTTTCTCTCTTGCAAGTCTGACAGTCCCTGCTTTTTGTGTTACAATGGAGGGACTCCTTTGTGGGTGATGCCTCACAGGGGTCCCTGCCCATGGACTGAGGAACCTTGTGCTGGGGTCTGGCTGCGAGCCCTGGGCAGTACCTTGTGTCTGACCTGCTGTTTGCTCTCATTTGCCTGCAGCACTTCTCTCTCCTTGGAGTCTTCTGATGTTGGCATCAGTAATGTAAGTCTCTGGTACCCCTCTGGGCTTCACTGGGCAGGCAGAGCCAGCTGAGAATGGTGCCCCACGGTTTCGGGGAGGGGGGAAGGGAGCCAGGCCATGCCTGTGGGATGCTGTGTTGGATTGCTCCTGCTGATGGTCGTAGCTGTTAGCTGCTCCATGGGGTAGGTCGTAGCAATTCTTCTTTTGCTGTTCTTTTTTTCCTTCTGCCTTTTCTAATAACGCAAAGGTAAAGCTGAAATCTGTTTGTTCATTCACCCCTGCTCGGGCAAAGCTCACACAGAGATCTGCAGCAGGAGTGTCACCAGGTAGAACTTTTCCCGAAGGAAGCACTGAATACAAATTGAGGAATAGAAGTAGATTTACTCTGAAGAGAAGAGGCACTGTTTGTCTTTTGCTGTGTCAGTGGGCAGTGGTCTGCCGTCCTGAGGATGGGGTCTCTGCTGTCATGGGCAGGGTAACGCCCCTCATGTGCTTGTTCCTTCTCTGGCTCAGATCTCGATCCTGAAGCCCCACTGCAGCAGTTTGCTCATGGAAACATTACTGCCTGTGATGAATGGTAAGGTGACTGGGGTGGCTGTCATGTTGGGAGAGCTTGGATTTCTGGGGAAGGAGGGGAGAAGGGGACGTGTGTGTGTGTTTGGAAGCTCTGACAGCAGAGCAGAAGCTATTAAAGCTCCTCAATACCCATTCTGAGGCTGGAGTTAAATGTCCAGTGTTATTCTTGCACCATCCCGCCCCAGCATCAGTCCTGGCAACAGTCAGTGGCAGAGCATGTAAAGAAAGCCAAGTGCCCTGTGGTGCTGCAGTCGGTGCCCCTGAGCAGCTCTGTCGTGAGCTGGGTCACCCCTTGGTGGTGTACAAGGACCTGTCTCTCTCCTTCAGGTGCCCTGAGCATCGGGATCCCGCTGCCAAACGTGCTGGGCATTCCCTTGATAAAGGTGGATGTTCAGATATTAGCGGTGAGTGTTCAGACGGGCTGTTCCCTCCTGTAAGGAACCAGCACAGGTCACCGGGGATGTTTACAGGACCCTGCCAGTGCTGGTGGTGTGTACAAGAGCCATAGATTTTAACCCCTGAAAACTCCAAAGAGCTGCTCTATCTGGCTTCCCTCAGATCAGGGAATGCTACCTGAGGATGTGAGGCCCACACATGGACCCAGGTATGTCATGAGCAGTGCTAGACCCTGGGGCAGGTCCTGGTTCCTTGTCCAAACATTCTTTCCTTTCTGGAGAACTTGATGGAAGCAGCTCTGATGTGGATCTGGAGGGGTCATACAAACCCTTTCCAGTGGAACTTTCAAAGTGTCTTGAACTGCACTGAGTTCCAACCCTGTGCACCCTGGAGGTGTCCCAGAAGAGCTGGGATGTTCTCCCACACTTCCCAAAGGGTTCTGCACCCTCCTTATTGCAAACTGGACATGAGGATTCTTGCAGGAGGGTTTTCTCTTTGTTTTGTGTTGTGAACCAGCATTCCTCAAAGCTGGGAAATAACATGGATGTGTCTCTCCCTGCTCCCCTTTAGGGCCTGATCGTGCTTCTGATGTGAGCTGGGGAGCACAAGGGCACGGAGGGGTCTGTGGGGACAGAGAGAGGAAGAGACCAGCGAGGACAGAACACCAGGGCCAGCAATATCTGCTTTTCTTTCCTAAACTTGATTCAAGATTATTGATAATATTTAAGACACTCTAAAGAGAATTGGCTTGTGTGAGTACAGCGACACTTCCATAAGCCAGACCCGATCGGCAGCTCTGTGTACAAATGTTTATTTAGAGAAGTTGGTGTGATTTTGGGGTCACAGTCACAGCAGCTGCATGTGATGCTGCAGTGGAATTGGGAAATTTGTTCTGAGGTCTAACTCTTCCTGATAGAAAGAAGTGAACTTGTTGCATGTGGCTTCTGAAGTGAGTATCTGCATCCAGGTTTGGGAGGGTGTGAAGTGCTGAGTGGGAGTTCAGGGTGCATTTGTCATGTAACTCTTTTAATAAATGTTCCTACTTTTTTAGTGCTCAGACTGAGGTTCTGGTTTCTGATGCTTCTCAGGGAGAGCTTCTATTCTGCCCCCACTCTGGAATCTGGTTCCTTTGTGACAAACAATATTTTGGTTTGGGGTTCGAACTCTTCCCACTCAAACTTCCCGAGAAAAGAAAACACTTGGATTTTCAGTGGCTCCTCCTGGCTTGGTAACCTACTGACCAAATGCTAATCCACAAGCAGAAATCATAATTAAATCGAATTTTCGAAGGTCATGAAGCATTTCCTGATAGAATCTGAAGGGAAAACTCCGTTACCAGAGAAATGAGAGGTCTGGTAGCCCCGGAGCACACCTGCCTGCCTGCCAGAGCTGCTTAGGCCGATGTCACAGTCTGTTAGTATCTGCATGTCACAGGGACAAGAAATCACAACATTTTGGATTTCAGAAAAACAATTTGTTCTGGGTAAAAAAGAAAAAAAAAATAAACCTGAGGTTTTAAATGGCCTCTCCAACACCTGTTTTGCCAAGCACTGGATATGACTTATGAGTGTGTTATTGCCTACTGGTGTCCCAGGAGCTGGTGGTGGAATGGCACCACTGCAGAACGGCTCTGGCACTGACCAGGTGAAGGCTGGGGCAATGCTCCACTCCACATTTCTGCCTGAAGGGGACAGGGCTCTGCAGGCTGGGTACAGCCTCAGTGCCAGAACCCTGCAGTGAGGGGTGTCTGCAGAGCGAGTTGCCAACAAGTGTAAACACTGTGGAGCATCGGGCCGTGCTCAGGAGAAGGGAGCTCAGATCCCACTGCTCATGTTCTCTGACACCAGCGTACCCATGGAGCTGGCAGAGGGGTCTGTGTGACTCTTTTACCCAGAGGGCAGGATGAGCAGCCCCAGCTACCTGTGCTGGCAGCTACTTTGTGCCACTTCTGGGTTCCTGCACTGCCGGGACTTGGTGTATCCATCCATCCTTTCTGCCCAGGGGTTGGCAGAACAGGCGGTGTTTGCACAAGGTTTTGTTCTGGTTCCTGAGCAAACACCTTCTGGACAGTAAGTAAAGTTTAGCCTCTCTTTTCACACTCGTTTGGCCATCACTTCTGTGTGCATTCTGCCCCGCTGGGGGAGATTCATTTCGCTGGCATGTTACGGAACGCTCTGTGATCTGCCACCATCCCAGGGCTCTGCTTCACCTGAGAAAGAAAAGGTAGTGGGAAGCATGTGATGAGAACTCGTTGCTGCGTGGAACCAGGGCAGGGCTGCGAGCCCTGGGTCACAGAAGAGTGGAAAACTCATCTCGTGCCCCTGGAAATGGCTTTTCCTCCTGGGATTTGGCCTCCATCATGCCGTTCATCCCACGAGGCTGAGTGGGAAAAAGCAGAGAAGCCTTTTCCAAAGGAAAGGGCAGCATCTTCTCAGTGTAACTCGTGACTTCTGCAACCTGTGCATCTAAGGCTCTGAATTTCTAGCAAGCTCAGATGTATATCCAGAGCAGGAAACTGCAATTCAGGATCAATAAGAGCTGGGACAATCCTGTCCAGGAAATTTTCCTTAACACTGGAATCGTGACAGGCTGGAAAATCTTTTGCTGGATGAGCAGCAGGAGGGGATGCAAGGGACTGGCTGTGTTACTGGCAGTGCATGGGATTGGGGCTCTCCAGCTCATGCTCCAGGAGTGCCCCTGGCAAAGCTTCACCCTCTGCTGCTCTGTAGGGGCTGGAAAATGAGCTTGTCCCCACTGTATCAGCATCCGAACCATTCTGTTGGTGCATCCTGCTCCATGTGCCACTGGCAAAGGAAGCTGAGTATCACCAGGCAGCACCTCCTGCAGGACTGCCTAGAAAGTGACGGATCCTGTGTGTGCCAAAGATGCTAATACAAACACCTTTCTCAGCATTTCTTTTCCCAGGTTAACCCAAAGTGGCAGCTGGGGACAGCACTGCCTGTCTGCTGAAGGCCCAGCTGTGCTGGGGGGGCTCAGTAAATGGGGTGACCGGAGGGAGAAGCAGAAGACCCCCGTTCTCCAGTACAAACCAGCTCTGCTCCAAGCCTGTGGCTGCTCTCAGGTGGGATGTGGGCTGGGGGTTGGGGGGTGCAGCTCCTGAGACCCCAACCCTGCACTGGAGAGGCAGAGCTGTGCAGTGAAGCCTACAGCCAGAATATCCCCATGCAAAGAAATACATCTCTTTACTACTGTAGCTTATTCCTTTTGGGAAACTGGTTTAAGATATATTAGTCAAAGAATAATGGTGGCAGCTCTACCAGGAAGCTTTTAGTAGGAGCAGTTCCCGCTATGGCCAACTTCGGGTATTAACATCATTAGTCAGGTCCCCACGCTGGGCGTGTAAACCTTGAGGGTTCCTTACTCCTTGTAGTAAATCAAACTGCCTTGTTTTGTTTGCTTTCCTATTTCTTAGCCTCTGAAATATGAGGTTTTGAAGTGTTTTTCAGCATCTTCTACAGGCTAGAAATGATGGCTGTAGCTGTGGCAAGTGAAAGCAGATGTAGATGTAATTAATGCGGTTTTATGGCTGGGGTGTTATGTGAAGCATCACCATGGGAGAGCTGAGCTTGGAGCTGCACAGTCAGGGATAAGGATGCTCCTTCTGGGCTGCACAGGCAGAGTTCAGGATGCTCCTCCTGGACATCAGCCACGTGCTTGCCCTGGCCAGGGCGGCTGCCAGCAGCACTGAGTGACCGCACGACTGGGGCAGCTTTTGGAGGTTTGTTACCACCCACCCTTTCCTTTTGGATGCTCATGTCTGTTGTGGATGTTTTTTCCCCCCTTTAGTTTCCTGAACAACCTGGAGACACATCTGGTCAGTAGGAAAGAGCATCCCAATGCCAACGGCTGTTGTGCTGGCGCAGCCTGATGCCTGCAGTCACCTCTCATTCAGCACTTTCCCTGTGATGAGCTTTCTCAGCAGCGAAGTGTTGAAAATATAACTGCCTTCATGTCTAAAATTAGAAACCATTCTGCAGACTGATTTCCTCCCCCTCTCCTTCTTTCTGACCCAGGAAACCCAACAGCCGTAATGTTCCCATAGTAACACGAGACATGGAAGAAAAGCAGATGAAAGATCTCTCGTTGTAGGGGCCGTGTCGTCCTGCAGCTGAGAAGGCAGGAGGCTGCTTTGCATCCCTGTAAATGAGTGGGATCTTCATGCTCCCTTAATTAAATGTCTGGACATGTGTACTGGTCCCAGTTCTTAGCAAGGCAAAATTCATCTGTTTACAGGTACAAATTGCTGAGGGGGGAAAAATGTCAATAGGCACACCAGAAAATGCAGAATTAAAGAGAAATGTTTAATTAAAGCACGGAACGTTGTTACAATCCATCTTCTGTGCAACAGAAGTGCCAGGAGTAGGGCTGGAAGAGAAAGGTGCTAGTGCAACGCTGTTATCATCCACAATGTGACACCGTGATGTTTTAGTAACGCAAGAAAGAAGATTTTCAACACCTGAAGCAGTGACAAACCACAGAGTGTGATGTGAGAGTCGACAGAACGCTTTTGCCACTGTTTTACTCCAGATACCAGACTTCAGCCCAGGGTGGTTGCCTTGCCAGTCCTTGCCTCTAGCTGGAGGTTGCAGGGGATCAAGACGTAATCCTGAGGGAGGGAGGAAGGAGGGCTGAGCATGGTGCCTGTGTGGTTCCATCAGCCCTCACAGGGCTCACCACCACCCACAGCCCCTCTGACAGAGCCAGGGCCTGTGTCCATGGGGCCAAAGAGGGGCTGGGCCTATTTAAAGCAGCAAAACTTGGTTCCGCAGGCTACCAGAGCTGGAGGAGCAGACTGATTTACTCCAGAGTTGAGAGGTTACCACTGCTCCCACGCTCCCTTTAAATGAAACACAGCAGGGAGCAATTTAGAGGTTTTGTTTCTCACCTTGTGAACTGTGACGTTGACATCGGTGTAGGTGAAACTGGCGATGTGGGGCAGGAAAACACCTCCTCTCAGGACCACTAGGAAAAGAAAGAGGGAGAGTTGCCGGCTGGGTGCTGCCTGGGTCTGTGCTGAGCATCCCGTGAGGCAGCACCTGCAGAGCTCCCATCTCCTCACCGTTAATCCGGGCCAGCACCTCCTCACGGATCGTGGGCAAGAATAACTCCTCCAGCAAGGCAGCCTGTGGGGGAAAGCCAGGGTCAGCTCACGGCGTGGGACTAAAGCAGGAGGTGGAGACCCATGAGAGAGCACCCTGATGCTCACTGCACCTCTCCCCATCCCGCAAGGACCCAACTCTCCCGTCTACCAGGGGCAACAAGGACTCAAAGTCAGTGTTTCTGTATTTCCCTGCTGGCACCCACTGCCCAGGATGGCTGGGAGGGCTGAGACCAGGGTTACCTACCAGCACAGGACCCACGTCAGAGGCGGCCAGGCTGAGCTCGATATCCCTGGAAAACAAAGAGCAGAACAGGAGCTGCTGGTGCTGAGCTGTAACAAGTGGTGACTTCCCTGTTTCCCCAGATCCCCTAGCTGGGCTCTGAAACAATGCAGGGGTTGGAAGGTACAATTCCCACTTTTCTCCCTAATCATGTTTCTGGTGTCTCACTGTTTCCCTGAGGAAGGAGCTACCCCTGCAACGCCCAAACTCTAAAAGCGAAGAACTTCCCAGGACCCCTTTGCCTCTCCTTTCCCTGCTCTGACTGGGACGTGTCCCCTTCAGGCACCCAGAGCACAGCTGGGTTCATTACTCTATCGCTACTGCAGAGATCATCATCCTTGTGTCTGTGACGCTGAGGTGGAGCCTTGCAGACACATCCTGTGGAGAGAACAGAGGGCAGGATCAGTGAGGAAACAGCTCCACTTTGTCTTTGAACAGTAGGGTGTGATGGACCCATCCGTGTGTTGCCACCTGCAACGTGCTCCCTGCTTGATGCCACGTGGGCAAACGCTGCTGGAGACCTGGGAGCACCGTGATGGGAAAAGGCTGAATCAGCCCCTGTGGTGGCTGCAGTCAGACCAGGGCTCAGAGAAAAGGGCAGTGCCTGAGCTTGCAGGGCACACTCACCACATTCACACTCAGGAAGCTCTGGAAAACTGGTGATACTGCACCGATCTGGGCAGCCAGGAGGAGCTTCAGGATTGCTTTGCCTTCCTCCAGCACCACGTGAGGCGAACTCCGGGTCGCAGCTTGCAGCACCACTGGTAGGTCCTCTTGGAAGAGGGAGCCCATCTGAGGAAGTTATGGGGTTGTTTCTGGGCGCAGAGCCATCCCTGCACCCCCAGGGTGGTGGGTGGGCAGCTGGGGTCACTGCCTGAGCTGGGGCTGTGCCTCTTGGGGTGATGGCGACAGCAACACACCTGAGTGATCTTCTCTGCCAGGGTGACAGTGGTCAGTGGGCTCTGAAAGACAAAGCACAGCTCGTGATCAGACTAATGCCTGTGCGGGGCTGCTGCTCTGGGAGTCGTGTCCAGCGTGGCCTTGCAGCCCCTGCACGGAGCCCTTCTCATGCCAGGACAGGGCGTACATGTTACCCCTCGTGGCAAACCTCATTCGACCAATAATATTTTTGGAGACTGAGGGTGAGGGGCTGTGACTCCTGTGGGTGCTCGGACACTCTCTAATTTCTGTGCAAGGCAGTGTCTCCTCCAAGCCGTTCCCAAGGCAGGGCTGTCCCTTCGAGTGGGCATCTCCTACTGCTTCCTTCCTTGCTTGCTCCACTCACCAGGATGGTCGTGTTGAAGGCTCCAGCCATTTCCAGGGCAAAGAACAGGCTGGTGTAGAAGTGCTCAGAGAATGCCAGGGTGAGGTGGGAAGGGCTGGAGCTTGCTGGCTCAGGCATGCTGAAAGGCACAGGGCTGACTGGCAGGGGGATCGCCGTCCCTGACACCTGGAAAGTAGTCTGGAGGGACACAGGCAAGGACAAAACAAGTTTTAGATGTCTCAGAGCGTTGTAGCACTGGGAGGAAGCAGCTGTGAGAGATGGAGAGCAAGGACTTACTTGCAAGGAGATGATGATTCCCTGCTCAGAGTACATGGGGGCAGCCAGGGGCACGTACCGGACCTGGCAGCTCGGTGTGATGGGGAAAGGAGCTGCAAATGGAGCAGAGGGATGCTCAGGAAGAGGAGGGCAGCAGTGGCAGGGGATTGGCTCCGGGAAGCATACAGGGAAAGAGCTGGGTAGAGGGAGCAGGTTCCTGGGGAGATGATGGCAGCAGAGTCACTGCTGCTGCAGCGTAGGAGCCCGTCCCACCTTAAGACCCACTTCAAAATGATCCCTGAAGCCCTCAGTCCATAAGGGGACTGAAAGCCAAGTGCTCACCTGCCAGAGACATCAGACGTTCATTTGGGAAAAGCAGCAGTTTGGAGACTTCCAGGCAAATCTATGGAATAAAGAACAAAAAGAGAGGTGATGGGTGAACATGGGGGTCTGCTGGCATTGGGTGTCCCAGAATGCAGCCAGGAGCCGGGGGACAATGGCAGTGTCCAGTGAGCATGGAATTGTGGGGCAGACCTGGAAAAGCACCAGGTAGACTGCAAGTGCTCTAATTCTTACAGAACTGTACAACACTGTCTCGTGCCTTTACAGACTTTATTCTTACCTTTTCAACATTGATCTGCTTGTCCACGTCTGATCCTGAGGACGTGCTGGGTAAAAACAACAGAACAGAAGAAGTTAGGCGAGAACCAGCTCAGCCACGGGTGGGTAAGTGTGTTTTATCTGACCCAAAAGGCATCCAGAGACAATTACCATTATTTTCTATCATCTGCAAAACTATTATTACAATTCAGAATTGCCACTGGACTTGAAATAAAAGCATTCCTGCTGCATGATTCTGAAAGTGCTGCTCCCTTGAGAGAGACTGAAGCTCTCTTCAAATGGGAAACCCCCCAAAAAGCAGGGCAAAATTCCTCCCATGAAGATAAAGCTTTTGTGTAGGCCTTTGTTAGCTTTCAGTGAACAGATCTCAGCCTGATCACCTTCCTGACTAGAAATGCTTGTGCCTCAGTTTCTTCTTTTCCCCCCACTACCCAGACCCCACAAGGAGAAAAACCGTGGGGCTGACCTGTCCATCTCCTCCGTGCTCTGCAGCTCCTCCAGGGTGGGTTTGCAGGCAGAGGTCACCAGTTCCAGGTTCCCTTCCGGGTTCATCTCCACATGGAGGTCTGCCAGGATGGACAGTTGCATCTCCTTGGTGGTCGAGCTGTGCCGGGGAGGAGAGGAGGAGGCTGGAGCCGGGGGGTGCTCCTGGCCGTGCTCGCCCCAGGCAACCCTTGCTCCTGCAGGTGCTGGATCCTTGTCGCTCCAGCCAGGAGCTCAGGCTGGTTCCAGCCCGTGCAGCCTCAGCACTCACGGGGCAGATGTGATGCCGAGGTCCACATCGATGCTCAGCCGCATCCCGGTGTCGGGGATGAGCGTCAGGGAAAACTCGTCGACTTTGACGGAGTTAATTTGGTTCCTGCTGGAGCAGAAACGAAGGTGTCGGGAGACAAACACAGACTGATGTGCAGTCCCTGAGAAGCCCCAAAACTCCACGAGATCTGCACAGGTAAATCCGCTCTCCTAGGGCAGCATGGGGTCTGCTACCCTTGGACCCCAATGGAGGAGCCAGGAGATCGTTCTTAAATCTGCCGGTCTCCAGGAGGAATTTTGCCCCCTCTGGCAAAATGCCTTTTGTGACAATACCCAAATTCTGGCATAAACCAGGGGTATGGCAGCAAAGCCTGGGCAAGAGAGGGCAACTCACCTGCTTGGGGAGGTGAGAGACGGGTCTGGGGCTGGCGGGGCCATGAGGTCCTGCCTGAGGACCGACTCTGCGTGTGGCTTTGAAACTTCAGCAACTGTGGAATAGGGCAGATGTTTCATGAAACCCTCTGGAGCTTGTGTCCTGGTGGACGGACTGAAACCCACCCAGGTGAGACACTTCCATCCCTTACTAATGCCCTGCTGTTAGCAGTAGGCAGGGGGTGATGCAGGTGAGCTGAGTAGTGCCACGAGATTCTGGTGCTGGAGTTTGGTGTTCCATCACTGAAGATGCCACTGCCTCCCCTCCCCGCTGCCGGTGTGGGAGGTGTGGGTCTGGACTTACGGTATTTCAGTCCTGATGGGGTGAGGACGCCACCACAGTTGGGTGACCTGGTGGTGTGAGCTGGGACCAGGAGGCTCAGGAGGATGCTCAGGGTGCGGAGCATTGCCATGCCAGCACCTGGAGGAGGAGAAGGAGAAGGAGGAGGGCACCCACAGCAGCCCAGTCAGAGCAGCGTGGCCCTGGGCTGGCCACTGAGGCACAGAGCAACAGATCCACTCCTGGACGGGGCTTGTGATGAGGAGCTTGTCAGCCTTGGTGCAGTAATAACCCAGAGCTCTTGTGTTCTGTCTTAAAAGCACTGACAGATGCTCAGCCTTGAAGAAACCCTGTGCCTGTAAGCTAGAATGGTGCCTGCAGAGATATCACACCTTCTGAAGAGCACAGAACAGCCACAACTGGTATAAAACCACCAAATAAACAGGAGCTAAACTTAATAGAGGAATGAATGGAAGCTATGGAGGAGGCTAAACTCAAATGAAAAGGTGAAAGTGTTATCTGTGCCTGAAGTACATTTGGGAATCGTTTATAATGTCTGTAATGCTCTTATAACATTAAGAAAACAAGAAATCCAGAAAGTTTAACCTGCAGAAAACATACATATTTATCTCAGTCTTTGCAGGAAGTGAACTTCTGGTGAGTGCTGACCCTCATGGAGTCACACAAAAGTAAGGAGGTGTAGTGCCTGTATCAAGCTATTCAGTTTGCAAATGTGTCTTTACCTCTCCTGGCCAGTCTTCCCATTCTTCTGACTCAGTCCGTGTCTTGCTGTGGCCACACTGAGGAATTCTGCTGGCTTTATATATCCTTCCAACCAAGGCTGGTGGAGCAGGAATTGGCAAAGAGGGCTGGGAACACAGACACTGTGGGGACACTTTGATTTCTGTACCATTTTAATTGTTTCCCCATAGACTTGATTACATTGGCTGCTGACCTGGCGAAGTGAAGTATTGAACAGCAGGTGCTGGGGCAGCTTGTCTTTGCTCTGGTGTTCCTGAGGAGCACAAAGAAAGGCCTCTGGGTGAAGGGTGACAAGAAATCAAACACTGTTAGAAAGCAAATGTGGGTTTCTTTGCTCTGCAGCTGTGCTTTCTCCTGAACCCCACAATGACAGCCAACTCCGTGTCCACCCCTGCTATGGAGACAGGCTGAGAGAGTTGGGGTTGTCCAGCCTGGAGAAGAGAAGGCCCTTTGGAAACCTTAGAGCCCCTTCCAGTACCTAAAGGGGCTCTAAGAGAGCTGGAGGGGGACTTCGGGCAAGGACGTGGAGTGACAGGTTGAGGAAGAATGGCTTCACACTGACAGAGGGCAGGGTTCGATTATTAGGAAGAAATTCTTCCCTGTGAGGGTGGGGAGGCCCTGGCACAGGTTGCCCAGAGAAGCTGTGGCTGCCCCATCCCTGGAAGTGTTCAAGGCCAGGTTGGATGGGGCTTGGAGCAACCTGGGATAGTGGAAGGTATCACACCAGAAGGGGTGAGACCTGCATGTGTTGTGATGGAGGAGGCCTGGGTAAGTCTGCTGAAGGTAATGGGAGTGTTTCTGATGGGGTCAGCAGGTTTTAGACCAGATAGAAGATATGGAGTGGCCCATGTGCAATCATTCCCTCATCTCTTTAACCCATTACTAACCAAAACCCACTGGTATTAAAAATGATGGGTGACATCCACTCTCTTTGGTAATATCTCTAAAAGCAGTGAAAGGATTCATGGAAAGGAATCAGAGTTCCTCTCCTTCCTATGTTGAGCCCATTGTGTTCTCCTGGTCTTCCTTTTGGTCTGGAGGATAGAGCATGGACCACCTGCCAACACCATGTGTGCACATCCTCCATGATCTCACCAGCTCTCCTTTGTGCTCTGTGTTATGACTTCCCATGCCTCCCTCACACTTGTGATCTCAACTTTGAGGCATGACCAGTCTTCCAGAGAGGGTTGAGTTGCCCAGTTTTTGTGTCTCTCTTGGCAGAAGGGTGAGGTGTTCAGTGCTTGTTGAAACACCTGCTGCCTGGGCAGCAACCATTGTCCTTTGTGCACTGGTGACTTGAGGTCCTGGGTGCTGGTTCCAGGTGCATCTTGACACATTCAAAGCCCTTGGCTCTCCCCAGGGCTGTGTTGCCTTTCTGCTCAGCGTGGCAGGGAAATACCAAGAAAAGCAGAGTTCCAGCCACACTGTGCATTCCCACTGAAGGCATCCAGAGAGCAGTGTCAAGAGAAAATATGGAGATAGAGCAGCCTGCCAAGGGAGAGCAGGATTTACAGTTCTACACTGATGTGCACAGCCCACTGAGAGGCAAGAAATGTGTTCAGAAAAGTAAATCCACTGAGAAGGTTGCAACCCCCAGATTAATCCCTTGGGGCCATGGAAGGTGTTTCACGGGATCTGACTTAGGTAGGGACGTGGACACAGCCTAGAAAACTCTCTGAGAAATGAGTCTTTGCTGTGTTTTAGAGCAGCAGCTGGGAATTTGCCCCTGTGATTCCTTTTTCCAGCTCAAGTGGTACCAGCAGCTTTCCCTGAGACTGGGGATTTCCTGGGGAGCATTATTATCACTTCCAGCAGTGCAAGGGTTGGGGATAAGCTGCCACCGTGGTGCTTAGAGGTGGATTTTCTCCTCCTGAAGAGCTGTTCTGGACCTGATGATGCCTGTGGAGGCTTAATTAGATGTCAACTCACAGCATAATGACTGATCAAGTTACTAGCACAAAAGTGTCTTTCTGGCATGATGTGCTCCTTGTTGGGAGTTATCCATAAATCTTACACTCCTGTTAGATAAGATGTAAATCTCCCTGTCTGGGCTTAGCAGCGGGCCACCGAGCACAGCACTGGGGGGGGAGGTAATGACGGATTAAACCTCATCACATGTTTTATACAGAAGTGAATAGAGGAAATAAATTACTTGGTGCTGCAGTACCACATGGGGGGGAGCTCCCAGAGCCAGGTCCTGCTGGGTGGGATACCCAGGAGGGGACAGGTGAGGGGACAGTGGTGACCTCAGGGGCAGCCACAGTGACAGCAGCAGCATGGCCAGCCAGAGGAGAGCTCTGTGCAGCCTGTCTGCAGTCCAGTGGGATGTGTGGATCTTGCACAGTGGGATGGGGATTCGGTCGGGGTGGAGAAGACTGTTCTCTGGGCAGGTGAAGGTTCGTTTCAGCCTCACCTCAACTCTGCCTGCCAGAAGATCAGCACATGAGCAGCTCTGGTACTTATGGAATAGGGAGGCTTAGTGTCCACTTGGGTATTGACCATGGGGTGGGTTGTACGGGACACAGTCACATCCCGATGGGGCTGTGCTGGGATGTGCATTTTGTCTGTATTTTGGGGAGTGATTCTTGTACCCCGGCTGTGTCTTGACTAGTGTTAACTCCAGTGGACGTGCCTGGAGCCCTGCTAGCTTTCCTCTAGCACAGTGTTTAGCTGCTAATGTGCCATTTGGGAACTGCCTCCAGCTCATTGTCTCTCTCTGTCCATTGAAACCCACACTCTCCCATAAGGCTCTGCTGTCTCTGGACTTCTGTGAGCAGCCAGTCCAGATCAGAAGATGTCAAGGCTTTGTTTCATCCTATTCCTTGGTGGGTGGCTGGCATGGTCAGGAGGAGCTGCTGGCCCAGGAGCTGCCATCAAGATTGACCTCGGAACGACTGACCACGATAAGCACTCAGACACATCAGTGGCCATGTGTGGACATGACTCTACCTGTCCATGCCCCATGTTTCACATCTAAAATGGACCTGCCAAGCTCCCGTCACCACCCAAGGATGGCAGAGATGGCTGCAATCGGAATTCACAGTGCCCAAAGAGTCCTTCTGGGTCCCGGGTGTGTTGGGATGGGAATATGTTAAAATGATGTTTTATGCAGTACAGTGGGAGCTCCGCAACCCCTCAGCCTCTGGCTCAGGCTCCTCCCTGGGGGGTTTATGCTGAGCTCCTTGTATTCTCCAAATTCTCCAGCAGTCTCTTCTGCTCTGAATGGGAGTGATGTTCTGCAGAAAATGGCAAAGGAAGCTGCAAAAAAAAAAAAAAGCCCAGCGTCAAACCCATCAAAGGCATCTCGGGGTGAGTGATGAGCCGCAGCCTCGCACCAGAACCGGGGACGAGCAAATAAAAGTAGGAGGTTGGGAAGTGTCAGCCCGGAGGCAGCCACGAATCACTCCCCACTAACAAGAGGGATATTAAAGCCAGTGATTTTCTGCATGGTTGTGTCTACAAACACATGGAGAAACTGTAACTTAAAGGCAACGAAGCGCGTGGACTCCTGCCTCAGCACCATCTGGGATGGCTCTGCATCACTGGGGGTTGGCTCTCAAAGTTGGGGTGCCCAGCTTTTGTCCACGGTGTCCTGAGGGAAACCCAGAATTTCTGGGGGATCAGAGCTGGCCCTCCAGCCCCCAGATCCATGCTGGGTTGGGGCATGGAGACGCTTTGAATGCCATAACACCTTTCTCCCAATTTTTTTTCCAAAATTGAACTTTGTGGTGTTTTTGCTGGGAAGAAACATGTTATGAAAGTTAAAAGTAGTTTTAAATGGAAAGCTTAAACAAGAAGGGGAAGAGAAGAGGTCATGATATCAGTGAGAGGTCACTTTGCTGTAAGCATCTAAGCCCAGGCTCTGACAGCTCCCTTTTCCCAGCTCTTCTCCTCTGTTTTTCCCCCAGGCTGAAGGTGAAAGGTTGCTGTCCTCTGGTGATGTCGCCGATGCTCTCCCCGGGCTCAGGGCTCTTCGTGGCTGCCTTAGTCCAAATGACCATGACTGGGAAAAGGTGAGTGGAAGCTGGTGCCAGCAGGGCTGGGGGACTTGCTCACCCCCGGGGTTTGTCCTGTGCCGACCAAGCTTTGCTCTGAGCAGCTTTATAGGAGGAAACATGGAAATTGCTCTGGCTGCAAACCTGACACCAGGTGGCTGGAGCAGGACACCACAGGCACCCCCAGGTTCAGCCCCAGGAGCTGCCACCTCACCCTCATCAGCATTAAAGCCAACCTCCCCAGCAGGTTCGTCCCAAAGGACACATCACTGGTGTGCCAGGGTTGACAATTCCTGAGGGGCAGGTAATAGCACTGTTGGATTTTTCAATCTTCAGCTTTGGATTTCTACAGCACACGCACACCTACCAGCAGGGGTGAGGTAGGGACACTACTGTGGTGGCTTTGCTGTCCCCTGGGTCACTCCTGGACTTCGTGCCATTAGTCCATCACACCTGAGCACGGAAGCACCAGTTAAATCCCACCCATGTGCTTTTTTGTTGTTAAATCCACAGAACATGCTGGCGCTGGACGTGCCTGTCGCACAGACCTGAGGAATGGGGACATGTGACTGTGACCCACGCTGTGGCCAGGACCCAGTGGAGGTGGGTGGTGAGGGAGCAACAGGGTGCTGGGCTTCCCAGGGTGTTTCTTCCTCTTTCTTTGGCTTTTCAATAGTTTGAATCCACAAGCTGAAACAAAAAGACTCCATCGCCCCTTGGTGAGGCTGTCCTGCCGCGCACTGTCAGAACCATCTGGGCATGGCTGGGCAGAGGCCGTGAGTCCTGAAAGAACTGATCCCTAAATAAACCACATTTGCATCATCAGGATGCAACATCCTCACCTCCTGGAGGAGGCAGGCACAAGAAGGGGACCCCCAGCTCCCCAGGATGCATGTGCTGCGAGAGGAGGGGAGTGTGTCTGCTGCTGTGTGTGGGGATTAAGGACCTCAGAACAAGTCAGGACTCACAGAAGGAGTCAGATTCGGGCTGGTGTCAGGGTTTTTCAGCTGCCTTGCAGATATTGATCCCGAGCCTGTAACTCAATGACTGCTGGATAATTCCTTGTCATTAGTAAGTCAATAAACAGCTTCGATCCTGCTTTCATCGAGCTGACATGATTTGAACACCTTTTCCTAGTGACAGGGAGCTGGTGTGGAATTGAGGATGCCTTTGGAAAGACTGTTGCATTTTTAAGAAGTTGCCCTGACAAAAGCCTGGGGTGGAGGCAGGGTCTGAGGATCCTGTCTGTTCTCTCTGTGCGCTGCCAGACCCACAGGGGTTTGTTCTGCACCACACGTAAGGAATCGTTCTCCTTGGAGGTCCTCAGAAGTGAGGAAGGGGCTGTAAAACCAGATTCCCATGAAAACTGGGGTTTATGGTGCCTCTCTTCATGTTGCTGCAAACATGGGCAGTGCCCAGCACATACTTTAGAGAGGTTTCCCTAATTGTTCTTGCATTAGCTAATGGAGAGTTGAACAGACTGAGCCTCAATTCCCTGGAGAAGAACAAAAAATGAATCCAAATATGTGCATACAACCCTCCTAGGGAAATCAGAGCTGAGAATCTTGCGGGGTACACAGTTAATTTTTCATGAAACAACGCCACTATCATGTAACTTGTACTTAGGTGCACTGGAGCACTTGGTGGAGGTGCAGCTTTATCCAGTGCTGTCCTTTGGAGCCCTACACAGACCCAGCAGCCCTGATCCTGCAGCATCAGGCATGTACCTCAATGGTCCCAGAGGGATGACAGGGCAAACCCAGCCTGTGCTCTCTCACAGATCCCCTCGGAGGCTGTTTCCTAAGGCAGAAAGGCCGTGTTGGAACGACGCCATCAATGGGAGAGCACCGCAGATCCATCTCATTTTCCAGCCATGGTTAAGATGTTTCACCCAGCCTCTCGTGGTCAGAGCTTGCTGACCTCCCGCTAATGTCAAGATCTCAGATGTTTCTGGGGCTTACGTGCCCCTTACTGTTTGCCTGACCTCTCCATTTCAGGTGATCCAAGCAGGGAGAAGTGATGTGAACCTGTCTGTTCACATCACTCCTATTCTTCTCCCTTTGACCAAATCCGTTCTGGTTTGCTCCGTGTTCCTGTCCTCACTCAGTGGTTTGGCTTTGTCTCCTCGGGGCTTTGAAAGTCACTTCAGCGAGACCTGGACATCAGCATGTCATTCTCTTTATTGGAATCCGCCTCAGCTTCTCCAAAATAGTGAATGGTCAGAGACCTCTTCATCCAGCAGCTGCTGGGGAGAGGCCAAGTTACTGTCATGCCTGAAAGGTCAGTGCACAGGAGCTATTCCCGGTGATGCCACCCTGCCCCTTCCCTGTGCACTGACCAGTGTCAAGGCTGTCTTTATGATAATTCAGGTTTCGGATAGTGGTTGCCCAGGGCATAAAGTGATTCATGATGGATGATAACACAATACCACCTTGTTAACGCTCTCTCCCATCTTATCAAATGTCACGATCTTGCCATGACAGGGGGCTTTGTGCTCCGGAGGTCCCGGCTGATCAGGTTGCAAGGAGAGCGACAACTCCTTCGGTGTTTTGATACCTTTGCCACCCCTTCCTTGGTCTTCAAGTAGCCAAGGCATTTTTATTTAAGGTATTTTTTTTAAAGCTGGTAATAACGTGTAACAAAAGCTGGCCAACCTGCTGGAAATATTTATTTCCAAGTTTGCAGAAAGTATTAACTCCGAGCACGCGTTTCTCTGGGCTGCTTTTCATCGGAGCTGGGGAGCAGCCATTCATTCCTATCCACCCTTGTCAGTGAGGGCACTAGGGAGTGAACAGTTCAGCCCTGTCCCCTTTGGCTGGTGTGTTGTCCCTCCAGCACACATAGCTTTTGGTGTGCAGGTCGGGATGTGCTCCACACATGGGGACCACATTTGGTCTTGAGCCCACAGGGGAAGGTTTCTTTTCCTTGCCCCGAAGAGCTGCTGCTCTGGTGCAGTGGCTCAGCGTATCCTGGGCAGCAATCAGGGCAGGGGACTGAAGAGAGCTGTGGGGAGGAGGCAGAAGACCCTGGGTAGCTGCAGGACATCTGTTGCATGTGGTGGTGTGGCAGGGAGGTGCCTCTCTTGGTGTGCCCACACAGGGATCAACAATCCTTCCAGGACTTCAAAAAGACCCCAAATCAGCCAGCTCTGGCCTGGGAGTTCCCTGGCTTTGCAGGCAATGTCATCAGCCTCTCAACAGTATCTCTCTGTGAAAGCATCCCAGCTCCAGTCCTCTGGAGTGCTCTGAGCAGAGGAGATGGACCTGGAAGCAATGGCAGCCCAGTTAGAACAGGGTAGCATTTTCCAACCTCTGAAGAGTCTGTCAGCTCAGAGTATCTGCTAGGCCTGACACTCGATCAATGCACCTTGTCATGGTGTCACTGTTCCTTCCCAATTCAATAACCCCTCTTCCTCAGTTATCAAATGGATCATGAGCCATTCCAGTCCCTGGACAGGGGCTGTTTGCTTTAATAAATGTTGGGTTCAGTCACAGGCTGAAGGCAAGCTGGATGGGAGTGCTGGGCATGTCCTGCTGGCCTGGACAGCAAATACCTGTCTGTGTTACTATCTCTACCTGTCCTTACACTGAGAAAGGTGCTGCCTGGTCCTTAATTTATCACCCATAATACGTGGCACATCCCCACTCATGGGCTTAATGCTCAGTACTGCAGCCCCAAAAACTGCAGAAGTACTTGACAGGCAGAGGTGGCCAGTGTTTTGACTCATTTTTTTAGTCAAATCTCAATTTCATTGTGAAAAAGAAAACCTATATTATCAGGGCGTGACATCTCAACCGTGTCCACACCTTGACAGGCTGAAAGGATGATATACCTAACCAGGCACCCAGAGCTGGCTGAATCTGTGCCTACAGGTCGTTGCTCAATGACTTACCTAACTCCTAACATCTCCAAGGAAATATTTGCGGTGGAAGTCACCAGAAACCAAATATTGTTTGTTTTGCTCCCCACCAATTCTTATGTATGTCCTAAGTGACATCACTCACCTTTTTTTCTGTTGTGAAGCTCTATATATGAAGATCCTTGATGCAGGTCATCCTCAGGAGACAGGACATCGGCTGGAGAGAGCCTTGTCCTCCAGAGCTCGGTCAGGTAAGAGCAAACTTACACCTCCAAAAGTGTGCTCCTCGCTCCTGCTCATGCAAACCCTCAGTGTTCCTTTGGGAGTGCTGGCTTTTCAGCAAAAATTGTTATTCTTGCCTGCTGCCTGCCTGAATTATGCTCCCATAAGTAAAATGTGCAGCGCCTTTCCCAGCGAGTTTCTCAAGAACAGATGTGCATGTTCTCTGGATTCTCAGTCCTTGCAGAAGAAAGGGTGTTTCAGGGCTTTCATAAACAATTATCACTTAAATTATCTTTGCTATAACTCTATTATCCGAAATAGATTTCTAGCTAAGGGGAATTAGACCTCTCACACTTGTTTTGATCCCTTTTTGATGAGCTATTTACATTTAAATAGATTTGGGGCAATGAAGTTCGTTTTGGTTCTTTAAAAAAAAAAAAAAAAGAAGCTACTTCAAGTTTTAGGTCACACAGAAACATTTCAATGACACTGAAACTTTAAAAATTATTTTCTGCTTCTTACAATCTTTCCTCCTGCTCCTCTTTCCTCCCACCATGGGCTGGTGCTGACTCTCCCAGCACTGCACTGGTGGCAATCACTTCCCACAGTTATCAGGTCTGAAGATGTCGGCATTCTGGACTGTTGTCCTCCTCAGCAGTCTGCTGACCCCTTCACAAGGATTTATACTCCCATCCTTGGTCTCCAGAGGAGATACAGATGGTAAGTGTATGTAAGACACAGTATTTATCCTTTTTTTGTCTCTTTTTGTCTCTTGCTCATGCTCAGAGAATCAGAAGCTGGTCCAGATCCACCCAGCAGTAGTGGCAATGCTGGTAATTTGCATTTATAAAGCACTTTGGAGATGCCTCTTCAGATACTTTGCAGTGGCTGGTGCCACCATGTCGTTTATATGAGGAGGGACAGAGGAGGGGAAGGAACAGCCAGGTTG
Organism: Oxyruncus cristatus; assembly: GCA_013399855.1. NCBI lineage: Eukaryota > Metazoa > Chordata > Aves > Passeriformes > Cotingidae > Oxyruncus > Oxyruncus cristatus. Next base: position 124,140 of record VXAY01007080.1, read on the forward strand.
GCACAACTTGTGTGCTGAGTCCACGTAGCTCACAGTGACCTCCCATCCTATTTTTCAGATTTTAAAGGTTCACCAGCTGGACGTGTTCCCCAGAGGCCTCAAGGTGGTCTCCTTGGTGGCAATCTGCTCGGTGGTCTCCTTGGTAAAAAAGGAGCCGTAGGCAGTCTCCTTGGCAAAGATGGAATTGTTGGAGGTCTCCTTGGGAAAGATGGTGCTGTTGGCAGTCTCCTTGGCAAAGATGGTGCTGTTGGCAGTCTCCTTGGAAAAGATGGAGTTGTTGGAGGTCTCCTTGGTGGAGATGGTCTTCTTGGTAGTCTCCTTGGTGGAGATGGTGCTGTTGGTGGTCTCCTTGGTGGAGATGGTCTCCTTGGTGGAGATGGTCTCCTAGGTGGTCTCCTTGGTGGAGATGGTCTCCTTGGTGGTCTCCTTGACAGGGACGGTGTCCTTGGTGGTCTCCTTGACAGGGACGGTGTCCTTGGTGGTCTCCTTGGCAAAGATGGTGTCATTGATGGTCTCCTTGGCAAAGATGGTCTTGTTGATAGTCTCCTTGACGCTGTCCTCGAACTTCTCATTGGCAAAAATGGTCTCCTCAGCAAAAATGGTCTCGTTGGCAGCCTTCTTGGGAGAAATGGTGAAGAACTCATGGGGTGAGTGAGAGTGGGAGATGGGTGGCCCTGAGTAGCCCAGTGTGTCTGCGTCATCCTCGGGAAAGCAGGCTCTGGTCTGGAGCCTGCTGCCTGCACACACACAGGATGCCTCTTTCCCCTCACTGGGGCAGGTTTATAAGTGGAGGTTCATCTGTTGGGAGTTTCTGCCTGTACCTGCCATGCCAGGGTGTCTTGTATGGGCCACAAGCTGCTCCTGGCTGCTGGGGACCCCTGATGGCCCAGGGTGGAGAGGACCCCAAGAACACAGCTCTAAAATCGACCACTGGGGGCTGAGGGGACAGGGCACCCACTGTACAAATGTGTTCTTCACTGCCTTTTCCTTGTTTCAACCATCCAGACTGAGAATTGTGAACAACACCCTCCCCAAAATAAGTCTGCGCTCCCTGCCAGGCTTTGGGCACCAGGTGGACTTCAACACCCAGCTGCTGGTAGAGAGCACCAGGTATGGCACATCCATCTGGGCCATGGCACGGGGCAGTGGGGGGGTCATTATCTCTTTGGAAAGTAAATGGTCAGCAAGTTTCCTGACCTGCCTGCTGTGCTTCCCCCGGGGCAGCGTGCCGGGCCAGCCGCTCTGCGAGCAGGTGGAGGTAGATGTGACCATGCTGGTCCAGGACACGTGGGCGGCTCACCAGAGCGATATGAACTGCAAGACTGTTGACATAAACACCCGTGTGAGGTAGGAATCGGGTGTGAGGTAACATCTCTGTGAGTGGGGTGCCCGTGGCTCCTGTGGCAGGGGGACACCTTGGTGCTGTTGGCCAACGATGGCAGCACTTTCCTGTCTGAGGCCTCGGAGGGTGAACTACCCGGCTGTCAGGCTTGGAGGGAAACTGCCATCCTTTTTTTAAAATTTGGGAGAAGAAAAGAACATTTTGGGGTGCTGGGAACATAGCCCTGGGTGGGATTCAGAGGGCCTGCGTTTAGCAATGTTTTGGCTCTGAATATGTACAATTCAAGTGAGGCCTCTTGTTTCTCTTGTGTGAAATACTTTTACTTTCCAGTACTAACCCATGTCACTTGTTATTTCCTATTTTCCTGCTACCAGCCCCAGAGTGCCAATTCTGGATGAGCCTTTGAAACGCCTCCTGAGTGATGTCCTGAGCAATCTGGTGAGTCTGCACAGCCATCTTCACACGAACCACCAGCACAGTGCTGGGTGGGCAGGCAGAACAGGCAGCACAGGCAGCACAGGCAGGGCTACACCTGGGGCAGGCTGCCCCATGGATGTGGCTGTTTGCACAGCTGTGGGCTCAGCTGGGGCGGTCAGCCTGTCCTCCCTGCTGAAAGACACCAGCACCATCACCCGTGCCAGGCTCTGCTGGCAAACAGATTCCTGAGGCAGGTGCTGGTGTAGCAGCCACTAACCCAGGTGAGACCACGCTGGGTCAGAGGGGCCGCTCCCCCTCCCAGTGCTGAGTTCTGTGTGACGGGATGTCCCACCCAGCACTGCCCACCATGTGTGTGGCCCAGCAGAGCCCTCTGTCACTGCCTGTGTTGGTGCCATGTCACCCACTGCTGTGGCAGCTCCCAGGACCCTCTCACTTCCCTCTGCCTCCCCAGGGCTGCAACATCGTCAATGCCAGGCTCGGCGTGGTGAACTCTCTGCTTGGCTCCAGGAACCGTAAGTGCTGGCACCTCCTTCCCCTCTGCTCCCAGCGATCCCTGCACTTAGCATGGCTTGGTTTTTTACATTGGGTAAATACACATATTTTAGCAATTTTCTAAAAACACAACTCCCAGCTCAAGCCCAGCATTAAGACTCCCTGCCCCTGCAGCAGCAGCCAGCTCTTCCTGCAGAAACCCACTGCAGGAACTGTTGCTTTTAGAAACAACACTTTTGCTATGAAATAGTGTTTTTTCTAGCAGCTTTTCCAGCTGGGAACTCTGTGAGCAGGAGCTGCTGTTGGTTCCAATAACTCTTGGGACCACGGGATTTGGGAGCATCCCCTGCCATTGCAGCTGAAGAGCTTTCTTCCCTGTGTCCACAGAGATGCTTCCGCTTGGGGCTCTGGGGGACCTGCCCCCCTTCTCCATCCTCAGCAGTGACTCCATCCAGCTGGATCTGAATGTAAGTACCACTGCGTTCCCTGGTCCCAGAACCTCTGATGTGGTGAGTTTGGGTGGTTTACTGGAACGTGATGGCTCCTTTGATTCCAGCTGCCTTCAGGCACATGTTTGCTGGAAGGTTCTGATGATCTGCTCCAGTCACATCCCTGCTAATGCCACTGCTGTGTCTCTACCTGATTTTTTTTACCTCTTAATCCTTGATGGCATCATGAGCCAGAACAGCTTGATGCTACTTATCTATTAGTTAAGCATAATTGTAGCACTCTCATCGTTGTTAATCAGAAAAGTTTAATTTCATGCAGGAGCAACAGTCACTGCTCACAGGCATGTTCTATTTATAAGTGGTGTGTCAAAGTCTGGAAATTGATAGGGACCATAATCAGGCCCAAAATATCAGCACTGTGTCTTTCCAATTGGGAGATACGGCAGCGTTTTAATGGGGAAGGTGTAGCAGGTGCAGCCCTTGACTGTGCCAGAGCAGCCCGGAGCAGCCCTGTGTTCATTAAAGTGCCAACAAACCCTGTGTGAGCCTCTCCACGCGGCCCACGGGTGGGCAGGGTGCCCAGTGCAACCCTCTGAGCACCACCAACATCCCTCCCCGCTCTGTCCCGTGTAGCTCCTCTCCGGGAATGCCGAGGGTGGCACGGTGGTCTCCACTCAGCAAATGCCACTCGCTGCCACCCTGCTGCTGGCCACTGGCCGCCCACCACTGCTCAGCCTCTCCCAGGACACCCTCAGCGCCCTGCTGGAGCAGGTCCAGGGGCAGGGAGCCCTCAACCTCAGGATCACCAACTTGCTGATGAGTAGCCAATCCCCCCTCCAAGGCCAGGTCAGTGTCCTGGTTGCTCTTGGGTGACCCAAATGTGCTCGCTGCTGCCTGCTTGTGTTTGTGGGGTCCAGCTGAGCCCAGCGTGGGCTTGGCACAAACCCTCCTCACCAACGATGTCACTGGTGCTGTTCCCACAGGTTCCCGAGAGCAGCTCACTGTCTGTGTCTGCCCTTTTCCCATTCATCCCCCGGGTCAGTCACCTCCTCCGTGTGCATTGATTCCAACCCCTCCACCCACCCCAGCCGTGCCAATACCCCCTTGCCCTGACCTCCTCTGCCCCTGCAGCTTGCCCAGGCCCTCCCTGGCTCTCTGCCACTGGAGCTGCGTGTCCGGATGAGAGATGAGCCAGTGGTGGCCGTGAGGGATGGAAGAGCCACCGTCACCCTCAAAGCCTCCGTTGATGTCCACGTTCCTGCCCTGCAGACCTCCCAGGGGCTCCTCTTCTCCCTCGACATGGTGAGTGAGCTCCAGGGGGATGAGATCCCCACAGAACAGGGCAATGGCTGAGGCTGGCTGCCCGCTGGCGTCCCCATGGCTTGTCCTGCCCTTGGCTCTGCAGTGTTTGTACTCTTGAATTTACTGCATTGTCAAAACGGAGGTGCTCAGGCCTTTAAACACGCTCATAACCAAGCACAAAGTGTAAGTAAAATGTTTCAGGAATAACACAATATAGAGACAGGAAGGTGAACCCTGGGGAGGGAGATACATGATGCCATCCGTCACAAAAATGTGGCTTCTAGGCACAGACAAGTGTTTTTCCTTAGAATGAGTAATTTACAAATACACTTTCCAGTCCTGGGAGCCATGCAGGGGAATAACCTCATTTCTTTCATTGTTCCATTTTCAGGACATTGTTCTGAACGTCACCCCATCGGTCTCTGATGGCAAACTGCAAACCTCCCTGGCTCTTGACAGGTAGAGGCAAGCTCTGCAGGGGACAGGGCTCTGCCTGGGGAGCCAACAAATGGGACTGGGGACAGGAATGGGGGACTGCGATGCAGATGTGGTAGAGATGCCATGGTAGGCTGCCAGAGCCTTCCTGCCTCCTCCCAGCCCCAAACCCAGACCAAGTGCATGGCTGAAGTGATGAGACAGCTGTAAAAAAAGCTGAGCTATTTTCAAAATCCTGTGTCTTTATGAGGGTGAGACAAATTCCAGACCAAGAAAGGGTCTGGAGGAGGAGGCTGCACCTGATGCACCCCAGCTTTGCCTTGTTTTTATCTTTTGTAGCATCAAGCTGACGCAGTTCCCCCAGAAACTCGACCCTTCAACCGTAAGTGCTTGCACTGGATCGAGGTGCTGCAGGGATTGATGCAATGGCCAGAGGGTCTGTGTGGGGGAGGAAAACCCAAAATCCAATTCTTCTTCAGTCCTCACCTTTCTTCTTCCCATGGTAGGGGCCAGTTGCTCTCTGCCCTACCAATCCCCTGTGCCCTTCAGCGATGACACTTGTGTGTCTCTCTTCATTTGGGGGCAGCACAATGGGGGTGCTGGGAAAGGGAGAGGAATAATCCAGAAGAAATTACCCTGGAAGGGTTTTGCTGAAGGGAGCTTCCCAGCACCTGTGTTCCATAATAGAGTAGAACTCAATTGGTAACCCTGACATGACTGTTTTCAGCTCAATAACCATGGCTCTCTTCTGCTACTGACACATCCTCTTCCCTGCAGGTCCCCTTGCTCACAGAATGGCTCAAGCAGGTCCTCAACGCTGCATATGTACCTGGTGTTAATGGTACGGAAGGATGGGGTCCCCTCTCATCTCAGACAGATTTGGGGCTCTGCCCCTCCCCTTGTTGCCTGTGTTCAGGGTTTCCTCCCTGTGACAAGATGCTTTCACCTATTTTTGCAGATGCCTTCCGTGTGTCCCTCCCTCTGCCCAACGTCCTCAACACCAGCCTCAGGAATGCTGAAGTCACCATCACTGACGTAAGGACTGCGTTTCCCACCACGCCGTGTCCTGGGGAGGGGGGATGTGCCCGCCCGGGGTTGGGACCTGCAGATCCCACTGCCCCAAACTATCCCGGCCAACCTCATTTCCCATGGGCTGCTCCCAGTTTTCCAGGAGGTCCCTCTGCTGGTGTGGACCCACAGGCAATCCTCACCTGGGATATAGGAAAGCACAGGTGAAAGTTCGAATGAGAAAACTGAGTAGTTTTTGTGCTGCATCTTCCAGGCGGACGAGTTTCCCGGCCAGACCACCCTAGAAAGATACTGCTCAGGAGGAGCCTCGGTGCTGCTCCCTTTCTGAGGCACCCCGAGCCTTGCTCCACTCTCTCCCTCTTCCTTTCCCTCAAGCACTGCCCTGTGCTGTGGCTGTGGCCTGAGCAAGACAGGCGATTGCCTCTGGCTGGCATCGGGGTGGGAAAGCTGCTCGGCTGGTGGATGTTAGGGGGCTTCTGTGGCCCCTTGTAACATCCACAGCTCTTCCTTAGGCGGAAAGATTACTCTCGTATTACTCTTTCAATAAAATCTCTCGCTGCCTCGGTATTTCCCTTTCTGGATATTTATTCACACGAGTTCTGGCTGCCAGCACCCGTTTGCACTGTGTCCCTCTGCCACACGGCCCACGGAGGGGTAGCACAGCGGGGTGAGGAGGCTGCACCTACAGCCAAGCAGCTGACACCTCCAGAGAGCATTTCTGAAGCTCAGCTTGTGACACCAGGCGTGAAACAGCCACTCACGGGGGTGCTGGGCTTGGTGCCGGTGGGTGCCCTGCTCCAGCCCATCTTGTGCCTGACTGATGGAGGGCAGAGAGGGGCTTGCCATGCAGCACTGGCACAGATACAGCAAAGCTCCTGCTGACATCTCCCACTCCCCTGGAGCCCTTGTTGCGGGAGCTGCAGGGAGCAGTTCCTGGCCAGCGTCTTGCTGGCAGCAGATCCCACATGGGGCCTGATGGTGCTTGTTGCACAAGGCTCTGTCCAGAACCAGGCACGGATAACCTGAGCTCACACCTTTGTTTAGAGGCATATTGTCCCCTCGGTTGTGTAAGAAGCACCAGGTTGCCCAAAAAAGGACATTTGATCTCACAGTGGTGTTAAGTGTTGAGGGCACCAGGACAAAAGGGCCCTTATAGCCTTGGAGTGGCCGGGGTGGGGGGGGCCCAGCACAGGGACTTTTTGGAGGCTGTGGAAATACTGTCTGCCGGGAAGGAGCTGGCAGCTGTAGGGTGGGTGGGACAATCCTCAGGAACCTCGAGGTTCCTCAAGCACTAAAGGACAGAAAAATCTCCTGGCGCTCTCCCGAAGCCTCCCCTTTCGCTTGCTGGAAACTTAAAAAATTAACCCTGATATGGTAGCTTGTGTGTGCCAGCTGGTGTGAGAGTGTCAGCAGGGATTTCTCTGGAATAAACTGATTTTCCAGCATGGCTCTTTCACATCAGCACAGCCTTACAGCCTCAGAATCTTGGCCTCCTTCTCCTTCCCTTGATCCCTGGGCTCTGGGGTAACAGTGCTGCCTGAGGCTGGGTGTCCAGGCTTAAAATGCAGGATAAGGTCAGGCAAAAAAAAAACCCAGTAAAAATAGTGGTATGGGGTGCTGTGAGCATGGGGAGACAGAACCCCCATTTTACCCCCAAAACTTATGAGTGAGCCAGAAAAGAAACATGTGAATAAAACCAATAATAGCAGGAACGCAGGTGAGTAATTCTAGTTTATATTTAGTGACTAGCCTGAAAAATCAGAAAAGAAGGTTGTTAATGAAAACCCTTCTCTGAAAAAAACCCATTCATTTGACACAAAAGTTTTGGGAGGTTTTGTGTAGCAATATCCTTTTGAGGTTCTGGTTATTTTTATCATTATAAGGTTAAAATGTGCCATTTTAATAAGAAAGGATTTATTGCCAGCGTGAGACACTGATATAATTGCAGCCTCAATTTGCACACCTCCCCCCAGGGCAAGGGGGGCTCAGGTTGGGCTGTAGGTTATGAGGAACCATTTCAAACTGTACAAATGGTGCCACAGTGCCCAGGGATGGAAAGGAGCCAGTGCCTGAGGTGCCCATAAATAGGAATAAGCTGGGATGAGCAGGAGCCGGCTGCAAACCTCCCTGCAGATGGGTGTACAGATGTCCCCTCACCTCCCTGTGTGTCCCCAGATCCATTGGCCCAGTGTGGCTCTAACTCATGATGCCACGAGCCGTGGGCATTGCCCTCCTGTGCACCCTGATGGCCCCGGCATGGAGCCAGCCAAGAGACGGCGTCTTCAGGCTCAGGAAAGGAGTTTTGAGCGATGGTGAGTCACCAGCGGGACCCTGGAAGGCAGGGACCAACAGGGATTCTCGGGGTTTGACACCCTCGTGATCACCCAGGGGGAGGGAAGGGAATTGCACATGGAAGGGAAGAGCATAACGCTTGTGAGCAAACCTCCCACTCCAAACCGAGCCTGGAGCAGGTTTTTTTATGTAATTAAAAGTTCAGCTGGCCAGACCCCTAAAAGGAAAAAGCTCTGTGCAGGGTCTGATGGCAAGTGATGTGTCCAGCTCTTACAGACTCCCTCGGGCAAGAACAAGTCCTCCAAGGTGCCCTGGGAGAGGTGCCACTCCAGAGTGGATATCCCAGCACTGATGGAAGTGGGGACCTGCTGGGTGGCCTCATAGGAGGTGTCCTTGGTGGTGGTAGTGGTGGTGGCAGCGGTGGTGGTCTGCTTGGTGATGTTGCTGGTGGTCTGCTGGGCAGCGGCGGTGAAGTGCTGCTGGGAGAGCTGGCTGGTGGTCTGATCAGTGGAGGGGCTGATGCTGGTGGTGGCTTGCTGGGAGCAGGGGGTGGTGGAGGTGCTTATGGTGGGGGTCCCACAGGCTGGCCAGCAGCTGGTGGAGATGTCCCCGGGGATGGCATCCCTTTGGGGTGTGCTGGAGGAGCACTGCGACAAGGAGGTCTGCTCAACGACGGAGGTCTCCTCGGCACAGCAGGGATCCTCAGCGTCCCCCTTGGCCTTCTTGGCAGAGGAGGGCTCCTGGGAAACGGAGGGCTGCTGGGAGGCGGCGGCCTGCTCTGCATCCTCGGGGAAGGTGGCTTGCTCAGCACCATCCAGGGGCTCACCAGGTAAGGACAGCACCGTCCGGGTGCCTTTGCAGAGGGACAACCTCAGTGCTTTTTTGGGGGGAGCAATGGTGGGACCTCAGTAGATGCTCAGGTCTGGTTTGGAGCTGATGCTTCGAGAAAAACGAGATAAAAAGCTGCCTGTGAACCCTGCAGGTTTGCGTGGCAAAAGAGCCTCCTGGTCCGTCCAGGGAAGGGCAGAGCAGGCGGCAGCACGGAGGCGTTTGCCCATAGAGGGTGCAAGAGCTGCGCGCTGGTGGCTGCTGCTGAGCCAACGCTCCCGCCTGCAGCCCACACGTTTAGCTCGGCTTTGAAGCCCCGCAGAAGCAGAAAAAACGATAAAGCAAAAGAACCAAGCTTCTGACAAAACTGGAAAATAACTAAAACAGGGAAATAACTGAGAAAACTTGGTATCTTTTGCCATTTCTGGTCTAACTGGTCTCTGACTCGCCCACCTCCTCAGTGCGGCTGTGTGTGAGCAGTGGAGCCCGGCTGGTTTGTGCGGGGCTCAGGGCTGTCACTCGCAGTGTCCCCCTCGCTGTCCCTGCAGGCTGAGGCTCCTGCCTGGCATTGGTGCCCACCTCAACCTCCACACCCAGGTGGCCCTCAATGGCAAGAGGTGGGTTGGGCTGGGAATGGAGGTGCTGGTGGCGGTGCCAGCTATGTGCTGGCACCAGGGTAAGAACCCTCCCGGAGGGTGTCACAGAGGGAGACACTGCTCCTGTCCCGCAGGAGGAGGCTGTTGCTCTGAAAGTCACTCCCTTTCCCTTTGTGTAGCCTCTTGGGTTGGCTTGATGTCTCCATGGAGGTGAACATCACAGCAAGGGTCAGGCTGACCATGGACGGCATGGGCTACCCCAAACTGGTGACAGAAGGATGAGACACGATCCTTGGTGGCCCTAAAATCAGACTCCTGAGCGGGTGAGTGATGGTGGTGCCCTCCTCTGCCAACCCCACCCTGCAAACACACGAAGGCACTTCCCTGTCACGTATCTCCATCCCACCATCCCTGCAGGTGGCAGTCACTCACTGGCCATGTCACGGGGCTGAACAGAGGGCTGGTGGTGGTGGTCTCTGGGTGCCCCTCACACAGCCACAGTGAACGGATGTGCTCTCCCAGAAGTCCCGTGGGACAGTTCTGTCCCATGTGCCACGTACACAGGTCGTTTTAAATGACACGGTGTGAGGTCTCTGAGACGTGAGCACTTGGTGTGTACATTGCAGCAGCAACTCGGGCTGAGGTTGTTTCTGCTCATTTAAGGAGACTATACACTAGCAGATAAAAGGCAGCAATAAATTTCCCACTGGCTATTTTGGGATGCAAATTACAGTTATCTCATGCAAAATCCAAGCAGAAACGATTCACTTTGCTGCTGCAATTGCCTTGCTCCGGGAGGTCTGTGCTCGGCACTATTCACAGGGAATTGTTTAACAAGACCCATTTACTTTGCAGCAGGTTGTTTTCATGGTGCTCCTTTATTTTTCCACAGCCTGCTCCCAATTGTGGGTAATTTATTGGCAAGTGTCCTGAACAGACTTCTTCCTAATCTGGTAAATCAGAAGAAAAACCTATTCTGGGAAGGAGTGATGAGCCTGAAAAGCTGCAGTGCAGCTCCCCATGGCATTGCTGGTGCTCAGAGCAGGAGCAGTCACTGTTCCAGGGCTGCTGCATCCACCCACCCAGTGGCTTGGGATTAGTGAGGGACACATACCATGTCTCCAGCAGCTTGGAAGAAGCTTCTCCCTCCTTCCCAGAGTGAGGTCTGCCCCAGTGCTGGGAGTTCCTAACAGTGCTCTGGACCGTGTTACAGGCTAATGGAATCTCTCCTTCCTCCTGAAAGCCACAAGGTCTTTCTAGTCATCCCCCATGGGGCTCCTGGGCCCCAATCTCAACCCCACTTCTCTGAGGAAGGGCAAGGTGCCCAGGGACATACCCAGAACTGGTGGAGTCCCCGTCGGGGCTGCCATCCCACGTGCCCGGTGCTCCCATGCCCAGGGAAAGCCCTGCAGAGCCAAGCGGAGAGAACTCTCCTTGTCTGGCTCTGAACGCGGGTTCTCACCAGCCCACACTGACTCCTGCAGCTCTGCACGGTGGTCGACATCACCCTGGGACCTGTCAATGACCAGCTGGGACTTGTGAACTCTGAGGACACGATGGATCCCACATCTTGTCCTGCCCTGCACCACGTGTCACCTCCGCTCCAGCTGCGGGAGGACTGGGACACCCTTCGCTCTGCCGCTGCACCTTGGGGCAAAAGACCAAACCCCTCACTTCACCCTGACCCCGGATCTGCCCCGTGCCAGGAGCAGGGACCCCCAGCAGCTCCCTGCCCAGAGCATACCTGCAAACCAGGGCTCTTCTGGAAGAAAAGGAGCTGCCAGGCAATGAAGGGAGGATTTGCAGATGAGTCCAACAGGGAAACACAGACACTCCCTTTCTCTCTTCCCAGCACTGGTGCCCCTGGGTTTGCTGGGCAGCATCCAGTACACCGTGTCCAGCCTTCCCCTGGTAACCAGCCAGTTCCTCAAGGTGAACTTGAACGTGAGTCCTACATCTTCTCCTTCCATCTATGCACAGGGGTTGGGATATTTCCCTTGGATTCCAGAGGGACTCCTTGGGCTGCGTATACACCTGGACAGGGGGCTCCAAGGTGAGCTGTGGAAGTTGGCAGAGGTCCTGGCTCTGTGCCCTGCTCTCACCACTGTCATGGGAGAGCGCAGCAGGGTTTGGGTTTCATGAAGTTCTGGAGAAGGAAATGTCACGGGCCTGACTTGGCGCGGCCATGCATGCAGCCATTTCGCACCGAGGGAATATGAAGTTAACCATAACAGCAAATATTGCAAACATTTTGACCTGTGTTTCCTTTCCCTGTGATTCCAGACCGTCATTGGGCGAGTGGCTGGAGGCCTGGTGGACCATCCACTGGGAAAGCCTGAGACTGTCTCCAAACCCCCGTGGGCCCCCATGCCACCCTTGCCACCTACGGCAGATACCAGCTCCTCCCAGCTGGGCTTCTCAGTGAGCTTCCTCAGCTCGGTGCTGGCTGTCCTGCAGATGGAGGGTGCCCTGCACCTGGACATCTTCACTGGCATGGTGAGAGGGGAGCACTGCCCAGATCTGGGAGGACCTGGGGCTATCTGACAGGCAGGGTGAGGGCTTGTCCCACCGAGTGACGCTGTAGGACCTCTGTACCATGTGTCAGGGTTTCTGATACCTCGGGCAAATGTACGAGTGAGACCAGGTGGTTAAAGAATCATTAGCGAAAACAGCTGCTGCTGAAAGCCACCGCACACATGTGCAGTGTTTCACAGAGTCACAGGGTCATTAAGGATGGAAAAGACCTCCGAGGTCATTGAGTCACACCAGTTTCTCTCTTCTCCGTCCCAGTTTGCTGAGCTCCCACCACTGACAACATGGACACTTGGAGCTCTGGTTCCTGCAGTGAGTCCTGGGTGCCCCTTGCACCACAAACAACCTGGTAAGAGAAGCAGCATCACCTTTCTGGTAGCAGATGAACCTCATCTGCCCCATCAGTTTGGGTGTGGGGCTTTCTGTTCACGCTCCCCCAACCAGGACAAGGTGCTCTCCACAGGGCTCGGATCGTCCCTGGGGCTGAGCTCACAGCCAGCTTAACTTCACTCCTGCCAGCTGAGATACAGGCAGCTGCTCTGGGGCTGGCTCACAGTCACCACCATGCTCAGGGGATGCTCTGGGGTCTGCAGAGAGGAGAGAGGGGAGAAAGAGGAGTCACAGATCTCTACCTCTGCCTGGCTGCCCTGGGCTGGCACCGGTGCTGTTGGCAGAGCCTATCACCATCCACACCACGGCCACACCAGCACCTGAGGCACTCCTGGCCCTGGTGACTGTCCTCAAGGGGAACTGCAGTGGGGTTGGGTGTGGAGGAGGATTTGTTGTTGCGGGTTGTCCACTCTCCTGCTCCACTCTGGGTCACGCTGGGAGAGCAAATCAAGAGAGTACCTGTGTATCTGTGAGCATCAACAGCCACTTGAGCCACAGCCCATGCCCTGGCCACAGCCATGGCCGTGTTGAGGAGCCACATGGCACTGGGCTGGATGGGGCCTGACCCAGAGCATTCCCTGCCCGGGGACACGAGTCCCTGCCCAGCACTCAGGGGCTGCCTGGCTTCACCCTCAGTCCTGGCACATCTGCCCAGGCATGCACAGGGTGCAGGATGGGAGGAACCCTTGGAGCAGGGTGGTAGTGAGCCTGGAGAGCCAGTGGGCACTGCACCCAGCTCCAGGTGAGGGGTTGAGCTGCCAGGCTGGCTGGATGCTGCTGACCACAGCCTGGCACTGCTACACGCAGCGCTCGGGGTCAGGCTGGTGCAGGAGTCACACTTCACAGCCAGCAAAGAGGAAATGTCCCTGCTCCATCCTTCCCCAGGCTTTCCTCATTCCTCACGTCGGGTATATAAAAGCCACTGCCAGCAGCTGTGGCCGTGGGCAGCTCCGCTGTGACATCAAAGGGTCCAGGTAAGTGGCACTGAAGGACCGTGGCCACCGTGCCGGCTCCATCAGGCAACCTACGGCGCAGTGTAACTCGGCTCGAAAAGCAGGAATTTTAATGATGTTTTCCTTTGATTTCTGTAGCAGCATTTAATCATTTATGAAAATTAATTTTTAAAGCTAGCTAGAGCTCTTCCTTGTTAAACTCCGCGTTTATTCCTGTTGTTGTTAAGTTTGTGATAATGACTAAGCTGGCAGAAAAGGACTGGGAGTTTTTTTCATGATCTTGGTGACCAGAATTCAGAGCAATTTTCAGCTTTCCAGACCTCGTCTCAGCTGGTGTAAAATAAGTGTTTATCTGCAAAGCCAGACGTGCCTTCTGCATGTGCAAGATGCTCAGCTCGCTGAAATGTGTGTGACCGAGGAGCAGCACCCCGATAGAAACTGTTAATAACCGCAGAGATAGCTGCCTGCTTGGTCACGTATTCTCTCTAAGAGCTCCTCTAAGAGCCCTGACATCCATTTTGGCACCCTTTTGCAATGCTGTGCACGTCCCGCGGAGCCCCTCCAACAAATCCCACTGATTTTATTTGACACGATTTTCAATAGAAGCTGCTCGAGCCTCTCTCCTTCTCTCCTGTTCAATAATCGTGGCTACGGGAGCTGTGCATCATTACGTGCTGATCAAAGGGAAAACGTAAAAGACAGTCGAGTGAATTAAAGTCTAATTTAATTGTGCCGAGAACTGTCATAGAGGGATTTTTCAAAAGTATCTGGAAGAGATAAAGAAGTTGTTCAGTCTGACCTAAATAACGTTGTTTCTCAATGCTGAACCTCTGCAATCTGCACCTCGGACATTGTTTTCCTCAGGAGGGACAAGGCGGAGTTTCTGTCTGGGACACGGGCTGTGAAGGCAGGTGCTCCTGGAGCTGGGACCCACGGCAGTGCTGCAGCAGGAGCCTCTTCTCCTTTCTTTGCAAACACCTTTCCGTGCATAAACAAACACTTCCCAGCCTGAGTTGTCACCCCGAGAGGCCGAGTTTGGGCAGGAACAGGAGGTCCTTGACGGTGCGTTCTTTTGGCTCAGGGCAGATCAAACACAGGGGAAACGGGCTCTTCACTGCCTGAGTGAAGCAAGGTGAGAAAAACAAACAATCTGGCCACAGGAAAGTGAGTCTGATTCTGGCTGTGCTTTGGGCTTTAATAACTCAGGGTGCTCTTCAGAGTGGGCAGAAGGACACGACTGAGACACTCGTCATTTTTTATCCGGCCGTGCCCCTCAGAGAGTTCCGCTTTCAGGGCCATTTCGGAGCGGTCGGAAGCCATCCATCTCTCTCAGTACAAGGTCCTCCTCCCTCATCTCCATCCCTCTTCCCCTCTTAAAATGGCATTTTCACTTCCCTGCGGTATCAGGCACCCAACTCTGCAGTGTGGGAGCCCAGACATGGGTGGCTCTGGAGCAGTGCTCCAGCTTACTCCCTGATAACCAGTAGTGGTTCAACCTTTCTGGATGGGAAGAAGGTGCTGCAGGCCTGAGCTGATCCCCTGGGAGCTGGGGGGATGGTTTCTGGAAGCTGTATGTCCAGGGGGAACCTCCCTCATCACCCCAGGGCAGTGCAGGTGAAGGATGGGGAGCTGTACCAGTACCCAGGCTGCCTGTACCCGTTTGCTGGAACTGCTGCGTGGGCTGATGTGGGTCTTTCTGCAGGTGCTGGGTCAGGAGATGCCACCCTTCTGGTGTCTCATCCTTCTTGGGGGCCTCCTGCCCCCCTCCCAGGGCCTCCTCAACCTGCTGAACCCAAAGCAAGCTGTGGGTGGTGAGTTCAGATATTTTCTGTGTTTCCAGGGGAGGGTCGTGGCACAGTCCTGTGCCATTTTGGGCTCATGGTGTGTCCCTCTGATCATCAGGGAGCTGCTTCCTGGCAGTCTCCTCTCCATGGGGAACCCAACTTTGTTCAAGGATGCTCAGGGGTCCCTGTGAGATCTCACCACCAGAGCAACCTAAGGTGGCCGAACCAACCTTCCTTGTCAAAGGAATCTTCCCAGTGGTGGAAGTCTGATTAGTAACTGGGACTCCCTTGATGCAGGTCTGCTTGGTACTGGTCTCACTGGTGGAAAAGGTGGATTGCTTGGCACAGGTGTTCTTGGTGAAGGTGGGCTGCTTGGCACCGGCCTCCTGGGCAAGGGAAGTCCAACTGGAGCAGAAAGCGGAGGTCCCCTTGAAGGAGGAAATGAACCCAGCAGATCTGGGGTCCTTGGCACAGGCCTCCTAGGTGAGGAAGGTCTGCTTGGCATGGGCGTGCTTGGGAAAGGAAGGTTTCTGGGCAGTGATGGCCAGGACAGTAACAGAGTTCTGACTGTTGCAGGAGGACAACCTGGCAGCAGCGGTCTGCTTGGCACAGGCATCCTCGGTGGAGAAGGACTTGGCACAGGCATTCTTGGTGGGGAAGGCCTTGGCAGTGGTCTCCTCAGCAATGGTCTCCTCGGCAATGGCCTTCTTGGCAATAACAGCCTTCTTGGAGGTAAAGGTCTGCTTGGCACAGGGCTGCTTGGGAAAGAAGGTCTCCTAGGCAATGGAAGTCTACTTGGTCTCGATGGTCTTCTGGGTGAAGCAGGAGGACTTCTGGGTGCAGGAGGCCTGCTGGGTGGTGGAACCTCTCAGAAGACATCACTCTATGCCTGGTGAGTCAGAAGCCCCATGACGGGACTCATTGTAGGGTGACCAATAGTGTCCAGGGGATCGGACCCTCCCTGTTATACAAACCACCACTCCTGGGCTCACAGCTCACGTGAGGATCTGTGATAGGAGAAATTCCAACCAGAAATGGGAAAAGTCTTCCCCATAGGAGTGCTGTGACACTGCGATGGGCAGTCTGGGAGGTGGGGGAATCTCCACCCTCGGAGGTGGTTGAGACCAAGCAGGACACAGTCCTGAGAAACCCAACCCTGCTTTGAGATTGGCTTTTCTTGGAGCAGGGATTGGTCCTTCCCCACCTTCACTTTTACCTGGGAATATCCAAATGGGTAACAGGTCAAACGATGAGCAGGAAGAGATGGGACTGTGGGGTCTGCTCCTGCTGATCCTGCCATCTCAAGGTGGGTTTGATTCTGTGTCGACCCCCAGGTTGAAGGTGCTGAACCTCGAGAACGCCCGAGTGTCATGGAAGGTGCTTCATGGGTCTGAGCTGATGCTGAACCTGTACTCAAAGCTAGTGCTCCGCTTTCCAGGGTGAGCAGGGCTGGAGAGTGAGGCCACGGGGGCCTGAGGGCACTGGGGAGGATGGGACACTCCCTGGTGTTGGAGAAACACCCCCAAATGCTGAGCAAAAGGGCTGTTTTCCGACCTTAATGATTCTGTGATCTGCTACAGGACCAGGAGCCTGACAGAAGCTCCGAGACTAAAGCGCTGTCCCAGCCCAGCCTGTGCTTGCAACTCCAGCACAGACGCTGCTCTCCTGTGCTGCTTCTGTTTCCCGCACAACCCTCCACGCTACTTCCCTCTTTTTCCAGGATTTTTAACTTCCTGAGTGGATCCTCTGTGGAAACGAACATCACGTCGCACATCGCCCTGACCCAGGACACCCCCGGGGACCTCAAGCTGGTGATTAAGGATTGCAAAAACCTGCTTGGCGGCTTCAGCGTCAACCTGCGGAAGGGGTGAGCGTGTGGGTGAGCTCCTGCAAGTTTGCACTGGGGCAGAACTTCAGTGTAACGGATTGACACCGTGACAGCCAGATTTTGGGATTCAGATAACCACGTCCTGGGCGTCTGTAGTTCCTGCTAAAGCCTGGGGGAGCTGCGGGCTTGCGGCATCTTTTAACGTAGGGGAAGAGAAGACAAGGGGGGCTCCTCCACAGCCGCTGATTCGTCTTGATGTCAAGCCCTAGGTTTTGGCAACTTCCCTGGTAATTTCTGTGTGTCCTTTCCCTCCCCAGCCTCCTCACCAACCTGGTGAGCAGCTTGCTGAACTCTACTCTTAAGTCCCTTGTCCCTGCGCTGGTGAGTGTCTGAATGTTCTTTGCTGTGAAGATGCATTTCAGCTGCAATCAGTGCTCCTGCCAGAACTCTCTGGAAGATTTACACACACACAGAGGATCACAGAACAGCTTAGACTGGAAAGGACCTTAAAGATCAGTTATTCCAACCCTCCTCCCATGGTCAGGGATGATATATATACACAATGTATATACTATATATATTTATGCCTGCAGCCCATAAGTGAATTCCACAAAATTCCTTGATCGTCCTCACAGTCAGAATTTATTTGTCAGGAGTAATTTCAATTCCATCATGCAGTGTCAAGGGATAATTTGTACTCAGCCGCTCCCCGTGGCGGGGGGGGGATGAGCAGAAGTGACAGCCACACTTAGAGCAAAGGGGCCTGTTAGAGAACCTCGTACCCTGTTCAGTAGAACCTGTGCTGTTTGAAGAGGAGGGCTGAACAAGTCATATGGCTCTTTTTCCATGGAGTAACTGTGCTGTAGGAGCAGATTGTTCCATGCTGATTTAAGACTGTGAAACTCAAGCCGTGCTCTGGAATGTGCTGCTGCACCCACAGTGTTCTCACCAAGGCTGTGCCACTTGTTGCCTTTGCAGCTCTGCCCGTTAGTGAACGTCTGGGTCAGCATCATCAACATTAATCTACAATTCCTCAACCGTAAGTCATTAAGTTTTCTTTTCTATAATAAGTTTGAGTGACCCTTGGGTTTTGTGTGTCCAACCACCTCCACGGGCAGCAGGAGTCCTGAGGAGAGCTGAAGCCATGGGAGCAGGAGTCTCTCTGCATGGAGCAGGAGCAGCTTTGCTCTGCCAGCAAAGCCACTGTGGGTGGCACAGTCCTGGCTCACCAGCACTGCCAGACACCACAGTCCTGCTCTTCTCATGGGTGTTTGTCTAACCGGGGACAGGCTCAAGCTACGGCCAAGAGGTGGCTCTGCAGGGACCCCCGGCTGCAGCCCTGCAGAACCGGTGGGGTTTTCCCTCCCCAGGTCCGCTCATGACAAATCTCTCACAGACGTGATTGCTGCTTCACTGCAAGCAGAGCTGTCCCCGTTTACCCCTAACACTTCCCTTGTGATGAGACGTGCATCTGGAAGTTCCTGGGCAGCAGCTTTCATGGGAACCTTTGAAGCCCGGGAGGTTTGAGATCCACAGAAAGGACGAGGGGTTTTACTCCGTAGTGGGCAGGACGATGTTCTCTCAGCCTCTGCCAGACGCTGCGGGCAGAGGGCGCCGGCAGCCTCTGGGACCCAAAACCAGCTCTGCCCAGCCCTGACGGCCTCTCCCTGCCCCCAGGCGTTGTCTCCTTCGGGCTCCTGGGGAAAATCTACTCTGCCCTCTCCAAACTGCCTGTGACGTCGGAGCATTTGGTGGAGCTGGACCTGCAGGTACAGCCGTGTCCCATCCCGTGTCCCATCCCATGTCCCCACGCTGCTGCCCTCCCTCCACATTCACACTCTCTAACTCCTCCTTGTTCTTTGCAGAATTCCCCATTCCCAAGCACCTTCATCGACTGGCTCCTCCAGAGTGAGTCTGTCTCCAGTGCCACTATGGGGATCCCCACTAGTGTCTGTGAGCCAGAACAGGGCAGCTGAAAGGGAGACACCATCCTGGGTAGTGGCCAAGGGTGGGAAGGGGGTCCTCATGGTTCTGGGGTACAGCCAGAACTGCTGGGTGCTGGTGCACCTCAGAAGAGTCCCGCAGAGCACTTGTGCTCTGCATGGCACAGCGGTGCTGGGGGTGGTTGGAGTGCCTGGTCCTCAGAGACATCCCCCAGCTCAGGTGTGAGCAGCTTTGACATTGTGCAGCAGTGGCTCTAGCACAGAGAGAGAAAGTCTGTGCACTCCTGCTTATGCCCTGCACAGCCCTGGAAAAGTCACTTCACCTCTTATAAAAGGATTTAATAATATTTGCTTAATAGGAGTGAATAATGGTCCTCAGGATGCTGCGAGGATTAATTAATATTTGCAGAGGTGATTGGAAGAGCTTTCAGCTTCATATGCATGGAAAGTTAATATATAGGGGAGGGAAGGACAAGTTGGAAGCCGTCCCAGCTTCTCCAGAGCCATGTTCCTCAGGGCACTAAATCATCTCTGCCCATAAAGCCGGGGGCTCTCGGGCCACTGGCACATCAGGCACCGCCAAGCTCAGCCCAGCAGTGGGGGCTGCCAGGGGACTGTGGGGCTGGGGGGCCTGGAGGAGGGAGTGCTCTGACCCGGGTGTCTCTCCCCCAGCTGCAGGTGTCAATCCCGGGAGCAATCCATAGCCGAAGTGTGTGGGGTAAGGAGGATTTGCTGCCTGGGGACCTGGCTCAGAGCTCTGCTGCCAGTTATGCCAGCGCTGGTGCCTGGGCTGGGTGGGATGAGTCCTGGCTGGTGGGGAGACCACAGAGCTGTTTAAAAACCTCATCCCTCCAGGTGCCTCCACAGGCGATTCCTGAGGAGGAGGAGGGAAGGGAGGACGATGACTCGATACGTGGAGAATAGACATGAAAATTGAGAAAACCCACCAAGAAAACACATTTTCTTCTGCTCTACATTTCAGACTTCTCAGACTTAGGTGTCTTTTTCCAGCCCAGGGTTATCTGTGCCAGTGGTCAGCTGTGTCAGTGGTCAGCTGTGTCAGTGGTTAGCCATGCTGGTGACACTGTGACTACAGAGGCAGGAGCCCCCCATCTTGCCTCTGTGGTCTCCTGGCTCTCTCAGCCACAAGCCACTCACTATGGCACTCACTGATGAAGGGAACACCCTCACCCCCAGTTTCTTCCTCATGCCCACCCCAGCTCACCGGGGCTGGTGTTTGGGCCAGGTAATGGCTCAGCACAGAGGGGATATCCCAGGTGCTGGATGCAGACAGCTGGGCTGAGGGCAGGGGTTTGGTCCCCTCACAGCCACCCCTCAGGAATTTCAGGAGTTTGCACCAACTCCACCAAACCCCCGAGAAGGGAGGGGAGAAAAGGGACAAACCCGATGAGCTGTAAAAGCTTTGTCTTTGCTCTCCTTCTGCTTCTTGATTAGCTTACCATTTCAAAAGGGAATTTTGCTGTTTCCAGTGATTTCAAGAGGCAAAAAGGCCCCCAGTCTAATCCAGGCGCACACTCAGCCGATTTGTTCCCAAACAGCGATGCTTTGAACTGATCAGAGCGAACGCTATCCTGCCTTGTAATCTCCGAGTGGATTTGGACGTGCTGCATTGTGGGTGAGGTGGATTCGAGGCTGATTCACACCCTTCTGTTACTCCTTACAATAAAAAGGATTTTTCTTCATCTGCATTCAGCACGTGACTTGGTTCCTTTCCAAACTGCCAAAGGATTTTTGCATTTGTAAGGGGTTTGTTATTTATCTCTCCCATCAGCGACAGGAGTAACTCACATGTGAGGAATATTGAATAGGTGAGTCTGCTGGGAAGGTGGGGAATCACAAGCGGCTCCAGCCCCAGAGCCAGGCCTGAGTCAAGCCCAAGCCCTGCCCAGGCTGCTGGAGCCCCCCTCTCACAGCTTGAAGTCGCTACAGAAATGTGGTCAATGTGGGAAATAAATATTCCCCCCATTTGTATTTATGCAGATTTATTCTGCCCCTGTCCCCGAGCTGCTGGTTCTTTCAGTGTCTGTTCCTGCTCCCGCCTGTTGCCAGAGAGCTGGGAGCTGTTTGACATGAACAAACACATCCCTGGTGCCCCATCGAGGCAGGTCCCTACCAGGCTGGGGCTGGGACCCCCAGGACCCCAGGGTGAGTAGGTGGCAGTAGCCTGCAAGCTCTCAGGCACAGGAGCTCACCCCCAGCTGCAGTGGCATCAAACCTCATCCTGGGGCTGGCTGTGCCCGGAGCAGAATGGCTGCGTGGTGAGAGCTGCTGGGGCCGGGGCCAGACTCCTGAGCCCTGCAAGATTCCTGAGCCCTGCAGCCTCCAGATCCACTGGCACAGCACCATGTGTGACCAACCACTTCCAGCGCCCGCACTGGCCCTTATGGGCATCCCTGGTGGGCAGCTGCAACACCCTTCTCTGCCTCTGCCCATCATGGTCCTGCCCAGGCCCCCATCCCATGGGTTCAGGGGAATCCCAGTGCCTTTGGCCGGGAGTTTGCACCTCCCTGGTGCCTCATTCCCACGGCCAGGGCTCCTGCTCGCAGCTGAATGTTCCTTTAAAAACCTTGGAGGTTCCCGCTGCCCTTTTCCCAAGGTGATGGGGCGACTGAGGTGTCACCAGTGCTCTGGGACCCCAGCCCAGCCTCTCCTGCTGCTCCTCACCCCATGGCAGCCTGTGGGCAAGAGATATCCTGATGCCCTGAGCAGCCCGATGTCAGCCCCACCTTGCCAGTTAATCACAGAGGTGACAACGCTGTTGAGATGTGGTCATTAGGAGATGGGGTCATTAGGAGATGTGGTCATTAGGCACGTCTGGGCTGCAGCCGGTGCAGCCCCCCTGCCTTTCACTCTGGCTGCAGTGACGCCAACACAACTCACTGGGGGCTCCAGGAAATGGATCTTGATGCCAATGAGCTGCACCTGCTCAGAGCACAGAGATGAAGAGCAGATTCTGGGTGCCCTTTCATGGCTGTGAGGGGCAGGACGGGACGGGTGGCAGTGCCTTGGCCCAAGCTATTGAATCCATAACACCTCGTTGGGCACCTTTGGTTTCCAGCTCCTGAGGAAACAGAAGGAGGAGGATGAAGGAACGTGCCAACTCCCGTCCCAGGCTCACCGGCTGTGAATGATTGCAAAGAGAGGTGTAAATGTTTCCTCAGTAACCTTAGAGATGAAATGCCAAACCCCAAACCCTTCCAGGTGCTGCCGTGCCATTGGGCTGGATCCCAATGTCACAGAGTGAGGGGTGAGCAGCCCTCAGTCATCGTGAGACCTGCAGAGCCAGTGGCAGCACCCACACTGGTCTGACCCACCAATATTAATTAAAAAATGGTGCCACAGGAAATGTCCCTGTTGCTGGCACCTCCTGGCCACGGTGTGCCAGGCCAGGTGACTCTGGAACACCCCAGATCTCTGCACGTCCTGGCTGCAAGGGCACAGATGGGTTTTTTTTCTGGGGCTGGGGGCACCCAGAGGTTCCTTTAACCCCACTAGGTTCTCCGGCAGTGGCTGGAATACGTGGAAGGGATGTTGCAGGGACCTGTGGCAGAGCCCCGTGGCTGGAGCCTGGCTCAGGGCTGGTAGTGCCTGTCCAAGCACGGCTCTGAGTGGTGCCAGCTCTCCTGCCCAGAGCACCCCAAGCTGTGTTTGCCCACAGGGATCGCTTTGCAGCAGTCACCCTGAGCTCCCTGCTGCTGGTTGCACATCAGAACAACAACCTGAGGGTTGGGGCCACCAGCCAGGGTTTGTCTTGGCCCGGGTCAGTGCAGAACCAAAGCCCTGAAGGCAAACAGAGGCCTTGGCTGTGCCTGTGGCTCCGCTTTTCTCTGTTGTCAGCTGCTTTGGTGTACGAGAGCACCCGGCCCCAGCTCAGCCCAATGCTGGAAGGACACAGGATCAGCTGATCTGAGCCTATTCCAAGCTTCTCCACCCAACACAGGAAGAAAGGAGCCCCAGGAAGATGGAGGAGACATCCCTGGGCAGGGCAGATGCCAGGCAAGGGGCAGTGGTTGGGCAGGACGAGCACTGAGGATGTCACCAGCTGTAGGAGTTTTGTCCCCCAAGTCCCAGGGCACGTCTCCACTGTCCAGAGCATCCTGGGCACTGTTAGAGTTGCCTCTGCTTCTGCCATGCTGAGCAAGAGGTGGGGAAAGCTTTCCTGCCAACAGTAAAAGGGCTTTCCACCAGAGTTTTGATAAGAAATTATGGGAATTTCTTTTTTTTTTTTTAAATGAAACATCAGAACATTTCCCATTTCTCGAGAGAAACTGTTTTTGCAAATGCCTCCTGTTTGGTTCTCATAGCTTCAACCAAGGCCTCCTACTATTCTTTTTTAAACTTCCTGCAATTAAATAACAGAAAGATGACATAAAAAAGGGAAGAAGCAGATTAAAAGACACTAAATAGCCCAAAAGAGAACGAAACATCTTGTTTAGCCTCAAAATCGTGTATCAGCCTGACCAAAAGTGAATCTTGCCTCGGTTCCCGTGCTCCAGACATTCCCCTCGCTGCCCTCATGGACGCAGGAAGGGGAGAAGAACAGTCCTGTCTGGCTGTTCATTTTCACAGCAGTGCACTGAATACTAATCACCCTGAGCCCTGTGCTGGAGGCGCTGCTGCAGACTGCTGGTCCTGCAGCCCCTCTGTGATTCCCACGTGTGAGACGTGTGGGATCCCTGCGGTGACCTGGCTCTGCAGGTAGCAGAACCGACCCCCCCCAGCAGCATCCCTGAGCACCCTGAGAGCTCTATTGAACATGTCACTGTGCATCAGGCTGTTGTCATCCCTCGGTTTGCTCCCAAGGAACTGGGCACCTTTCTCCTCCTCGTTAATGTGAGAAAATGAATGCAGGGCTACGAGGCTGGTTCCCGCATTAATCCTCTCCCCACGAGGCCGACATGGCCCCGCATCCCTCCTCACCCAGACCTGCCCCGTGCAAGCAGCTCCTGGGAATGAAGCCCAAGGAACAAACGTCCTTGGTCTTACTGAGACTGAGGAGATTTGGGTGCCTTCAACACCGGCAGGCTTTGCTCTTGACACTGTTGAAGACACAACGAGAAAACCCCCACAGACAAAGGCCCTCGT
This sequence comes from Oxyruncus cristatus, assembly GCA_013399855.1. NCBI lineage: Eukaryota > Metazoa > Chordata > Aves > Passeriformes > Cotingidae > Oxyruncus > Oxyruncus cristatus. The sequence goes on from VXAY01007080.1 coordinate 147,879, forward strand.
CTGGGCTGGCCACCCTGCTTGTCCCCATGCTGGCCACCCTGCTTGTCCCCGTGCTGGCAGCCCTGCCTGTGCCTGTGCTGGCAGCACTGCCTGCTCCATGTTCCTGGTGGCAGCGGCAGCTGCCCCAGTCCGGCTGCCTGGGAAGGTGGCTCTGACCCAGCAGGAACAGGGACCCCAGTCAGGGGCCTCCTTGAAATAATGTGAAATAACTCCCTTTCACAGTTCCTAGCGGAAGTTCTGCTCATGGGGAAGACCCCCTGCCAGGCACACAAAGCACGGAAAGCAGTCCTCAGTTTTTCACAGACACAGCTGTCCGAAGGAATTGCAGCACCTTCGCCTCATGGGAGGCATTTTAATTACCCCACTGACTCGTGCTCTTGAGAGCCCCAGGCATGTCAGAGCTCAGCCTGGGATCAGAGGGATGCAGAGGGATGCAGAGGGATGCAGTGAGTGGTGGCCCCTGACAGCCCCAGAGCAGCCCCACCACAGCCCAAGAGCCCTGCCCTGCACACCCAGCAGTCACTGGGCCATTCCCCACTGTCTCTGACCAGCATCAGAACATCTTCACGTCTCTGATCTGTGCCTGACTGTTAAATAACTCAGCAGCAGGGCAAAAAATACTTGAAAAAAATATCTTGAAGATATAGACCCATTAAGGAAAAACATCAGAAAATAGATATCAAGTAATGACACCACGATGAGAGCTTATTAATAGGAAAGGCTAAAGATAAAACTAATTTAAACCTGATGAGACAAGACATCTCATCTTCGGGAGAATGAGAAGTCAATAGTTGCCTGTCAGTAAAGGAAATAAATTGCTCACAAGGGAGGAGGGAAAGCTGCAGGACTCCCAGGCCCTAGAGAGTAGCAGAGCCTGTGACAGACTGTGAGATGCTCTCTGAATTTACAAACCCCAAGAACTTGGAGCTGCCACTCACCACCGGTGCCTCTGCCATTGCCATGCAGGTCACAGCCCAGCAGTGCTCCGGGAAGGCGCAGGGACATCGAGGGAGTCTGGGGACAGATGACAATGCCACCTTGGGGGGGCTGCAGGGCAGCTTGGGGCTGGTCTAGGGGTGCACCAGGCAGTGGCAATGGAGAGCCTGATGCATTTCCAGCACAGCACAGAGTTTGTTGTTGGCTGCAGAGGAACCTGTAGGAGCAGCTGTACTTGTCCTGCTGGAACCCAACCGCTGCCAGTTCCAGAATGGAGTGACCTAAAGATAGATCTGGTTCTAGAAGTGGAAAACATTTTTGAAAGCTTTTTACTTTGCATTAAATCCCGAAGCTCTGTGCCAAGAGCTGGCTTCAGAAATGGTGATGAAAAGCCGCTGAAGGAAACCTCCCTGGATCCCCAGCCCACGGTGCAGTGAGGAGGAGGAGGAGGAGAACGAGGAGAAGGAGGAGAAGGCCTGGGGGAATGGGCTGGCAGGCACATGGAGCCTGTCTGCTGAAGTGAAAATCCAAGAGAGAAGGGGAGGAAAGCATTTCCCCCGGCACAGCCTGGCAGGTGCTGGCATCGCTCAGAGGCAATGCCTTGTCATCTGCCACCGCCTCAGTAGAGCAAAGCTCTGGCTGACCTAAAGCAAGGCTGCCATCGGGGAAAACACCCATCCTTCCCTCCACCGTCACCGTGACATGCAGAGGGAAAACAGACTGCAGAGCTCCGGGGGTTCTGGGGAAGGACGTGACACACCCCGGCCAGCTCTGACGCTGGGAAAAGCCCAGCACTCAGCCCAAGCTGCTTCAAGAGCCTTAGAGAAAGGAATAAGGTTGGGCAGGGGCGTGTAGGCAACGATGGGCATCGATTTTGAGACTGTCCTTGGGCAAATAAATGCCAGTTATGAGCAGTGAAGACAGGCTGCGAGCGCCTGCTGTGGGCTGTGCCTCCACTCCCCGAGCACAAACAGATTCATTCTCTGAGGGGGCTCCAAGGAACAAACAGGCTCTTGTTCTCCCTGACAGCGACCTTTCTGCCAGGTGAAGCTATTTGCGTGTGAGGGGGATGTCCAGCCTTGCCTACACACCCTGCCAGCATAAAGGAAAGCACAGGCTGTGTGTTACAAAATCCCGGTGTCAGGAGATGCCTCAGGGCACGGCTGCCTGGAAAGTAAACGTCATCCCAGCACTTCAGGTCTGTGCTGGGAAACCTGATCCGCCAAACGCCTCCGGAGGTGTTTGCCCATGGGTGTAACCAGGCCACGACTGGCTGGGAGGGCAGCACTTGCACCTGCAGAAGGCACAGGTGAACATCAGCGTGGGATATGTGAGGTCCGGGGGAGTTCAGGGCTCTCGTCCCTTGGGAACAGAAACGTGCAAGAATGAGCACGAGGTGCGAGCTCAGCTTTCCCAACAGCCGAGTTCAGGGAGCAAACCTGACAAGAGACACAGAAACTGCATCCCACCTCCAGCCCTCAAGAAAAACAACACATGCCTGCTTTCAGGCAGTGCCAAAGAACTGACTCAGTCTCCAAGGTCACCGTAAGCGCTTCCTAATGGATGCTTTGCTGCCTTAAAACCTCAGTCTTCATTCCCGAGGCCTATAAAAACTAAAAAGGCAAAGCAAATGGTGAGCGCTACGGCTCCCTGGGGAGGCTGTGCACTGAGCATTATCACCTCCTCATCAAAATGTAAAATCCAGCTCTCCTCCTCATTAGTCTCCCGCTCTTAAAATAATGATTGTAAAACGGCCGCAGATGGCCTCATAGCAGGATGGAGCGGGGAGGGCACACCGTGGTCTGCGTTTCCCACTTGGAAGAGATGCTCGCGGGGAGAAGGTCAAAACGAGGAGGGAAAGGTGTGTGTCAGCCCTTTCCAGGGGTGCTGGCTTGGGCCGTGGTCCCAAAGTGCCTGGGAAACACGAGCTGAAGAGCTGCCACAGGGCAGTTAAACTGGGCCACTACCCGGCGGGGTTAATTAGTCACACAAATGTTGGCTTCAGCACAGGTTGCATGAGGGGTGATGCTTAAACATCCTGCTGCTTCCTTTGGGATTTCAACCAAAACTGCTGCCTCTTCCTGAAAAACCTCCCATGCCAAAGGGTCACCCTCACTGAGCAGCAGAGGCCCAGGCCCTGGTTTGTGAACTTGGGCAGAAGACACTTTCCCGTGTGCCTGTCAGCAGCTCAGAGCCCACAGGGACAATGCTGACTGTGCAGATTCACTTCTAGGAGAAGGGACTCAGCACTGAGATAATAAGCAAAATGTATTTGTTTCCTGAAGTCTAATGAATATTCAGTGAACCATGCTGTTTTCAAAGAGATACAATTATAGCCCAGAAAGAGCTGAGCAGGAGAGAAGGCTTTCGAGCAAAACCCTTTCATGTTTATTTAAAAATTCTGCAAATTCATGTAAGACTGCTCTGTTACCAGCTGTTCCTTCAAAATTGGTCACTCAATAGAGCCTTTTACAAGATTTTTTTCTAATGACATGATTATCTGTACGAAAAGGGGTGATCCTTTCTCACATCTCAGTTTACTCACAAGTGCGGGTCACAGGTCCTTGTTTGAATTTTGCAGAGCAGGCTGGAATGTGACACGGTGCAGCTGGGGTCAGCTGCAGGCTGATGAAAACAAGGAACCGTCAGATGCACTTAAAGAACTTACTGGCCATGGAAATCAGTACAACTACTTCTTTAGTGAGCAAAGGGATGTTTGGATTACAAAGCTGCACCCCAAGTTTTAAGAGGCCAGAGATGACCCTTGGCTGGCAGCCAGCTCTTCCCATGCATCCCCCAGGCCTGGAGACAAGGAAATTTTCTGTAGCCAAGATCCAATCTTCCCCAGTATGAGGGCAAGGCTGCATTCCCTCAGCCTCAGACACAACAGATTCACTGATGCACACTAAACACCACTTTACATTCCACAGCACGGCACGACATTCCAACACACGAGCATGGTGCAGGTCCTTGCCTCCCCTTTCTAAGCATTTTACCAATATTTGGAAAAAACTCATCAATGTTCTCCCATTCTTTCAGATCTTTGTCCCCTCTGGCAGTACCCCTACCATTCTCCAGCAGCGAACTGGAGCTGTATTTTTCAGGCACTACCAGCTTTTGCAGCTCCTATATTCAGCAGAGCTCGTAGGAAGGACCTGCTCTGCACATGCATCTCTCAGGCTGGGCTGTGTTAGAAGATGTGGTCGCAGTCAGAGGATGGACCTGCAGCACTGTGAGGGCGGGTCAAGCCTCAGAGCAAGTCAAAACACACAATCTCACAGCAATTGCGTTTGGCAAGTTCACACACACCTTCTACCCCTTTTGCCTATGAACTTGCAAGCCTCTACAAGGAGTAGGTTGTAGCCAAAGCAGAAATATGTATCTATTTTATTATTTCACAAATATATTTTAATATACAATGTCTCCCTGTTTTCTACCGTATCGCCACCTGACAACACCTTCTTGTTTCTTCCTGGAGAAAACGTGCTGCTTCCATCCACGGGCAGCAGGGAGACCCTCAACGACAGGCAGCAGCACGGGACAGGGTTGTCCGGCAGAGCGGAACCCCCCTCAGGGTCTGCGAGCTGGCAGAGGTCACCTGAAAGAAACAGCACAGGTTCTCAGGCATGGAAAGGCTGGGGAGGACCCACTCTAATTTTAGGCTCTTCTGGCAGCAGCTGCTCTAGAGCACAGCACTGTGCAAGGAGCAGAACACTGCAGGTAGGTCACCTTCACCACCACATAGTCCCCCGGCCGGGCTCTGCCCGGAGCCGCGCAGTCCGCAGCATCCTCCAGCTCGGCATCAGGGAAGATCACCTTGATGTTGCCGTCATTCCTGCCACACAGCTCCGAGGCAGAGCGCTTGCTGGGCTGGAAGGAGGACAGGGAACATTACCTGCATGGCAATCGCTCTGATTCACTGCTGGGCTTTACTGCCTCAGGAATTAATTGAGTGCTATTGACGGTGTTAAACCCGCATTCCACGCTGTTAAGCAACCCCTGGAACAGAGCCCTGTGGCCAGAGCTCCTGGGTGACACTCACACACCAAAATCACTGATTCTGTGCTTGGCCAGAGACACATCCCTAACCCATCCCATCCTTTGTGCTCAGCTCAATGCTCTGGAAAAACCAAGCTGTCTGCTTAAGGGTGAAGAAACAGTCTTGGGAGTCTCTTTACGTAGGGAAAGTGAGAAGGGAAGGCAGAAGTGGTGACTGCCCTACACAGGGCCAGCAAGAGGGGAAGAGGACGACCTGGTTGCAGGCACTCACCCCCTCCACCAGCACCAGCTGGTCCTGCCCCACCAGCGCCGCGTTGGCCGTCGCAGCCTCCTCTCGGAAGGCGGCGATGAGCTCCTCCAGCCGCCGCCTCTTCACGTCCGCGGGCACATCGTCCTGCAGCCGGTGATACGCCCGGGTCTTCTGCAGAGAGAAGGCAGAAGGTTTGACGTAGGGCACCGAGTATCAGTGGGATGTGCCTGTGCCTGTCTGTCCACAAGGACAGGCAATGCATTCTTCTAGTTCTAGTCCCATGTGCTGAAATGTGATATATATTCCTTTGCTTCCATATGTTTCCCAACCTCCTGTCCCCTTCCCCCTCAGCATCATACACTCCCAAGAGCATTCGCATGGGGACTTATCAACTATCCACTCTTCTCATGGAAATACCTTCTGATTCAACTGACAGTCCCTATAGCTGAGCTCCTCATGAGCAAATAATGCACCAGCAGCCAGGCCTCTGCAGACAGAGCTGTTTCCCTGCAATCACTCTGGAGCATCTGCAGAGCCAGGTCACCAAGCAGTAACCAACCCTGACACTCCATAGAGGAGATGGAAGTCTCCCAGGTACAAGAGCAGCCCTTGCAGAACCACACACCCTACAAGTCCTGCCTGCGAGAAGAAAAATCTACCAAGTCTTTGGGTAAGATTTTCAATAGCTTTTAAAAACTGTGTCACTGTGAGAAATAGCACTGAGCAGTTAGGTGAGATGCCCAGAGATAACAGCCTTCTCCAACAGGTCCTGCACTCACCTGTCTCATGCTGTAGGCAAACAGGAAGCCAACGTTGTAGCGGACTTCCCTCAGCAAGGACACGGTCTGCTGGTGATCTTCCTCTGTCTCCCCACAGAACCCAGCGATAAAATCGCTGCTTAAGGTCACTCCTGTAAGAGACACAGCTGCACACTTCCCTCACGGAAGATGGGAATGCTTCACTCAGGACAGGACAGTGAGATACAGCTGTGCTGAGCTCGGACGAAGCCAAAGGGAATGCCCACCTGGGATGGCGTCACGCACGTGGTGCACAAGATCTAAATACGCTTCTCTTGTGTATCTGCAATGAACAGCACATGGATTTGCTCACTGGAAACCCACGAAATCGGTGAGGAGAAACCAGCACTCCAAATGAGAGGGCAGGGCACAGGGCTCCCCGTGGGGTGACCCACCCTCGCCGCATGGCCTCCAGCACTCGTGTGCTCCCACTCTGGGCTGGGAGGTGCAGCTGTTTGCAGATGTTGTGACGCTCCTGGATGAGCTGCAGGACCTGTGATAAGTGACCAGGAGATGTCCCAGACAGCTCAACTCTACCAGGGTCCCCAAGAGTGCCTGGGTAAAAGCCAGCAAACCGCAAACCTGCAAGCTTTAGCCCCAACATCGCTCCCCCAGGAGCTGCTGTTCCCAGTCTGGGATTCCACATCTCCCCTTTGGGAAGACAGCACAGCCCACCTCTCACAGTTCAGAGCTGACTCCCCGCCTGCAAGCAGAGGTCCAGGTGTTTATTTTACACTTGCCTCATCAGGAAAATCCTTGGGGTGTGGAGAGGTGAAACGGATCCTCATTTCTGGATCAATCCTAGAGACCTGGTCCAGCAGGTGTGAGAAGCGCAAACCTCCCGGTTTGGTTTTGTAGACTGTGCTAAAACCACGGCTGAGGCCCGGGGCAGCTGCTGACTGGAACTGCACCTCAGACAGGTCTCTATAGCTGTTGACGTTCTGACCCAAGAGGGTCACTTCTTTCACTCCCTACAACATAAACAAGAGAGGAAAAGATATACCCCGGGCAGGATGGACAAGCTGCAAGGGCAGTCATGGTTTTATTCGAAGGAGTTTTCAAGGAAGCCCTCCCTTCCCTGTCTGTCATGGAGTATTACAAGAGGAATCAAAAAACCAGTGGCGGAGCCCCAGAGTAACCTCACTCTGCTGGTAAAGGTGGTGACACTGGTTAAATGTATCACCAAAAACACTGCCACCAAGAACCACCCTTCCTACCATGGTTTGGGATAGGTGGGAGGAGGCTCTGCCTCACCTGATCCGAGAGCATCCTCACTTCCTGCAGGATGGATGCGATGGGGCGGCTCCTTTCCCGGCCTCGTGTGAAGGGCACGATGCAATAGGTGCACATGTTGTCACAGCCCCGCATGATGGACCTGCCCAGAGGGAAAGCACAGGTCACACCACGACTGCTCTGCAAGAACCATCCATGTTGCATCCTGCCCTGATTTGTGCCCAGCACCGCTGTCTTCAGCCAGCTCTGCACACAGACCAGCTCTGGGCACAGCTCTGCAGTTTCCCTCACACTCCCCTCCACCCACCCTGCCTTTGGCTTGCCCTGAGCTAACACCTCCTGATTTTTCATGCACATTCCCAAGAAAGTCGGAAAGAACAAGGTACAGACTTCCACTGCAGCCTGGTAGTGACCAAAGGTCCTTCTGCATCCCGCTCTCCTGCAGAGAGCGATACTGTCCTTCCGTACGCTACGGCCACACAGAGCAGAGTGTGGCTTCATGTTTGGGAGTGTTATTATCAAAACTAAACAAACAAATAAAATCAACAGAAGTTACAATGTGTGGAAGATCAGAAGAATAAATAGCAGATCCTAGGGCAGGGCATCACAGAAAGCAGGGAATGAGAGAGGCACAGACATCAGTGGAACAGAAATCACTCAGTGCAGCATCAGGCTGAGACAGTCGGCATTCCCAAAGGTGAGGGAGAGAAGCCCATGACAGCCAAAGCTTGTGGCAGACTCTCCAGGACTCAGTCAGACAGCAAAGCAGGAGCAAACACACACTCTGGTAAATTCATGCCTCTGGGCTGCTGGGAGCGAGTGCAGCCAGGCTCTGCATCTTCCGGGCAGCTGCTGTCACCGGAATGTCTGCTCTGCACAGCGGATTTCCAAACCGGAGCCACAGAAACAAGCACCGGGAAAAGGTACTTACACAAACGCTGTCGTGCCACCTGCACTAGTCTGGACGGGCAGAATGTCTGCATAAGTCTCATCTAGGGACAGCAGGACATTGGCAGCTTGCTGGCCAGACTCCGCCACGGCCAGCAGCCGCGGCAGGTCGCGATAGGCGTCAGGGCCTGCCACGATATCGACCAGCTTCTCCCTGTGCAGAATCTCCTCCTTAAGCCTCTCGGCCATGCATCCTGCAGCCAAAGGAGAAGGGCCCTCATGAGGCAGTGCCCGCCCCGTTACACCCCCGCAGCCCTTCCCAGCTGCTTTCACCCCACGGAAAAGGCAGGTGTTGCCAGGTGGGAACAGTGACTGCAGTGTGGTGGTACCCAGGATCCCGATGCGCAGGGGTGCACGAGCCTGATGCCGCCGGGCCTTCAGCGCCTTCAGGTGCTGCAGCCGGTTCCAGATGGCCTGCTCTGCCTTCTCCCTGGGGAGCCAGGAAAACTGGTTGTTCCAGCTGTTGCACTTTTACAGTGCCCCAGCCTGAAGAGCTTTCTGAGGAGAATTCAGCTAAAGGGAGAGAATCATCCACCAGATGCCATTTCAGACACCCTGTACGAGACACCCACTTCAAAACAGTACATTAAAACAAAAAATCTTTAAAGCACTGACTGTGCAGGTCTCTCACTGCTCACGGCATATACACAGAGCTTGCACTACCAAACAACTCCTCACTACATAGAAAAGCAACTCATAGCACAAATAATGTTGTAAACAGTGGCATCAAACAGCTCTACCCTCAAACAAATAGTCACTTTCACACCTGCACACTCCTTTCCTCACACAACACATTTATTGCTTTGGTTTTCAAATGGAAATTCCTTAAAAACTGTCCAAAACCAGCAGTGACAGAAGTTTCCTTACCTCACAGAACAGGTGACGAGGAGAACCACATCCGCCTAAATTGAAAGCAACGAAAAAGGAAGAATTCATAAAAGCCAAATGATAAGTTTCTCATGCCCTGCCCGGGTAACCTGAAGAGGCAAGATTATAAAACTCATTTAAGTCAAGGAAAAGGACCTGCTGCACACAGTAGGTTTCAACAAACAGAGGTGTAAGAAAGTAAGAGAAGACAAGTAGAGTCTTCCACTAAATGACAGAAGTAAACTCAAAGATGAGTCAGGAGGACCCTGCTGTGTCCAATCCTTCTCCAGCTGAGAGGGAGCACAGCAGTTTAAGGAAAAAAGACAACCCACAGCTTTCTACCACACTTGTTAGGTAGTTTCCTCCACTCCACAGAACTCAAGGCAGCAAAAATCCTGCAGGACTGCACTCCAGAGGAAAGCTGGGACTTTCAGGCACAGCCAGGGCATGGGGCCCCACAGCCCTGTGCTCCAGGAGAGCCACCAAGGTGCTGCCTTACCTCATCCACCTCCTTCGTCCTGGCATAGCCATGCCTCTGCAGGATGGCCCAGGCGATCTCCGTGTCGCTCACGTTCATCTGGCAGCCATAGGTCTCCAGGTAAACTGCAACACAGGCAGGAACCTGCTCAGCTCCCATCCACAGCCTGTTCTGCGACCTTTTCTATAGAAAGACACCTTCAATCCCACCACTGGAGTTAGGGAAGCAGCTGCCTTCACCTGCAGCCCACAAAGGATAACCGAAGGACACACTCTGGGAAGCCCGTGTGCTCAGAGCACATCTCTGCAATGCAACAGGTCTGGGCCGTGGGCTGCAGCTGCTGTGTCCTTGCTGAGACACAACTCTCAGAGGAATGAAAAACACCCCTTCCCCAGGGCACCACAGCCAGGGCTCTGCCACAGCCCCGCTGACAGCCCAGCACACACCATGGGCAGGGGCCAGAAGAATCCCCTCCCTGCCCAGTTCTGTGCTGGGGACACACACACAGAGCCTGATCCATGCCCAGATCCATGAAGGGGGACACACAACCCACTCCCTGCCCAGCTCCACGGCGGGGGAGACATACCAGTGTGAAGCCAAGGTCTGGATTCCTTCCAGTGCCAAAACCCCCTCAGGACCCCCAGAGCTCCCAACCAACCTGCTTCCTCCCCGCTCGGCTGACCCCACGAGCCCCGCAGACACGCGGACCCACAGACCTTTCGCGGCCCCCGGGGGAGCGCCCGTCTCGGGCGGCGGCCCCGGCTCCTTCACGGCCGCTGCCCTCAGGAAGTGCCGCAGGTCGGGCCCCGCGGGCAGCGCGGCTCCGCGCCCCTCCGGCCGCTGTCCC
>VXAY01007080.1:158341-172947 GCA_013399855.1 Oxyruncus cristatus
GCCGACAAAGCGGCCCGGCCGCCGCCCCCCGCCCCTGGGCGCCGCGTTCCGCCCCGCCGCCGTTCCGCGCCCGCCCCGCTACCACGCGGCGCAGCCGCGGGAATCACGGAATTACGGAATGAATGAGGTTGGAAAAGGTCATCGAGATAATCTGAGATCATCGAGTCCAATCTGTGACGGAACGTCACCGTGTGGCACTGAGTGCCACGTTCAGTCTTTTGTTATGCACTCCAGAGTTGGTGACTCTGCCACCTCCATGGGCAGCCCATTCCAGTACCTAATCACCCTTTCTGCCAAGAAATGCTTCCCAATCTCCAGCATAAACCTTCTCTTGCACAGTTTAAGACTAGGTCTTCTCATCCTATTGCTGCTTGACAGGGAGAAGGGACTGACCCCCACCTGGCTACACCCTCCTTCCAGGGAGTTGTAGAGGGTGAGAAGGTCTCCCCTGAGCCTCCTTTTTTCCGGGCTAAACTCCCCCAGTTGTCTCACGTGTTCCTCACAGGACCTGTGCTCCAGACCCTTCCCCAGCTCCACTGCCCTTCTCTGGACACACTCCAGCCCCTCAATGTCCTTCTTGAAATGAGGAGCCAAGAGCTGGACACAGCACACGAGGTGTGCTGTAGTGCCCACTACAGGGGGACAATCACTGCACTGCTCCTGCTGCCACGCTATTCCTGATACAAGTCAAGATGCCACTGGCTTTCTTGGCTGCCTGGGCACACGCTGGCTCATGTTCAGCTGCTGTTGATCAGCACCCCAGGTCCTTCTCCGCTGGGCCTCCGCTGGGCAGCGGGACTCGAGCATTCTGTGGGGCCTCGCCATGGCTGCGGCAATGGGCACAAACAAGCCTGGTGGTCCTGCTCCCGTCCTCACAACCGCCTGGCCCGGTGCAGAGAGCCCAGCGTGGCCCCAGGCACAGACAGTGACACTGACACCACAGCCCTGGCGCCAGCGCCTTTATTGCTGCTCAGAGGCCCTGGGACGAGGAGGGAGGGGAGGGGGTGGTTGAGGGCAAGGGACCCCCAGCTCTCAGTAGCCCTGGGTGAGGCCCCAGTGAGGGGATGGGGGGTTCAGCCCTGGGGGTGCAGCTGCCCCTGGCCACACTCCGGGCCAAGGCAGTGGTGCAGGACACTGGCAGGATCGGTGGTGTTTGGCTCCAGCAGCAGGACCAGGGGCAGGAAAAGGTGAAGGAGTCAAGGGGGTATTTTCAGTGCTGGAGGTCCCTCGTGGCCTTATCTTTATACCTTCGGCTGGAAGTGAACGTCTGCTCCGAGCAGCAGGAAATTCTGGGAGAAAGAGAGAAAGCTCTGGACTGCCACCAGCCCTGACAGCTGTACTCCCCAGCACCCATCATACCCCAGGAGGGAGAAGGGATTGGCACATGGCTCTGCCAGCCCCTGTGCCTAATTTTGTGGGTGGCAGGGGCTCAGGGTTGGCAGGATGGTCCCCCGCTGGGCTCAGGTGCTTCCCCTCACTCACCTGGTGGAACCTTACGAAGGTGTTGAAGAGCTGTATCCTGTCTGGCAGTGGCAGAGGGAAACCCTCATCTAACCGGGCTGGAAAAGACAACACATAGCTGCACTGGGATGGGGAGTGAAGGGAGCACTGGCCATGCAGAAAAGACAGCCACTTCCTCCCCCTGGCCCCTTCCTTGCCTCTGCTGCTCGCAGGGCAGGCAGAGGAAATTCCTCCCAAGCTCCACGGCAGGGCTGGGGGCTGTGTGTTGTGCCATGACAGCCCCCTGGGCCCCTCCAGCCGCCAGCCCTGCTCTGGCCCGAATTGCTGGAGAGGCAGGAGAAGCAGGGAGTGGGGAAGAGGGTCTGGAAAGCATTAAGATACGCATAGGGCTCATTTTTTCCATTGCGTGTGCTGCTGGGAGCATGTCACAGTGGCAAGAGGCTCCCACTGCTTCACGGCCACCTCCTGCACACTCTGTGGCCTTTACCCCTGGATCAGCCTTGGCAACGGGGATTAATTAGTGAACTGGGACCGCTTGGGTGGAGCAACCCAACCGGAGGCTGCTCCAGCACCCCCATTGCCCCCAGCAGGTTCTCACCATTAAGACGCGGGAGCAGGACTTCAGAAGCAAAGATGTTCATTAAGGACTGCAGCAGTCGCACCTGGGGAGCAGGGAGAGGGGGAGGAAAAGCTTTACCCTGCAGAACAGGAGATGTGCAGGCACTGGAGGATAATTAGGAAAAGAAAAAGGGATGAGGAGTTGGGATGGGCACACGCTTTGCCAGAGACCAGCGGCCTTGTCTGGCCACACTGTCAGGGTAGGAAGTGCAGGGGTGAGAGCAGCAATGGATCTGGCTCTGCATCCTCTCCCAGCCTTGCAGACTGAGGCAGGATCAGTGTGGGGTCCTGAGTGCACCCCCAGGTCTCCTGTTGTGCGGCAGGAGCAATGAGCTCTCTCCTTGGCCCCCCCATCAGGCTCCCAATTCCATACTGGGGGCTCTGGTCATGATCAAGGATAACTTACCGGGAAAGTGCCAACAACTGAGTCCTTTAGAGAGAGCTTGATCCTGCACAGGGACAGAAGTGGTGCTGTGGAGGATGTCCCAGCGGAGGGAGCAGTTCCACCCACTGATGGCCATGCAGATCCTGCTCCCTCCAGCCTCAGGTCATCCTCTCCACACCAGGTCCACATCCCTGGGACCTCCCCACCCGCTCTCTGTCCCTAGGAGCCCAGAACAGAAATACCCCCAGCCTCCCCCTGCCCAGCATTGGCCAATCCCCTCCGTACCTGCCCACATTCAGGCTCCCAACTATGTGGCCAGATCTCACATCGATGACAGCAGACACGTTCCCTGTCTGGGGAGAGAGCACAAAGCTCCAGCAGTGCTCATCCCACCTCACCCCCAACCGGACACCCAGGAAACAGCTTGGACCAGCTGAAACACAGCAGGACCGCTGCCCATCCGGGGGCATGTTTGCACCCAGCATTAATCCTGGCATTTGTCAGCTTGGGTATCGTTCTGTTGGGGACCCCCACTGCACCTGGACAGCACGTGGCACCTCCCCTGGCAGGAGCTGGGCAACAAGACTGAGCACAGCTCAAATTGCCATCTTTGCCTCAGTGCTGGAGGCTGTTCATGAACTCACCAGGCTGAGGAGGAAGAGAGGAGCCAGGCTGGAGTCGGGAAGGATGGCATAAGCCTGGACATCCACAACGGGCTTGAGTGAGATTCCTCCTGGTCCAATGTTCAGGAACGGGGCAGTGAGGGTGGACAGCCTGAGCTTCATCGGCATGTTTGGGTACATCTGCTCCAGCTGCATGGGAGCAGGGAGAGGGTGGGGACAGCAGCACAAACCTCAGCTCCTGGGAGAGAACACCTCTGTGTACAGGTGCTCTGGGGAGGCAGGGCTGGACTGCTCACCTGGGGAACGAAGGCTGAGAAGATGGAGGTGTTCAAGTGGAAGTCAACATCCTTCGGGATCTGCAGGGAGAGGACTGTCACGCTGGGGCAACGTGGCACAGCAGAGCCCCTGGCGAGCCCACTCATCCCCATGTGCTGCAGTGCTCAACAGCCCAGCCCCATCCCACAGCCCCCAGCTCTTCCACTGGGCGTCCTCCAAGACCACTGGCTGCCACCAGAGCCCCTCAGCAAGTGGAATCCCTGTCAGGGGCTTGGGGCCAGCCCTATCCCACCTGCCCTGCTCACCACGGCATCCGTGATTTCGAAGACCAGTGCCCCGGAGGTGTGGTAGGCAAAGCCAGCTGTGTTGAAGAAGTAGCTGGAGGCCCCGAAGGAAACCATGCGATCGTGATCCGAGGGCAAGGACAGCGGCATTGGTGAGAAGGGGGCAGTGGAGCGGTGGGCCAGGGAGTAGAATTCACCCTGGGAGAAGGGAGAGAGTTGGAGAAGGAGGGCAAACAGAGGTGGGGCTCAGCTGCTGACCCGGGCTGGCAAACAGCGTTTGCAGCAGGTACCAAAACCTCATTACCCACCCGCCTGTGGCAATGGCATCAGCCAAATCAAGTGTCCCCAGGGCAGCCTCTCACCTTCAGACCCGTGTCCAGGGACTGGGCAGTAGCAACTGGGGGTGCCACGAAGGAGTAATCAATCCCAGTCCTGGCGTCTATCTTGGCTGTCACTGCAAACGTGAGGCAGAGAGGTGAGTGAGAGGGAGATGGTTGGGAAATCTGGGAGCAGATCATCTTGACTGGCATTCAGGCAGTGCTGCACCTGGGCTTCCTCAGTACCAGCTGCACGTGTGCTTGCTTCTGTTTGGAAGTAAAAAATCCCATTTTCCTCCTGGCTGTTTCTCAGCCATGCAAACCAATTCCTGGACCTGAGGAATGGCCTGGGTGTCCCCGCTAGGGCAGCCCGAGCCCCCGTCAGTCCTGGGGCACAGCTCCTGGAGGTGTCTCCACAGCCAGAGAGGGTGCACAGTGACATGTCTCTGCTGATGAGGTGCTCCCCAGCTCCCAGCTTGGGTGCAGGAATACAAGGAGTTGGGGAGTGGGCATAAAGTAGAATGCTGTCCTCACGGCTGGGAAAGGCTGGTCCTAAACCCCTGTGCAGCCCCCTGGTACCTGGCAGCGTCCGGGCGTATGTCTGGAGCTCACTGTGCACAGATTTGGCCACGCTGTCACAGACCTGTGTGAGGGAAAGGCCACAAAGCTGAGCAGGGGCAGTCAGGTCCCAGCCCCCACTCAGAGCCGAGGCCACACTCCCTGCTCTGCTGCCTGCTGCTGGGTTTATTCCTTAACAAAGCCTGCTTAAATAAAGGAGTACACAGCGATGATTGTCTCCATTCATCAGGCAGCACATTAAGTGTCCAAGACACAAGCAGGGTTTGTACCTGAAAACATTTACTTGCAGCAATTTCCCCTCCACAGAGTCCAGATCAAGGGAGGTCCTTGGACAGAATCTCTCATGTGCCCTCAGTCTTTTCCTACAGCCCATGTGGGAATGAACCATGAGCTGCCAGGACTTGGCCAAAGCAGAGCAACTGAAGGGGTTAACCTACCCCACAGGGGCAGCAGCACTGATTGCACTGTAGCTGAGCTTTCCTGAGCTCCTACAACTCTGTGCCAGGAACAGAAGAGCACATCCCTCTGCTGCTGACATACCCGGCTGAAGCCCTGGCATTAGTGGGGATTTAACCCAGGAAATTTACTGCGGGGCACAGTCCTGCAGGTGGCTGAGAAAATCTGCAAAGCTCCTTCCAGTGTTTTCCCTGTCTTGTCACAGAAACCACCAGCAGGATCCAGCCATCATCTCTCTGACCAGGCACGGAGCCCACAGAGCCGCTGGCGAGATGCAGCACTGCGGAGGGGCAGTGACCACACTGACAGTGATGCAGCTGCTGGCTGGGCAGTGCCAGGGAGGAGGAGGGACAGAGCCTTGGGCATGGCCTTAGCGACAGCAGGTTGCTGCTCTTCCCTGTGCCCAGTGACATTTGTCTGCCTGTGCTGGAAAAGCTCCATTGCTGCCTGCAAGGACATTGCTGCAGACAGGCAAACACAGCCCTGGTCCCAGTGACCAGGATCTCCCTGTGACCTGGATTTCCCCATGACCTGAATTTCTCCATGACCTGGATTTCCCTGTGAGCTGGATCTCCCTGGGAATGATGCCTCAGCACTGGGGGCATGAGGACTGTCCAAGCACGTGCAGTGAGAGCAGGAGGCAGGCACAAGCTGCCCAGGATGGGTCGGGATCAGGCTGTGCCAAGGGGGGTTCCAGTGCAGTGCACTCCCAGCCCCTGCCCTCTCCTGCCCCTTGCCTCTCGTGCCATCACTCACACAAAGACACCAAGGAATGTGGTGGGGGGCTGAGGGTGCTCAGAGGAGGCAGAGAGGGCAGCAGGGTCCCCTCACAGTCCCAGAGCTGCCCTCCTTCGAGGGGGCAAAACAGCAGAAAAGGCCTCTGAGTCCCAGCGTGGCTCCTGCTGCCAGACCATCTGCTGCCCCAGACCCCAGGGGCCTTGGGAAAGGCAGTGTGTGATACTGGGAATAGTGCCTGGGCAGGACAGGATCTGCCTCAGGAGTGGTATTTGCCTGTTCTCCAACTGCCTCATTCCCGAGCAAGGTTCACATCCAGGGAGGCTGTAACTCATGCCAGTTATCCATGTAGTAATTATTGCTAACAGCTTGTTTCCATGTCTCGTTGCAGCTCTCCTGCGTGTCGGCGTCTGTACCAGCCGGCGGTACCGGGGCTCCCTGACCCCCCTCCGTAAAACTAAACAGCAAGTGCCTGAAATCCAGGAGTGAGAGTTGCCCCCCCAGTGCTCCCCAAAGCCCTCTAGAGCACGGCTGGTTAAAGGACAGCTCTGATCAGGTTCCCTCTGTTACAGTGAGTTTGGCTAAGGCGTAAGATCTAATTAACTGACCACATGGAAAGAAAAGTCTTTGCTAATTAGGAACCGGTTACACTGGGCTTTGGCAAAGGCTGCAGGTTTCAAATTCAGCCTGAGACACGTGACGCTATGGAGCCTGCAATGCCCATTCCTCTGGTTTTCACCAAATTGGCAACACAGCCCTGTGCTCAGGTTCTAGTTACTCCCCTACATCTGCTCCGATCCTTCCAGCACATCAGCTACAAGTGAGGGCTAAAGACCATCAGAAAAACCAGGGCCCTGCCCTCCGTTGCTCACGTACCTTACTCTCCAAAATCTTCTTGAACTTGGACTCTATAGCACTGTGGAAGAGGTTGTAAAGCCACCTGCAGAGAAACACAGAGAGGAGCCCTGTCTCTAGCTCAGCAACTGCTGAAGAAGTATGTGCCCAAAAAAGGGAGACCCTAGAGATGTGGGACCTTGGGAACATCATTCCCACACCAATTTGACATCTGGTTTTGCCTCAGGGTTTACATTTGCAAACAGACCTGCTGGTAAACCACGAAAGTCTGGTATCTGCCTTAACCACCCCCAACCCCCTTAAATGTGCAGCCACAGCAGGAAATATTCAGGCCAGATTTAAGGCCAGGCAAGCTCAGATATGCCAACATCTTACTCCTTGCACCAGGGCCACATTCCAATGTCAGGGCCACATTTCCACGGCAGATGGGCCAACACACAACATTTCCAGATCTCCCAGTGAGGTTACATACCCAAATTTGCCCGAAAAGAGCACCCGGACTTTGGAGATGCGGGTGCTGCAGTCTGAGGTGCTGATGGTGGGTTTCCCAGCGGCGTCGCTGCCCAGCCTCAGGCTGATTTTGATGTAGACATTCTCCACCTTCAGATCAAATGAGCCGTGGTCCCGGCTGTGGGGAGAGGGGGATGAGAACGGGATGTTTCTCAATACCAAGGCCTGGTGAAGGGACCTCAAATCAGCTCTGGGATGGGTCTGTCTAACTCAGACTCCTCCTTGTATCCAGAGGAGACTGGGAAAATTGTTAAACTCAGGGAAAACAAATTTGACTGGCACATAAACTAGGAGAGGTAACTTTAGATAGAGGAGAGCGAGGGCAAGTAGGGGAGGTGGAAGAGAGACCTGAGAGTCCATGCACAGCTCTCCAGTCGTGTGCCTTGTTCTTGCCTCCCACCCTGTTTTATCCATCCTATCTGGGACAGCAAAGCGACAGCTGCCCAAAACACATGGGAGAGGGAGAGGAGGAAAAACCTGTCCAGATCCAGAGGGGGAGACACGGAGTGAGCACCCAAGCAGGGAGAGGAGGAGCTGGGCACGCACATGAAGAGCACCTTCACCCGCCAGTCCCCATCCATCTCTGCGAAGGCATTGGAGATGGAGACCTGCAGGCCCACGTTGGGGACAGGGGAAATCCGTGAGTACGGCAAGTGGAAACTGCGAAGGCGCAGCCTAAAAATAAAGGAATAAAAAGAAGAGAAAAGTTATGTTACAGTGGTGGCTCACTCACAAGCACTCGGCTGGGGAGTCACTGCAGCGCTCCAGCTGCAGTTCTGCTGCGGCAAAGCTATGCCTGGCAGGGACACACAGAGTAGAGTGGTGCTTTTGGGAATGTGGCCCTTGCAGCCACACAGGTGGCAGCTCCAAAATGTGCAGCAGGAGCAGAGGCAGGAGGGAGCTGGGATATCCACAGGGGCTGGACTCCTTCTCTGTGTGGAGATGGGGGGCCCTAGTCCCACGTGCAAGGCCACCTCCACCACCTGGACTTTGATTTCACAAAATCCACGTGCACCTAGAGTACTGTCACCCTAGTTCCCTTTTTTCTTTTGGCCAGAGGGTAGAGCAGGGACATCTCTGCCTGTGCCAAGGACAGAGCCAACATCTCAGGGAGCTGTGGAGGGGACAGGATGCTCCTCACTGCTCCAGGGGGTCCCTGCCCTCCCCACCCCTCCTGCCCATCAGCTGGGTTGGGTGCTGGCAGGGCTCACCTGGAGAGCTCATAGTGCACCTTTCCCACACGCAAGACACGAAAGTCGCCCGAGATGTCTGGCAGTGTCAGCTGGGCCAGCTCCTTCTCCAGGATCGCGATTCCCTGCTGATGGGCTGCAGGGACACGGGGAGAGCATCGCTGCCACCGCTGCCACAGGAGCTGGAGCACACTTCAGGCGTGCAGTGGAAGGATCATCCAGGTGATGCTTTCCACCTCCCAGGCTGGCTTTAAAGTCAGCGCCCCTGTACAGAGCCAGCCCTGTGAGCACCCAGACAATGCTGCCTGCTGCCCTGCTTGCAAGCCCCAGGGCAGGGTGGTGGCCACAGAAAGGAGAAAGAAGTCCCAGTCGTCGCTCTCCAGGCTGTGCACTGTGTGAGGTGTGTGGGAGGTTCCAGGCACCAGGCTGCTCCATGCTCCAGCAGGAAAAGCTGGATGGAGCCTATATCCTAAGGAGTAGCACGGCATCAGTGGGTGCTGATGCCTCCCTGCCTCCGCCTGGGAAGGGGAGTCACGTCCTCCCCACACGGCTGGCAGAGCTGCCGGGTAAATGAGCTGTTTCTCACACAGTGTATTTCAATCCATAACTGTGGTCTGCTGGAGCCAGGGCTCTGCCTACCTCAATAAAACCAGCACAGGGCCCATCCATCTCTGTCATTGCTCTCCCCTGCAGCTCCCCACCTCCTCTCTCCCCCACAGCTCACTCCTCCAGGGCTCATGGCTCAGCTGCCTGGACATGTGCCATGGGACCAGCCCCTCCCTCAACACCTGGGTGCAGATCCCCAAGACCTCACAGATCTGGTTCCCTGTGCAGGGGCTCCATCAAGCTGGGGGGTGAGGGGGGCAGATGGGTGTAAACAGGGAAGCACCGGGAGATGGCATATCTGGTACCCTTGTCCAAGAATTCTCCCATCCTGACCCAGGACCCTGTGCTCTCCACATGGGCACCCATGGCGGGGGAGCCCCATCCTGCCCCAGGACCCTGCACTTCTCACAGGAGGCCCAGCCCCGCCCCTCTGCCAGCAGAACATCTGCAGGGAGAGAAATCAGAAGCAGAACCCACCGTAGTCCAAGCCTGCCTGGGTGATCCTCACCACAAAGCCGGGGTTGGTGGCTGTGGTGAGTGCCAGGCACAAGGTCAGTGCCCCACAAGCCACCACCAGGCTCTGCACTCCCATCGTGGCTTCCCGCAGTGCCGTACTCTCCCTGCCCACACCACCTTTATATCCCTGCCAAAACGGGAACCTCTGGCGAGGGAGGCGTGTGGAGCCGCGCGGGACGTCCCCAGATCCACAGGGCTTCCTGCTCGGCCACCACCCTGCTCCTCTGTGCCACTGGCACCGTGGCAACTGCACCCAGCGGCACAGCTGGTGCCTCTCATAAAAGGCGGGGCAGGGGCAGTGGAAAGTGATAGGCAAGAGCCCAGTTTCCAGCTCTCTGCCAGTGTCAGCAGTCCCTGCGTGCGGCAGCAGCAGGCGCTCAGTGGAGCAGAGCTGCGCTTGGCAGCAGAGCCCGACAGAGACACGTTCCTGCACCCCGAGGCCCTGGCACAGGGCTCCAGCACGGAGCAGCCACGCACAAGAGGAGACATCCATCACTCCAGGATCAAGCCCCAAAGACAACACTTCTGGGGCCCTGGCAGGTCACAGCTCTTGTCACAATGGCTGGAGACAGGGGCAGGAGCTGGGTACAGGTAGGTAGGGGCAAGGGGGGAGCACCCCTGTGGCCCCCGGCTGGGAGAGCTGGGCTGGCTGGTCTCTCCTTGCAGGACAGAGATGAGGGAAGAAGAAATGATTCAGTTACTTTCATTTCCTGTTGGGGTCCAGGCACAGGAAACCCGCAGCTGCTGATGCAGGCAGATCTCATGCTGGATCCAGGGAAGTCCTGGCTGCCAGAGGCAACATCCCTGAGCCAAGCAAGGATGTTGTGAAATGCAGCTATTGCTCAAGCACAGGCACCGGCATGGCACGGCCATCCCCCGGTGCTGCAGCCTCAGGAGACCCCAAGGGATGGGGCCACGGAGCACTGTGTGTCTGTGCTGGAGAAACCTGGCACGTGGAGAGCAGGGATGGAGAGACCAGTGCTCTCGGTTCCCCTCTGCCTTTCTTCCCATGAGCTTTTGGTGAGGTCACTTGCAGGCTACCTGGCAGACGCCCAGCAAATGCCCACCAGGTCTGTATGAGCAGCTACAGCTTTGGAAAGTGGCACAGTCAGCTCTGAGACCCAGGGCAGGGAAACTGGGACATGGCAAGGACAGCACCTTCAGAGAAGGACAAACCACCCAGGGCAGAGCTGTGTCCCACAGGCGCCCACCACCATCCACAGGCTGTGATCCTCAGTGCCAGCCCAATCTATCCCTGGGAGCCAGGAGCCCATGGGCAGAGCTTCTTTTGCCCAGAGCTCCTTTTGCCCAGAAAGAAGCAGCCAAGGGCAGAGGTGAAGGGTGAAAGGCCAAATCCCCACTCACATCCTCTGCAGCACCATGACCCTTCCTGTCACCCATCACCAGCTCTTTCCTGGGTCTGGCCTGTTTCAGAGGAGGAGCTCCCAGACCTCTCATGGTGAAACCCCACATCAACAGGGCTACTTCAAAACAGCAGCCAAGATATTCAGGAGGAGCATTGAGGAATCAGACATCTTCCATGAGGAGAAATAAAATTTTATAGGGAGCAGCACAGATAGGAAGCAAAACCAGGAAGCCTTCCTCCTGGCTTTGAGCAAATTTTGAAGCTGAACTGAAAAAAGCCTACAAAGAGCCAAACCCTAACCAAACACTCCCGTGTTCGGCAACAAACAGCCCAAACCACATCTAACACAGGCCGGTCCTAGTAGTGCTTCCTGCAGGGGATGAGAGAAGCAACTGAGTGTGAAATCCTGCCCTGTTTGACCCAACCTTTCAGGTGGGAAAAGGCTTCTCCTGCTGAGCTGCTCTGCTCATTCCGGGAGTGTGAGGGCTCCTCTCCTGAGGAAAGGCCAATCCCCCCAGGCTGCTGCAGAAGGAATGGGCCACGGTCAGATGGAAGCCAGTAGCCCAGGAGGGCAGGGACTAGCAGGAATTCCCTTTCCTGTGCTGGCACTGTCCCCTGCCCAGGTCAGAACACTGCTCCCCGCTGTCCTCAGGACACCTTTTGCTCCCCAGGTCAGGGTTCCCTCTGGCCCCACACACTCCTCGGCACGTGCAGGCAGTTCCCCATCCTGCCCCAGCTCTTTCCTCATTTCTCCCATGATACAATGGCCCAAACCACCCTGCAGCCATGTGCTGGGATTCCCCAGGGACCACAGGGGCTGGGCTGGGGCAGTACTGCTTCGCTGAGCGAGGACGTCCAGGCACGTTTTCCATCCGCAAGGAAATCCGGAGACATCTGTGTCCCTCGGTGCCACAATCACCCCGGGAATTCCCCGGACGGCATGTGCCAGTGCTAGAGGCAGCACTGCTGCTGCTCACCAGCCTTCCACATGTGGGCTGGGTAAACACCGGGGAAAACCCGGGGACTCGGCAGGGAAAGCGAGAGCAGCCCGGCTGGGTTTGGAGGGTACATGGAAAGAAAAGTCAACAGCTCAAAATAAAACCTCCCACACCCATTTCCAGCCAGGACAAGTTCAACGTCACCAACAGAACTGGGCTGTGACCAGGACCAGTGGCCACTGTGGTCATCCCTAGACCAGCAGGGACTTCACCAGAGCTCAGAGAAACACTGTCAACATCGAGGTGTGGGGAGCTGCGGCTCCTGCCCACTGCCTCATCTGTGGTGTCGCTGCCAGCCTGATGCTGCCCGCTGTCACCTGCACATCCCTGACAGCCTCTGACCCAGCAGCATCTAAAAATACATCTGGGGGACATGTGGGGGCTGCTCCATGTTTGTTTTCCCAGCTGCAGGCTCAGCGTGACCCAGCCACGGCTGTTCCTGGAGCTGGGAGGGCTCTAGGCCAGCGTGGGGTTGCTGCTGACGCCAGCCCTGACCACTTCATCAAACACAGTCAGCGGGGACACCCGGAGACCCCAGAGCTCACTCAGCCAGAGCCCTGCGGGGCATGGCCAGCAGTAGGCAAGGACCCCCGGTGTGGGGACACAGGGTCCCCCAGGAGCCCAGCCACAGAGACAAACCCTGATGCTGGGCTCACCGCCCTTACCCTCCCTCCACCCCAACATCCCAGTGACATCCCAGGGGACCCCTGGGACCATCACTGCAGTCAGTGTGTCTCCCCCCCGCCAAGGGTTGCCTTCCCCCAGGCAGGCGGGCTCCTCTCACAGCACGCCAGCTCATGACACAGGGTCTGGGAGCCTCATGGGAGACAAAGCGGGACGCAGAGAGCCAAGGGGGTTGATTTTGCAGAAAAGTAAAAAATAAAAATGCAGGAATGGTGACCTCGGGCAGAGCCCCGGGGGATCTGAATGGTGGCTCTGTGCCGGCAGAGGGGCAGGGCAGGAGGCCACATGCAGCCTGTCCCAGCAGCTGCTCGGGACAAACAGGACATGGAGAACGGGAGCAGCAGAGGAGGGTGAGCTCATGGGGTCAGGGGCCCCGGGGCAGCGGGGGCACCCATGAGGCCCCAAAGAGCTCTGCCTCTTACTGGGCAGGCTCGCTCCCCAACACCCCAACTCCCAGCTCTGAGCCTCACTGTCTGAGGCTGGCGGGCAGGGATGGGGAACTGCTTTGGAGGACACAGGGATGCAGGGCTGGACACAGCCAAGCTCAGTGCCTCTGAGAGGGTGGCCTAGCTGAGCACAACTGGCAAAAGGCACCCCATGGTGCGGGTGGGGAGCTGCTGTTCTCGGTGCCAAGGTGGTGGGGTCCCTCTGGGCTCAGCTCCACATCTGTCCCCTCCTGCCTGCCAGGGCCACAGGGGTATTGATCCACTGTGCTGGTGCCAGGCCCGGTCAGTCACACTGCCTTCCTCCCTGCCCTCAGCCTGGTGCCCGTCAGGAGGTGCGAGAGCCAAAGCAAGCTCTTGGGCTCATTTCAGAGGTGACTACACAATTAAAGAAGGTCACAGCCCTGAGCTCGCGCTCCCCCGCACTCAGAGGAACTACAAAAAGCCTGAAGCTGGGAAGCGAACTAACACAATTACAGGAGCAATTGGCTGCTGGTAGGGAGGGGGAGCTGCCCAGTTGGCCCCAGCTGGCACTGGGGATCCCGGGCAGGAGGCTGGGAGCCAAGGGCCAGCCCAGCAGGGAGCTGTGTGTGAGCTCAGCCAGGCACCCCAGCCCGGTCCCCAAGGCCAAACCTCTGCCCACCTGCACAACCCCTGGTGCCCGAGCCCTCGCAGCACTCGTGATCCATATGGGCGACGGGAGGGCTCTTGCCAGCTCCCAGGGAAATGGGAAGCAAATGCGAAGGCCTCGCCGGCGCCGTCCTCCCTCCCACACGCCAGCAGCCCAGCTGCACCTCCTCCCGTCTCGGCTTGTTTTCACAGCCTGTCCTTTGGCCGCTCACTGATCCCTGGACAAATGTTCCTTAGCGAGACTGCCCCGGCAGCCTGCGGCCCACGCCGGGGCCGTCCCACCCGCCCTAGTCCTGTCTCGCTTCCCAGCTCCAGTCCCGGCCTCGAGCCCATTCCCACGACAGGACAGTGGAAATGACTCCAGCCTGAGCAAGAGGGTTTAAGAGTGCTGGACACCGTGAATGGGGCTGGCAGAGCTGGAAACCCTGTGCCCACCATGCCTGGGGCTGGGAGGGCTGTCTGTGCTCAGGACTGACAGAGCTGTGCAGAGCAGCACTTTGCCTGAGGAGACACCAAATCTGTGGCTTTGGCTCTTACGCTGGTTGTTTTTGTACAGTTCTGGTTGCTGAATCCCACGATCCTGCTCCTCGGTAGGTCCTTCCCATCACTGGAACAGCTCAAAGTCCCCTGAGAGACACTCACTGTCCTGCTGCTCTGCTTTTGGGGCAAGTCAGGAATGGGAACTGGGAGCCACGGGATCCATCCGGGACACAGACCAGTACTGGGGAACACACCAACCCTGCCTGGCTGGGGTGGGTTGGAAAAGAAGAAAATCCCCCCAGACACTGCATGTATGAACATGTCTGCACACGCATATACACACATGCACATGCAGCTCTGCATGTTCCCGGTGTATTCCAGGAGCCCCTGCCTGGAGCTGCTCAGGGGCCGGGTAACTGCAAGGGCTGTGAGAGGACCCCCAGTGCAGCCCCTCCTGCCACCCCCCAGGGCTTCTTTCTCCGGGGGTCTTACACTGCCTACACCACCCCATCCCATCCCATCCCGCCGGCGGGGGCACGCAGGGAGAGCACCCCCTCCGGGGGAGCCGCAGCCTGGGAGCGCACGGGGGGCTCC
>VXAY01007080.1:173106-191917 GCA_013399855.1 Oxyruncus cristatus
TGCCCGCCCCCGCCCGCGGCTCCGGAGGCGCCGGCGCCGGGAAGAGCCGCCCGCGGAGCGGGGACCGGCCGGGAGACCCGGGCCGGAGAGCCCCGGCGAGGAGGAGGAGGGACGGGACGGTCGGTGCCGCGGCCCCCGGCCCCTCCGCCACTTCCCAGGAAACATGGTAATTCCTGGGGCATCCCTCTCCCTGCCGCTGCGGGAGGACCCCCAGTGCAGCCCCTCCTCGTGGCTGCCGGCCCCGCGGGCACCGGGTGGGCACGGGGTGGGCACCGGGAGCGACAGCAGAGGGAGGTCGGGAGCGAAGGTGGAAGGAGGTGCAAAGGTAGAGGTGGGTACGAAGGTGAAGGTGGGTGCGAAGGTGGAGGTGGGTGGGTGTGAAGGTGGAGGTTGGGTCTGAAGATAAAGGTCAGCGCGAGGTTGGAGATCAGGTGTGCAGGTGGCTGTGGCCGCTTGGGCAGGTGTGCGCGATGTTTAAACAAAGAGTTTGTCAGCGGTTTGGGGTGCAGCGAGTGGGTGCTTCTGCGTGAGTTGTGCCGGTGGCGGGGGGGGGACGCTCAGCAGACCCTTCCGGGGCCGAGTGGCTCGTCCGTCACCGCAGCCGGCACGTGCCGTTGCCCCGGGCTATGTGCTGAGAGAGATCCCGCTCCGCCAGGCCGGGCTGGGCGCTCGCATCGCGTCCTGCCAAAGTCGGTGACAGCAAGAGCTGCCGGAGAGGGAGAGGAATTGGTATTCAGGACTGGTCCAAGGCTCAAACCTCGCTCCTTCCTGAGCAGGGGGGAGAAAGGAGCTGGAGCTGAGTCACCCTGTGGCTTTGGGCACGGGTTAAACAACTTCACCGCACCAAAACCCCAGAGCGCAGCCTGACTTGTTGATGTAAACCACTTTAAAAATATGGGTATTCGGGGAGAAATATCAATCTCTATTTAACAGCACTTTGGCTTATTAAAATGGAAATAGCTTTGCAAATGTAAATCTCCTTATGCTCCCTAATGCCTTTGTTCCAGCTCCGCTCCCTCGCAGCGGGTGGAGGGACTGGGATAACTGGCTGCTTTGGGATTCGTTCAGGCTCCTGGCCGGCCCGGATGCGGCTTCGCCCATGAACGCAGAGCTGCTGCACCATAGTTACCCCAGAAAGCCTCCTCCAGTGATGAAGTGCTTTGTGACATTCCATGAAAACATTTTTAGTCAGTCATTCCAGGCCAAAATATTCCCCAGCACAACCCGGCCTGTGTCTGGTGCCTCCATCAGTCCCTGGTTCTCTCCTGACATTGGCTCACGCGGTCCCTGCCGCTGGATGAAGTCCTGGGTGATAGGGCGAGAGGAAACAGCCTCAAGTGGCGCCAGGGGAGGGTTAGATTGGATACTAGGAAAAACTTCTTCACTGAAAGGGCTGTCAAGCTCTGGCAAAGACTGCCCAGGCAGTGGTGGAGTCACCATCCCTGGAAGGATTTAAAAGACTGTCAGAGGCAGGGCTGGCAGTGCTGGCTCATCTCTTGTGGCAGTGTTTGGAGCTGGATGGATCCCCATGTGCTGTTGCAGATGGTGGCTCCTCACCTCTCTGTTGGGATGGGGAAGAAGCTGAGCTCAGCAGTGCCGGGCAGAGGGGTGGTGGATGCCCAGTTGGGCTTGTCGCTGGGGACCAGGTGGCTGCACCAGGGCTCCACTGGAGCAACATCAAATGCAGCAGAGATTTTCCAGAGAAAGGTCTCCAGTCCTTTCTATGAACTGTGCACAGTAAGACCAAGCGTGAGGGGAAAGGTGCGATGGCAGAAAGTCCAGACAGGGAACACAGTGATAGACCAGGGCCCTGAGAAGGGACTGGCTCTCCTGCTCTGCCTGGCTCTGTGGCTTCTCCTGTCAGGTGCAAGGGCAGGAGGTTCCTGCATGGAGACATGAAGAAAAAGTCAAGAAGAATTAACCAAGCGTGACTGCAAAATGCTTTAGCTAAAGCGCATTAAAGCTAATTAAGCTGAATTAACCAGGGCCCCTTTGTCTCTGCATGGGCTTCTGGACCAGGGATTAGCTGCCTGAAACTAATGCTCACCTTGAGCTAATCCCACCTTCAGCTAATTCCACCGGACTTCCCAGGTGCCCTCATAGGGATGATGGCAAACTGCAGCTGCTTGAAACGCAGGACCCAGATGCTTGGAGGATGGTCCTCTTCCCCACTCACCAAAGGGGTCCCTTTGGCAACTGTGCCAGAGTCACCCTTGTACTGCCTGGAGCAGACCCAGGGCGTCGTGGGAGCCAGGGGATGCCTTCCCCTCATGTACCAGCTGTGCCAGCTGGGTCCAGGCAGCGGACAGCTCCTGCAGCACTGGGAGAATGAACTGGGAACTGGTTCACGTGTGGCACGGACCCAGTGTCCTCGCCCAGTCTGGGGCAGCTGGGGGGGCTGCAACACGGCAGAACGCTTCCCAGAAAATGCTTGCAGGAGTAATTTCGAGTTTGGCGAATTCAGCAATGAATCTGGACCAAAACACCCTATCCATCTTCAGATGTTTGTCCTTCCTCCCATCTGCTGCATTCCTGCAGCGAGCCGAGGAGCCCAGCACATCCCCACACTCTGTCTGGTCTGACTCCGCTTAACCCCTCGGCTGCTGTGGCTCCTCCGCCTCCACGTGGCTGGTGGCCGAGCAAGGCGGCTGGCAGCCTTCGGGAGCTCATCCCAGGCTCCTTAATCATTGGGAAATGGACCCGCCGTGCTGCGCACCCCGCCTGCGCTGTGCTCACTACGCTCCACTCCCAGTTCCTCCCATTTCCAGCCCAGGAAGGTTTGGAGCCCCCAAGCTCAGCAGCATTGCCAGCGTGGGCATCCCAGGGCCCCGGCAGTAGTGTGGTGCAGTGTGGGATGGTTGGCAGAGGCACCGGGGTGAGGGGGGATGGCGTCCCCGCTGCGGGGCCGCTCTCCCACCAGTGACACTTTCCTCCCTCCTGCAGGACGCCGGGTCGCTGGATGCAGCGGTGCAGAGTGCCCTCCAGGCCCTCTACCCGCCCTTTGAAGCCACAGCCCCTACTGTCCTGGGCCAGGTGTTTCGGCTGCTGGAGACCAGCTACCAGGGAGATGGGCTCTGCTGCCTGCTCCAGTTCCTCATCCCGGCCAAGCGGCTCTTCGAGCGCCTGCGGCAGGCAGCCTGCGTAAGCCCCCGTGCCCCCACCACGGTGCCCCCGAGTCCTGCTCCTGGACACGGGGCATTTGCCCTAATGTGTCCTGCCTGCATGGCTCTCTCCCTGTCCCATCCCCTCCCTGCAGAGGGGACCATGCACACCCAGCTCCCCGGGATGGCACCAGCACACGCAGTCCCTCTGGGGTCGCCTTGTCTTGCTCCTAGAGAGGCTCAAGCAGGGGGTTTCCCTCTGTAAGTGCATGGGGAGACTCCACACCCCAGGAATAGCCACGGATCAGGGTGGACCTGCACAGGTCTGCTGTGGTGGCTTGGCTGAGGGACATCCATCGTGCCACTGAG
This sequence comes from Oxyruncus cristatus, assembly GCA_013399855.1. Lineage (NCBI taxonomy): Eukaryota > Metazoa > Chordata > Aves > Passeriformes > Cotingidae > Oxyruncus > Oxyruncus cristatus. Next base: position 176,577 of record VXAY01007080.1, read on the forward strand.
ATCCCTTGTCCCTGCGTCGGGAAGCGCAGAGCCGGGCAGCGAGAGCGCGTGGGGCGGCTGGGCGGGCGTGGGGCTGGCAGGGCTCGCTCACGCGCTGTGTTCTTCCTCCCTCCCAGGCTCCCTACTTTAACCGCATCTTTCTCCATGAAGGCTGGCCCTTGTGTCTGCACGAGAAGGTGGTCGTGCACCTGGCGCCGCTCAACCCCCTCCTGCTGCGCCCCGGGGACTTCTACCTGCAAGCGGAGCCCTGCGAGGAGCACTCGGCGCGCGTCACCGTCAAGCACCTCTCCCTGGACCTGCGCTCCGTGGAGGAGACGCCGGTCCCCGAGGCCGCCCACGCACTGCTCTTCACTGATGCGTGGCTGGAGGAGGTGAACAGCAGCTGGGCTGGGGCCCCCCTGCACACCTGCCTGGTGGCCACCGAGAACGGCGTTACCCCGCTGCCGTGGAGCCAGATTGCCACGCCAGAGTTCGTCAACAGGCCCAGGGCTGGAGCCGATGGTGTGCCCGCAGGTGCCCGGCATGAACCTGCTCCTCTGACTGCACCTGAGCCAGCAGGACCCGGCACGCCCGTGCCCCACAGGGTGGAAAATGTCCCTGCGCCCTACGGCAACATTGCAGGCACCATCCCAGGCTGCAAGGTCACCTCTTGGAAGTCCAGCCAGGGACGATACCCGGGACTGATCAAGGTGGAGCAGGCTGGGCTGCGGAAGAAGCCGTCCACGCTGGCCGTGCCCAGCCTCTGCGAGATCATCAGCCAGAACCTGGAGGGGGAGTACGTGGACCTGCTGGAGCAATCCCAGGAGCAGCTGCATGTCCTGACCAGGTCCCTGCTGCCCACCTGCCCACCAGGGACAATGGGGGCTGGGGCTGAGGTGATGCTCCCCTGGGAAAATGGGGGACTGGGGGCAGATGCCTGGCCCTGTGGGGGGGCACTGAGCTCAGAGGAGAGTCCCTGCAGCCCATGCCTGGGGAGGAAGCTGGGCCAGGAGCCAGGGCCGCATGGCCCGAGGTGCCGCCACCGTGACTCCTACCTGGCTGCGCTGCAGAACCCGGTGAGCTTTGGCCCCGGGCTCATGGCAGCCATCCTGGAGGAGCCGGATGGCCTCAGCCCCGAGCTGCCCCCTGCTGCCCCCCGTGAGATGCCTGCACAGCAGGGGAAGGGGGCCAGCAGCCCCACAGTCCTCAGCCACCAGCCCCGCCAAGCGACTCCCAGAGTGCCAGCGGAGGCATTGGTGCAGCGGGGCAGCCCCCGGCTCCCCCCAGGCTCCAGCCACAAGTTCTCCTTCCTGAAGGGTGCTCGGCTCGGGGCAGCCCCCACGGATGAAAGAGCCACCAGCCAGCACGAGGGAGCCTGGAGGAAGATGACAGCCATCTACTCGCCCAGGATGGGCAGAGCCAAGGCAGCTGCGAAAGGTACCGTCCCGTGGGGCTGCTGCGCCTGACCGGGCACTGCTGGGGCTTTGCCATTCTTCTACCTCGTTGCATGTCAACAGCTCCTCCCTCCTCCATCCCTGTGCACAGGTACAAATGCAGCTGCTGCTGCCCCCATGGAGGAACGCTCCCTGGAAAGCACCGGCTGTAAGAACGGTCCTTCCGTGCCTGGCGCCAGCCCTGCTGGCCGGGAGCCACTGGCCTGGCTGGACCTGCACACGGGGCTGCTCCGCTCTGGCATCATCTGCCTGCCAGGTACTGCCAGCACTGCGATCCCAGGGGATGGCGGGAGAGGCCTCCAGAGGGAAACAGCGGGCTGCTGGAGAGGCTGTTCTGGAGGAAGGTTTCAGGGCTTTGCTGGAGGCCAGAAATCCCCCAAGCAGAAAATTTCCTTTCAGCTGGGCAAAAATATTAAAAACATAAATGCAGGCAGCAGAGCAGCTGCCCTGGTCCCAGCTGCCCGAACCCTCCCACACCATTCCTCTCTAGTGAAACTGTTCGGCTTTAGCTGCCAAACACTAAACATTTGGCTCCTTCCTTTTCCCAAGAACTGAAAAACAGTAACAAAAAACATCTTTTTCTCAGGAAAAAATGTCCCCAGCAGCTCTGGAATGCCAGGCGTTCATGTCCAGAGCCCCCCCAGGCTGGCTCTGCCCCTCTGGTCCTTCCAGGGGGGCTGCACTATGGTGGGCCCCAAGCTGAGCTGGGGCAGCACCTATGGGTGCCCTGGCCCCTTGTGGTTTGCTCGGGGCTGGAAGGTGGCTGCCAGAGGGGTCACTCACCCTTTTCCTGCAGGGAGCTCAGACAGGTTGGGCAGGGCCCTCCTTCTGGTGACCACCAGTGGCAGCGCCTGGGGGGCTGCGTGGTGCTCCACTGCCGAGCTGGCGAGGCTCATCCTCTACCTCTGCTCCCTCCCCAGGTAAGGGCCAGCAGGACCTGGCAGTGATCCCCAGCTGCTGCCTGGCTCGGGGCTCCTGGGCCAAGTCAGGCGGATGCCCAGCATCCCACAAATTCTGGTTTGGGTGCATCCCCAAGGACCGTGGGCTGTGCCCCTGCCAGAGGCACACGCTCTGAGCCTTTGCCTGGGGCATCCCACAGGGACGAGGTCACCACTTGTGGCTGTGGGCTCCTGCCTGCCTGGGGGTGCAGAGTGTGGGAGGGGGCTTTGAGCAGGTCCTGCCCCAGGAAGCCCCACACTTCAAGTGCCGTCTGCTCCTGCTGTGCTTCCCCTCGCCAGGCGAGAAGCGAAGAACGGCGAGAGGCGAGAAGTGAAGGACATTGGGCTGACGGTCGTGGTGGATGCCAGGAAGCAGCCACCTGCTCCCATCTTGTTCTCGGCCCTCCGCTCCGTCCAGGTACACTGGGCTCTGCGTGCCTGTGCCCGGGGCTGCCGTCCCTGCCAGGACAACGGGCTGTCACTGCAGAGCCCATTTCCCAGTGCCTGTTGCCTGAGTTCACTGGGAAATGGGCTCCACAGCGAGTCCAAGGGCTGCATGTGGGGTTTGCCCTGGTGACTCTTCCCCACCTCCCACAGAGCGTCTCACCGGGCTGCATCCACACTGTGCTGCTCCTGGCCGAGAAGGAGCTGGTCACCCACCGTGAGAGGCTGCCTGGGGTGCAGGTGAGCCTGCCCCTGTCCCCTGGGCTGGGGCAGCGGGGGGTTATTTCCTGCTCCAGGATGTCCCTGGGGGAGGGACCAGCCTTATGAGCCCTGTGCCCGCAGGTGGAGACCGTGACGTCGCTGAAGGCTCTGGGCCGCCATGTCGACAGCTCCCAGCTGCCCCCGGAGCTGGATGGTGCCTTCCCCTACTGCCACGGCGAGTGGGTTCAATTCTTCCAGGTGTCTGTTACCACGCCATTAGCCATCGCCTCACCTCCCCCATGCCCCTCTGTCCCCACCGCGTCTTACACGTCCCACACACATCCCTGGAAAAGCAACAGGAAGAGGGAGAGGGGAAGGAAAATGAGAGCTGTGAGCACAGAAGGGCAGCTCCTTGCTGCCTGCTCCTGCCTGCAGCTGCCCATCTGTCTCCACGCTCCCTTCCTCCTCAGCTTTAACCCAGTGCCTCACAGTATTCCCTGCTCTGGCCTGGCACTGTTCCTCCTCCTTCTCCTCCCGGGCAGGCTGTCCCCGCTGACCCACCGTGTGTCCCCCCCAACAGAAGCTGCATCCCTTCACAGCCGGCCTCAGGCAGGCGTCGGAGCTGCTGCAGCGCAGCATCCAGGAACTGCGGAGCACCGACGCGCTGGCGGGGACACAGGTCAGAGGGATGGTGGCACCGCGGGTTGGGGACATTTCCAAGGTTCCCGTCTGCAGTGCAGCCACTGCAACATTTCACCCTGGTTGCCCAATACCACTTCCAGACTGGCTGCTGCTGGCCATGGGGCTGTTCCCTGTCCCCTCTGCTCATCCCTGGGCTGCAGCCCCGGGTACCCCTCCTGTGCTGGCTGAGGCCCCAGGTGAGGTCCCGGGTAAGGCGCCTGTCCAACCCTCCCTCCCTCCTCAGGATGCGGCTGCAGGCATCAGGAGGCACCAGGAGCTGATGCAGAAGGTGCTGAGCGACCCACAGCTGGTGCGGGTGCAGCGTGAGGGGGGCTTTGTGCTGGCCAGGCTGCGCAGGGAGGCCGCCCGCCTCCGCGCCTCCGACCACGTCAGGTAGGAGGGGGCGGCTTCGCTGGTCAAGGGGGGCCAATGCCAGGGACCTCCGGCTTCTGCTGGCTGACAGAGCCACCTCCCCAGGGTCAGCTCCGTCCCTATGAGCACAAGCTGTTGCCGTGCTTCCTCCTGCTCTGCAAGCCCAGAGCGCACATCTGGCACAGCAGTATTCCCCCCATCCTGACTGGGGAAGGTGCCAGATCCCTGGGAGGGTCTCCTGCTCCAGGCCAGGACGGATCCGTCTCTGCGCTGCGATGCCTCGGGCTGGACTTGGGAAAAGCCACTAGATGGGGCCAAGTCCCGGCCGTGCTGCACCCGGCCGGCCATGCCGTGCTCATCCGGTGATGTCGCACTTGTCTGGCCGTGCCATACTCGTCAGCGATGCCGTAATCCAGCCATGCCATAATCGGGTCATTCCATACTCATCCAGGGATGTCGCACTTGTCGGGTGATGCTGCTGGTGAAACTCATCTGGCGATGCCACACTGGTCCAGCCGTTCCACGCTGGTCTATTGTCCATGCGTGCTGGCAGCACTAATCCCACTTGCTCCCTCCTGCTCCCTTCCCTCCGTGGGGCTGGGCTGCACTGACAGACGATGCTTTCCCATCCTGTGGTCCCTGCCTTCCCTATTGCTCCACGGGATGGGGCATTGTCCAAGTGTGTGCAGGACCAGAGCCAGGAGCCAGCCAAGAGACCTGCTCCCCTCCACCTCACACATCCCTGAGCCCACCCAGAAGCACCCAGCACTGACGGCCCCTCTCCTCCCAACCACCAGGACTGGCATGGAGTCGGCCGAGGGGCTGTACAGTCAGCTGGAGGAAGAGCTTCACGACCTCGTGTCCCAATCCAACAGCTGCCTGGAGCACCTGCAGTTCCTCCGAAAGGTCCGGGAGCTCGAGACTGAGTTTAGCAAGGTGAGCTGGGCGTTCCTGGAGTGCTGCAAGTTGCAGTTGTCCTCTGTGGTGTTCCGTGGCTGAGTGTTCTGGGCACGTTTCCTTTGTTTCCGATGATGACGGAAGCCTGGAGAATAGCAGGATAGCCTGAGTTTTGATGTTCATTACGAGGGACTGTGCGTGACTGTGCCTGGGCTGGGATGCCCGGGCAGGAAGGGGAGGTGTCGTGGACACGCTGCTGCCCTGGCCAGTCCTGCTTGACCCTCTGACCCTGTCCCCCTCTCTCACAGCTGGGGTGCTGGCTGAGCCCCTGACCCTGTTCCACTCTCTCACAGCTGGGGTGCTGGCTGAGCCCCTGACCCTGTCCCCCTCTCTCACAGCTGGGGTGCTGGCTGAGCCCCTGCCCCTGTCCCCCTCTCTCACAGCTGGGGTGCTGGCTGAGCCCCTGACCCTGTCCCCTTCTCTCACAGCTGGGGTGCTGGCTGGACGGGGAGGCGGCAGCGCGGCTGCAGGAGATGGGCACCGAGGAGTGGAGCCCCGACAGCTGCCCGAGCTCTGCCAAGCACTTCAATGAGTTCCTCGCCCAGGCCATGGTATGCTTGGAGGGGCTTTTCCATAACATGTGTTCCCTGGATTTGGAATGAGGTGTCTGGGCAGAACTGTGTGTCCCTGCACTGTCAGGTCACACTGAAGTTGTCAGGCCACAGTTGCCAAGCCCAGCATTGCAGGGACTCTGGGCAGCCCTGCTCCAGTGAGGGGGTGGCTGCGCTGGTCCTTGGTGTGTGCTGGACTGGGACTGCTGTCCCCCACCCCTGCTGTACTCCATCCATGCAGCTCCCTTGTCCCACAGAGCCTGGGCATCCATCAGACAACAAATAACATGGTGATGAGGATCTGTTCTTCCCACTGCCCTGGGTGTGGAGGCCCTTTAGTCACACACACCACAGGAGAACAAGGCACAGTGATCCCACTTGGGACGGGAGGTGCATTTAGTGCGTTTTGAGCCAAGACAGGGCAGAGCAGAGATTTGAAAAATCTCTGTTCCCTTTGCTACTTCTCACTTGCCCAGAAGTGTTTCCCATCCAGATGTGATGGTGATGCTGAGTGCTGACCTGCAGCACCTCACCCTGCACACACATCCCAGGCCAGCACCATTCCCAAGCATGGAGCTCGTTCCTTCCTGCCGTCCCTGCAGGCTCAGTACCGGCACGGCCTGACCCTGTGCCGGGAAGTGGCTGAGGTCCGAGACGCAACATTTCCCGAGGCCGACGCCTTCCAGGTGGCTGCAGCCCTTTTCCAGACGAAGCTGATGAGCTTCTCCAAGCAGCTGGAGCGGCGCCAGGCAGAATGGGAGCTGCTGCAGGAGCTCGGCCAGTTCTCCCACAAGGTGGGTGCAGGGGGTCTTCCCCTGCAGGACCTGGTGCTGCTGGCGGCCACAAAACCAGCTGCTCTCCCCTCCTGTTGTAGGTCACGGGGCTGAAGCTGGACTGCCGGCAGTGCTCGGCCCGGGCACAGCGTGGGGAGGCCCAGGCACTGCGGTGCCTGCAGAGATCCTTCCAGAAGCTCTCGGTGGAGTTCGCCCTGGAGAAGCTGCAGGAGATGAAAGCTCAGGTGCGCAGGATGCAGAGCAGCCAAGGGCTGGCAGCCTGGACAGAGGCACGGCACAGGTACCAGGAGACCCGGCAGGTCCTGGAGGAGATGCTGGCGGAGCTGCAGGAGGCTTGGGGAGTGCAAGCCGAGGGAGGCTCCTCCAGCCCCCCCCACCCAGAGCCTGCAGCCCCTCTCACAGAAGCCCCAACCTGCAGAGCAGCCGCCAGCCCCGAGCCAGTGGTGCTGGGGGGTCAGGGGGTGGCAGAGCAGCCAGAGCCCAGCCCCGAGGGGCCAGGACAGGCCTGGGCCAACCCTGCTCCTGGCCCCACACTGGGTGCAGAGCCGACTTCCCCACAGCCCTGCTGCCAGCTGGGACCTGAGGGTGCCCGCGCCTCTCATCACCATGTCTCTGCTGACACCCCCCTGCCCAAACCCGAGAGTGGAGCCAGCCTGGGGGCGGCAGGACACCTCGCCCCGGAGCGCAGCCAGCCCCCTCGGAGGCGTCCCTTCACGCTGCCTCCCTGGATGCGCTTTCCAAGTGCTGACCAGGCGTGTCCCACCGCTGTGCCCCATGGGAGTGCCTCGGATCCCAGCACACCTGGCCCACCGCCGGGGCCACGGGCAGAAGCTGCCCAGTACTTTCAGGTTTCCAGCCAGAGCAGTTTCTCCTCCGAGGACTCAGACTCGCAGAACTCCATGGAAGAATCCCCAGCAGTGAGCTCGGCTTTGCCCCGGGATCTTCACAGTCCCAGACCGCCCTGCCCCTCCGAAAAGCCCCCTCAGATTGTTTACCTGGAGAACCACCACACTGAGAGTCTAGCTAAAGCAAATGCCAAGTAGCCAGTCCCTCCAGTTGGGGCTCTTTCTGTCCAGCTGTAGAAGTCTCAATCACCAACTGGATGGGACTTCCCATGCTCAGAGGTGGGATGCTGGGGGCTCTTACCCAACCTTCAGTCCCAGAATCTTTGGTTCCCTGTCCTTAGTGCTCTCCCCGCTGTGGATTGGCAGTAACTCCATCACCAGCTCGCGAGATTTGTTAATAATCTACCAGGTGTGTAGCAATTTTCCCGTAAAGTGCCTTTATCCTTACCAGTGCCAGCCTTGTCTTGGGCAGCAGGGAAGGTTCCCACAGTCAGCAGCTGTGCCTGGAGCATCCCAGGGGAGCACAGACCTGTGCCAAGGCATTCCTGCCACTGACTGTGCTCCCCACTCCTCCGGGTGGTTTTACCATCCCCTGCACCAGCTGAGCCCCAACGAGGGGCTGTTTGTGTGCTCGTTAACACGGGACTAACACCATTAACCTTAATAAACCTGAAGAGAAATGCCTGGGGTGGTCCTCATGGAGCAGAGCAAGAAGTCATGTGCTGCTGAGAGCCAGGTGCTGGGCTACTCACCTGGGCTCCAACTGCTCCTACTGCCCCAGCCCAGTGCCCATGGGCAGCCGGTGCCACCATGGAGGCCCCCTGTGCCCCTCACATGGGCTGCACCCTCAGCCTGGCTCTCCAGTTTGCCGCCAGCACCCTGTTCCTGCTCAAAGGACCCTTTTGTAAGGGTTAAGTGCCTCGGTCTCTGGCTCCCCCTCCCAGTACGTCGAGGATGGTGTCATCCTGCCCAGCCTCCCCGCTCTGTTTTGGGAATGCACTGTCCTGGAGCCTTGGGGACCCATTCGAGCTGGGTGCGACCTTGCTGATCCCAGGCCAGAGCAGCCTGGGGTCTCCAGAGATCCCGTCCCCCCGGGCGCGTCCCCCCGCCATGCGCTGCCTGTGTGGGCACCCGGGAGCAGGCAAAGGCAGGCGGGACCCCGGCGGTCCGGGCCAGGCCCTGGCCGGTCGCCCCGAGGGCAGAGGCAGCATGAGCTAATCAAGAGACATCGGAGGAGAAGCAATCTCTCCCGTGGAGGCTGTTCCAGAAAAACACTCTCCTCCTCCCAGCCCGGTGCGGTCATGGCTCGAGCCCTGCAGGATGCTGCGCCTCGGCAAAGGGCACTCGCCCATCCCAGTCTGGCTGAGCATCACTCATACCCCCCTCAGTCTTGTTTTTGCCAGATCCCGAAGCCAAGCCCCGCTGAGCTCCTCTCTGGAGGCTTCGGCACCGTGCTCCTCCTGTCTGGGTCATTAACGCATCATTAACCATTGACGAAGATCGACCCCAGCCCTGCACTGTCACATCACTTCCTGCCTGTCACCGCTCCTAATCCTACCCATTGTCTGCCCTTTACTTCTTCTTTCAGTTCTTTTAAACTCCATCTTCCTCAGCTCAACACTGATTTCACTGCTGGCACTTCCATCCCTCCTCCACTGAAATCCTGGTCGCTGAGTCCACCCCAGTCCTTTTTCGCTTAAAAGTCGTTTTCTTAGAGACCCTGAAGAGCTCTGCATGTCCTGCCCTGGATGAGCCAGCAGGCTTCGTCCCATTCCCCAATAATGCCACGTCCTGAGTGGCACCACGGTCGCCCAGCCAGGACATTTCACCTCTTCACGTTATGAAATGTCCCTGTTCCCCATCCCTGTGCCAGCCTTGCATGCCCGCTCCCCATCCCCACACACGTGGCCAGTGCAAGCCTGGATGGCACCCAGCTCATCACAAGATCTTTTCCCACCAGCATCACTCTAAGCCAGGCCTGACAGTTCCCTCACTCGATTTTCTGCTCTGCTGAGAGCTGATCTGCTGCATCCACCCCCCCATTACCAGTTTTTAGGTTGGGGGAGTAGCACTTCCCAGCGAGAAACAGAATCATTCTTCAAACCAGATGGAATTATGATTCTTCTGAATAAAGCAAACAATGGCTTTCCTGTTGTTTTCTCTTTGCAAAAGTAAAGTAAAAAAGGATATTTTGCAAGTCCTGAGATTAACTGATAACAGAAGGGGGAATTTCCGGCCCCTGGCTGGAGGGTGAATCGTTTCCATGGAAGAGCCCTGTACACTGGCTGCCCTTAGCCCCCACAGCTGGGTGGGCACAGCTGGATCCCGCCTACCGAAAAGCATTTTGAAACATTCTGCAAAAATTTTCTTATCTCTGCTGATCCTTCAGCACATGATTTATGACTCCAAGTTTGACCAATTAAGCCATAACCTTTCCAGAAAGGCAAGTACAGGAGTTAATCAATGTCTCCTTCCCCCCATGAAATGGCAAAATCATTTGTCAGGGGCTGGCAGGGGTCCAGGCTGGTGGGGGTCCAGCAGTGCTGGGGCTCAGGGCATTGTGTCAGCCCAGCCTTGGAGAGGAGATCCCACAAGGCCCCAGGAAATACTTGTTTCCAAAGGAAAGAAGTTCGTAAATGTTGGATGCAGAAAACGAAAAAACCAGCATGGAGAAGGGGAGGGCCCATGAGTCAGGCACAGACCCCAGCCCCAGGGACAGCCCTCCTCTTCCCCATGGCAGTTCCTGGGGCAACCATCCCTCCCAGAGCAGCTGGTACCCAGGCTGGCACTGAGCCAGGAGCTCCAACCCACTGCACTCTTCTTCCTTCTCCTCCTCCTCCTCCTCCTCCTCCTCCTCCTCCTTTTCCTCCTCCTCCTTCTCCTCACTGCCAGATTCCCATCAAGCCCTGCCCTGCAGACTGTGGGGGCTGGAGGGTCACTGTGTTCAACTGTGATGAGACACAGGGAAGAGGAAGGAAAGAATGGGAAGAGCAAGAGTGACTGGGGCTGCCACAGTCCCAGACAGTGCCACGGCTGTGCCCTGTCCCAGACAAGGAGGAAACGTGGGCGATGGGTGGCGAGGCAAAGATGCGGTGACAACAGCATGTGGGACATCCCAAAGCCCCCCATATGGGCCCCCCAGCAGCTCTTGTTTCCAGTGGAGCTGCTGTGGGTCCGTTCCTGTCCAAGCAGCCCCTGGCATCAGGGCTCGGCCTCAAACAGCCATCGGAGTTCGGAAGCACAGGACAGGGGTTTGGCCCGTGCCACAGCAGGAATGCCATCATGCCTGGATTTGTCCTCCTGGGTGGCAGCCAGGGCAGCGGTTCCGGTTTCAGCAGGTAAATATAAAGGCAGCCCTGAGTGCAGGAGGAGCTGAGCTGTGGCACAAAGCCACCCGCTCTGTCCTGGCTTTGGGAAGTGGCTGTGAGGAGAGATGTCCCCTTTGTTATCCCCAAGTCCCTGCTCCAGCAGAGCAAACAGAGGTCCATCACTGAGCCGAGGCTGCTGGTGCTCTGCTCCTGGGGAGCTGCAGGATTGCTGTAAGAAAACCAAAGAAGCCAGCAACACCAGAGGAAAACAGGAAGGCTGAAGGGTAATGCCAAAGGGTCAAACTCCGAGGGCTGGACATAACTCAGCCTGATCTGAGCTGGCCAGGACAAGGCTAACCCAGCTGCTTTCTAAAATCCTAGCTGTGCTGAGTCCCCAGGGATGGATGGAAAACACAAGTGTGCCAGTGCTTGCCCAGGGGCTTGGCAGACACCCACCCCTGGGAAGCTGCTGAAGGGAGAGTCAGGCACAGACGACCTTCTGAGCGGGGGCCATGCGTGGCTCACGTGTGAGGCCTGGGGGAATCGCCAGCCTCAGGCGTGAAATCTGGAGGTGTGCACTCATGGAGGAGCACAAACATGCTAATGCACCAACTGGGGAGCACAGACCCCTCTTGTTTCCCCCTGCAGACCCGTTGGAACCTGCATGCTCTGAATGCAGTGAGGGATTACTGGGGAGCGGCGCCCTGGGGGAACAGGTGCCCTGGGGAGGGAGGGCTGGGGGGGTTCCAACAAACTGCTGGGAAATGACAGCCAGAGGCTGGAATTCAGCTTGCACCAGGTACAACCAGATCAGTTTGTAAAACATCGTGTTTGGCTCCTGGCTGCCCTGGCACTGGACACAAGCCCATCGCTCAGCACTGCAGCCCACCCATGAGTGCTCTGGGACCCTGCTGCAGGGGGACTGGCCTCGTGACCATCCTGGGGCCACCGGCAGGGAAAGACTTGGCACAATGGGAGAATCCAACTCCCTGGCACATATCACTGCTGTCCAACACAGGACCCATCTTCCAGGGGCTTTCTGGTGAGCACTGTACGGGAAACCCCCAGCCCTCCTGCCCCCACTGAGCCTGGAGACCAAATGAACCAAGAGACTTTCAAGAGGTTTTTTATTTCTCATTCCTTTTGAATAAAAACACAGACTCGGCCTAAGAACAAAGATGGTGACATAACAAATTCCTCCCGAACCCCCCCAGAAGAGGGATTGGGTGCCTTGCCACAGGACTCCCCAGAGAAGCTGCTTATCAGCTGCTGGCCTGTCCCTTCAGGCCATGCTGGTCCAGGCTCTGCACTTTTCGGGAACAGTCTCTGGCTCAGCATGTGCTGTGAGCAGTGAGCCAGAGCCTGGGACTGTGTCTGACACCACTGGAACATCTCTCCCCCTGCCCTGTGAACAGAGGATGCCTCAACCTCACAGGGCCATGTGTACCCTGTGGCTGCAACATCAGAGCACACCGGGCCTTCCTGCGGGGCCAGGTGGAAAAACAATCTGCTTTTCCTTAAAAAGCCACTTCTCCTCCCAAAGGAAAGGCTGCCCATTCCCTGCACTGCCTGGCCTGGCAGGCAGCTGCCTAGGGCTGGGAACAAGCCCCCCTTTATGCCGGCTCCAAACCCCTCGGTCCCAGCAGCCCCACGCAGCACCGAGCCTGTCTTGCTCGAGTTGTTGGCTCAGCTCCAGAGCTGCCTGTGGCACTGAAGTCCCACACTAGGAGTGATGCCAGCACCAACCCAGTGGCTCACCTGGCCCAAACTGCCCATGATGCCATCACTAACCCCATCCTCCCTCACCCCAGGCTGCAGTGCCCTTACAGACCCTGTCTGTGGTTGCTGCCCGGCGTTTTGGCTCAGCCGACCACAAATGGAGCAGCTACAGGTCTTCCCCCCCCAAGCTTGGAAATATTTCTCCATGCTCACACGTTGGAGCTCTGGCACGAGCGGGGTAACTACAGCATCTTTGATGCCAGGATCCCCGGCCTCAGCCCCAAATGCTCCCCACTGGCCCAGTCATGATGGGCACGAGACATTGTCTCACCCTTTAACCTTTTCCCAAAGTCACATCCCAGCCCTGACGGCCCCCTTACAGAGGGGGGACGATGCTGAGCTCCCCACCGAGAACGCAGGTTCCCTGGCTTCAGGGAGCTGCAGGAGCAGCAGCTCTGCTGAGGGCTGTGCTTTGGGGAACACCCGGGGCGGGAGGCACCGCAGGAGATGGGCAGAGCTCTTGAAGTCGGTTGACGACTTAACAGGGCGACTCAGAGCAGACACTGTCCCTTTTCAGGGGTTGTTTATCTGCCTGCACAAGGGACTGACTCAGGATGTGCGGGCACTGGGGGGGCTGCAGCCACCCCAGCACACACCCAGGAGAGCAAACAGCGGTTCTGCCTGTGCGTGACGGCACGGCAGGGACCGGCACGCTTTGAAGCAGCTCCAGGAGAGGGGCGGGGGCAAGGGAAGTTGCAGCCCTGCACCGAACACCTTGAGCAAATGAGGAGTTATTCTAGGCTTCAGCAGTGCAAACACCCTCTTAATGCAACCTTGTCTTAGTAAGGAGAGTAAAAATAGGACCAGCAGTGTGGTGTGGGCAACATTTTCCAGTGCCTGGGCAGACAGATGCCTCTGTGATATGTGGTGGTGAGTGAAGTGGGCACTAAAGCTGGAAACAAGGGAGGTTTCCTCTTGTTGAGGTGCTGGGACCAGGTCTGGGGCTCCCTGGACAGCCCCTGAAGGACAGCCAGACTTAGAGGAAGAACCCTGGGAGACAGCCCCAGAACACAGCACTGTGGGACAGTCCCAGGGGACAGCCAGGCACTTGTGTCCTGCCACTTCTGCCCGAGGTGCCAGAGCAGGGATAGGCACTGTCAGTCATTCCTGCTCTGTGCTGGGCCAAGAAACCAGACAGAAGATAGTCCCAACAGCCTGCCCAGTGCCAGGCCCCCCGGCTTGCCTGGTGCCACACATCCCACACATCCCACACAGCCCAACACCCTTCCCTGCAACAAAACTGCTCTGCTTCCGAGCCAAGTGAGAAATGGCCATTTCCTACAGCTCCGCATCCAATGGTGTCCTTGCTGTTTGTCACACATTAACTAGAGCAAATGATGCATTCCAACGCAGCTCCTCGGCTGCGGAGTTCATCCAGAGTTCGCGCTAGGTGCAGGAGGAAGAGCGGGCTTGTGCAGGCAGAGGGGGACCCAGCACCCCCCAGCACGAGCCCAGGCACACTGGCACTCGTCCACACCGGTGGCAGAGGCTCCTCTGCCCAGGAAGCAGCGCTGCAGGGCCAACTCAGGGCAGGTGAGATGAGTGAAGGGCCCCCACCACCACCTGCACACCCCCAGCCTGTGCAAGTACACGGTGGAGCAGCACATGAACTGTTTCCATTAAAACCAGCTGTCCCAAGCTTTCTCTCAGCAAGGATTTACTGCTCCCACTCCAACCTCTCTCTCCGCCTCCCTCAAGGATGGTGAAGGAGGAGGGGGCCCCCCTGCCATGGCTGCATTGCAGGGCAGTGCTAAGTTGCAAAACCAGCCGTGTGCCCCTAGAGCAGGACACACCAGGAGCCCCCCTGGTCTCTGCCCTTGGTGTGCTCAGACCTTGCCAACTCTGTTGGTACCAAAAGCCCCTTTGTAGAGCTGGAGGAGGTGTCTGTCTCATTGCAGACCCTCCCAGCACAGTGCCCCAGCATGCCCGAGCAAAAGGCATCGCTCACTTTTGGGGGCCCCTTGCCAGGACTACCCAAAGTCTGGGAGAGCAGTTTCAGCTGCGCCACATGCTTGGGTGATGGGGCACATTGGGACAGGGCACAACCTGTGTGGGGGCCCTGTGGGGTGATCCTGAGTACACCAAGTGATGGACCCCAACCGTTTGCAGGACATCACCTTCCACAAGAAGGTCACATCACACACAGCAGCCCTGGAGTGATGCACCGACCACCAAACTGGGAGGGAAGGGGGTGAGGTGTCTGAGAGAGCAGGAGGGTACCTGTCAGGCTGAGGAGGGTTCCCAATGTGTAGATGCCTCCAGTACAGGGTCTGCAGTGTCCCAGACCAGACCAAGGGCCAGACAAGGAGGGTCAGTGCAAGGCTCTCCCAGGAACAGCCCCCATCCTGTATCCTGGCCTTGGGTGTCTTAACTCACACAAAGGAAAACCAGTAACTGAACAAAGTCACTCCAGAGGTCCAGAAACTTCTCAAGACCTTGTTCGTAGCAAGCCATGCTCAGGTGCAGGTGCACTCCCAAATTGCCAGAGCCCATGGAGATGGGGGTTCTCAGCCCTCTGCCCTTGATAGGTGGTTTCTAGTGTGTGGGCTGACCACTGGCACACACAGGGAGGGCCAGGCCAGGCCAAGCAGCCCCAGGCAGTACCAGTGGCAAGATAACGGGGCAGGGAGCCCCAGGCAGGAGAGGAATGGCCAGTGCGTGGGGCAGGGACTGCCAGGGAATGTGCCGACCACTGCCGCATGCACACTCGCACGTCCCAGAGCCAACAGCTGTTTCCAGCATATCTGATGTCCAGCAGCAAGGTTTTCAACACATTTTCCTTCCAGACTCCATCTCTCAGGGATGCAGTTGCGGGAAGGGGATGCGATTCCCGGCAGAGGCATCCCACCAGGACCAGCCAGGATGGACACGGGGCCAGAGGAGGCAGAGAACTTTATAAGGAGAAAACATTCCCGAGTCCTGGCACCTCACTGGGAGCGGCGCGGCCCCTCTCCGCCCCCTTGTTCTCCCCTCCTCTTGATCGGCAGGGGGGCCAGCTCCTGCCTGGGGGCTGTGGGGTCCCGGAGGGCTCGCGGGGG
>VXAY01007080.1:192508-210120 GCA_013399855.1 Oxyruncus cristatus
GCACCATGGCCGAAGGTAGGACCGCGGCGCGATCCCCCCCGCACGTGTCGGGATCGCTCCCGCTCCGCGGGGAGTCCCGACCGGCCGCGCCCCCGCCGCTCCCACCGGCGCTCGCTGCCCTCCCGCCGCTCCCGGCTCGCTTGGCGCAAGAGCCGGTCCCTGAACCTCAGACAAAGTCAAGGGCGGTGGGGAACGGGAAAGATTGAACCGGGGCGACGGCAACAAGCCCAGCGGGGTCCGTGCGGGCTCCACGCGGGTCCGCGCCGTTCCCTCCCTCCTGCCTCTCCGCTGGCCCGGGTGACGCCAGGACCCGTAGGAGTGAAGTTTGGTGCTATTTAAAGCTTTCCCGGGAAAGGAAAGTGAACAGCTGGGCCAGGAGCGTGTGCCCACGTCCTGACAGGGTTAGGGGATTTCTGGAGTGTCAGGCATAAATAAAGCTTCTAGGCTTCGGGAGTCCTCCACGCGTGGCCCTTCAGGGCGCAGAGAGCCCCCGCCTCCCACAGAGCTGCCCCCAGAGTCCCAGGAAACGGAGCCGTGTGATACTCACGGGCACACCGCCCTCTGGGTGAGGCGGCATCACTGTGCCCTGCTGTCCCACAGTGCCGCAGGCTGTCCCGGCTCCCAGCATCACCACAGCAACACCAACACCCTGGGCAGCTCCTGCTCCTGGGTGCCTGGAACCCCCGTTCTGCTTGCAGCACTGCAGCCCCCTCCCTGCCACGTCTCTTGACACCCACTGACTTGGGTGGAGGCACCTGTTCTCTCAGAAATCTGCTCTGTGCTAAATGTGCTGAGGATGATAACGCTGGGGTGACTGGGGCCTAGGAGGAGTCCTGGTCCTGCTCTCTGAACACGCTTATTCAAAATGACTTTTAGCTCCATGTCAGGGAGGTTCCTCTCGTGTGGTCCATGTGCTGTAGCACGGAGCTGTGCTGCTCACAGCGGGAGGCAGTGAGGGAAAGGACCTCTCTGTGCTCCATCCACACTCCATCCACATGGACTGGCTGCAGGGACCTTGCCCTTAGGTTTGGACAGTCCCAGCAGCTCTAGCAGTGTAGTGGGGATGGTGACAAGCCCACCACTGGGCACATACTGCAGAGTCCTCTTGTCCAGAGAGCCAGGAGCAGTGCTTTCATTTCACTGAGCCCCCCCAGTCCCTGGCTGGCACTGAGCTTGCTGTGTGCTCTCCTGCATGGAATGCTTTTGCTTATTCTGGTGATTAATGCGTCACTGCAGAGCAGTCAGGGGTCACTGGCCCCAAGCGATGATGAGCGATATCTCATCGCTCCCGAGCGGCGCCCAGGGCAGCAGGGACATGGCCCTGCCTGGGCTGGGATCAGAGCAGAGCAGCCTGCGTACGTCTGGGGCATCACACACCTCTGTCACTGAGCTTACACTTGCTCTCACCAATTTGTCAGTGGTCGCAGCACAGTAAAGCTGCTGGAGGCCAGGCTGAGGCACAGGAACATCCCAGGCATTCCTGGGCTCAGCAGTGTGTGGTCGGGATGGGGGCACACAGACAGCAGCCCTGGTGGGGCTGAGTGCAGAGCTGAGCATTGGGCTTTGCTCCCGTGCTGGGTGCCCTGAGCCGTGGGCCTGGCGCAGCTCTGGCAGCGCAGGGTCCCCCTCGTCCACGGTGATGGCATGGAGGCAGCTCCACGGCACACAGACACAGCACAAAGCTGGCTCAGGAAGGCAGAACGTCGCTGTGAGCTTGGCTGCCAAAGCTGTGCCCCTCTCGCAGCACGCAATGCAAGCCCAGCCTGCAGAGCCCTCCTGGAAGGATGCTCAGAGCTCGGCACAACCACAGTGCCCAAGGCTGCACCGGGCACACTGGGCAGAACAGGGCAGTGTGGGCAGGGGAGGCTCAGATCCCTCTCCAAAGTGCCAAGCCAGGGCTCAGGGTGGGCTGTAGCCCGCAGGGGCTGTGTGTTGTGGCTCAGCTGGTCCCAGGGTCAGAGCTGTACGTGCCACTGCCTTCGCAGATCTGGTGCTGGACACGTGGGACCTGCAGCTGGAGCGCAATGGGCGGGAGCACCGGACGGCCGACATGGGGTGCAAGCAGCTGGTGGTGCGGCGGGGGCAGCCCTTCACCATCACCCTGCGCTTCTCGGGCCGGGGCTACGAGGAGGGGGTGGACAAACTCGCCTTCAACGTAGAGACAGGTGAGTGCCCCCACATCTGTGCCACGGGGGAGGGCTGTGCAGGCGTCACCACCCTCTGCCCCTGCCCCGGGGCTCACCTGTGCTCCCACAGGGGCTGTGCCAGGGGATCTAACTCAGCTCACACAGTCCCTGTCCTCCTGTTCCTGTCTGGCAGAGGCTGGCGCTGTGCAGAGCTTTTGTATCACGATAAGAAAAGTAGGTAGAAACTCACCTCCTTAATGGGAGTGGAAGGGAAGCAATAAAGAAATAAAACAAAGGGCTGCCACCACCTGTTCCTCCTCCTCCCATGGCCGAGCCAGACTTGGACACATCAAAGCTGCCAGCTCACCTGGAAGTGCCTTGGCTGTGGCGAGGAACCTGCCCAAACCTCTTGCCCCTCTGAGAACATCAGCAAAGTGAATCTTTTCAGCCAGGGGTATCACAGCAGTTCTGTTGATAGGCTTTACACTCAGCCCTGCTGCCTCTCAGACATTCCCCTGAGAGGGGCTTGTTTGGGAAATACAAATACTGCTGAAATGTTCCCATGGAGCACCCCCAGCACAGCCCCCACGCAGGACCAGGGATGTGGCCACTGCTCCTGGGTGCAGCTGCCAGGCAGGGGCTCGGCCCCGCCAGCTCAGAGCAAAGGGAGAGGAAACTCTTTCTCAGGCAAGAGCTATTTTGAGTCTGCAGTGTCCTGCTGAGTCAACCCAGCCAGAACTCAAAGTGGAACTGCATCAGGGTTTCCTTGCAGACTTCGTTCTTTTCCACACCAAAAGCTCTGGTGGCAAACCCAAATCTGGAACACCCCAGCTTCACCCTAAACCAGCAGCTCTCCCCATGCCCTGGCAGTCCCACAGGGGCTGCCCACCCACTCCCCCCCTCCCCGGGTTTCTTCAGGCCATGCTGCAGGAGGAGCAGCCCCAGGCGCAGCCTCCCAGGCCAAGGCTCAGGCTGGCAGAGGCTCCTCTGGGCTTGCAGCCTGGCCCCAGCTCTTGAAGAAAGAGGGCAAAGGTGCTTTGGTGCTTGCAGAGGCACGTGGCAGTGCCACCCCTCTGGCAATGGCCCTGGCACATTTCTCACCGGGGACCCGCAGCCCTGTCGAGGCAGGGACTGCCAGACCTGTCCCCCCACCCTGGGACAGGCCAGGGAGGCTGTGTGCCATGTCCCACGAGAAAGAGGGGATGGAGAGCACAGTGAGAATGGAGCTGTGTTTCTGCAGCAGCTGTGTTAGCAGAGCCCTGCTCTGCCGGAGCCCGGGGGGATGCTGTGGAGGCAGGAGGAGGAGAAGGAGAAAAAGGAGGAGGAGGAGGAGGCAGGTTCCCGTGGCTGCCCATCCTACAGCAGCGCCAGGCTGGCCCTTGCCAAAAAGACACTGTGAGCTCAGCCCAGCCTCCCTGGGGAGGAGAAACTGTGTCACTCTCATGAGTTCACGAGTATTTTTGGTGACTGGTCTGATGCCCTGCCCACACTGTGGGCGAGGGCTGGCAGGGGACCAGCCGGGGCTGTGCTCCGGTGGGGGAGAGGGGACGGCAGTGGCACCACTGGCTGCCAGCCAGGGCCAGGGAGCTGCTGGGCCGGGCTGGGTGTCACCGCTCCAGGGAGCAGGTCTGGAGCTGGCTCAGTGCAGGTGGCTTGGCCATGGCTGCACTTGGAAGGGCCAGCAGGGATCACGCTGTCCTGGGCTCGGTGCTTTGGCCACTGAGGTCATCTCTAATCCTGGGATGTTTGCAGCAACGCCTGAGGCTGCACACATGTAGTGGGGCTCCCAGTGATAGGGGTCTGGGGTTCATGGCTGGGCTCTGCCAGCCCCCACGCCCTGGGCTGTGAGGGCACAGGGACTTGGCAGCTCTGCTTGGAGCAGAGGAGTGGGTGCAACTGAGAGGAGAGACCTGGCCCTGGGTTGGGTACCAGGGCAAGCACCCCCTGTGCTCTGCTGGCCCACGGGTGCCCATGGAGTGAGTCTGTCCTGCCCCAAACAGTGAGAGATGTGCCTGAGCCCCCCACAGCTGGGCTACCCTGTGTTCCCAGTACCTGAAAAACCACACAGTGAATGCTCCCAGGTTGTGCCAGCCAAGGGTCAGGCAGCTGCTGCAGAACAGGGGGCTTGAGGCAGGTCTCCTTGGTGCAGCCCCCATGCCCAGAGCTCCCAGGGTCCCCAGAGCTCTGAGGGAGCTGACCTCCTCCCTCCTGACAGGGCCTTGCCCCAGTGAGACATCAGGAACCGGGTTCCACTTTGCCGTGACCGACTGCCCGGAGGAGTCGAGCTGGAGCGCCGTGATCCAGCAGCAGGACGGGGAGTCCCTTTCTGTCTCGCTCTGCTCCCCTCCCAGCGCCCGCATCGGCCGCTACACCCTGACACTGGAGGCCTGCACCGAGTACCAGGGCTCCAGCTTCCACATCGGCCACTTCATCCTGCTCTTCAACGCCTGGCACCCAGGTGAGGCTTTACCTTCCTGAGCCCACAAGCCACCCCTCAGCTCTGAGGGGCTGCATGTCCCTGCAGGTCTCACCCCACTGCAGACCCCAAGTGCCCCGAGCCCTGCCCTGAGCTCAGGTCTAACCAGAAATCCCCACCCTGCTTCCATTTCCACTCAATCCCTGCAGTAGGTGAGGGCCACAAGCGCTGTCTGCCACCATAGGACACACACCTAATTACCCCCAGTTGTCCCTACTTGCCCCCAGTTGTCCCTAATTGCCCCCATCTGGCCCATCCCCAGCCAGGCACCCAGCTGTGGTCTCAGTGACAGGGATGTCACTCTGTTGGTAAAATTTGGGCAGCTGGACCCAGAGGTGAGGCTCAACTCAGTGCTGCAAGGTTTAACAGCCCTGGGATTTTCCTCTTGCCATGTCCCTCCCCTGCCCCTGGACCGACCGGTTTCCTGGATCTCAAATGCTCCATACTGGGTCCACAGAGATAAGGAGCTGTAGGAAGCTCTGCTCAACCTGGGCTGTGCCGAGCACTGGGGTTGGACATCTCGGGTTTCCTTCTGCAAACATTTCCAGTAAATACTGATTTTCACAGCAGTAGCTGCTGTGAGTGAAACAGCTTCGGCTGTGCTCACCCACTCCCACTGCTCACTGCTCCCCCAGGGAGGTCTCCTCTCCTGGGAAAAGACCCGACTCCGTCAAACAAAAGGGAGGAAAGACAGAGAAATGAGAAAGAGCAAAGAGAAAAACCACAAACCCGCTGAAAGTTTCCCATCAGCTCCAAACCCAAACTGGGCTGAAATTCTTCAGCAGTTTTTTCAGGCGGGAGCAGTTCCAGCCCCTGTTGCCTCATTTCCCACCGGATGCGTCCCCAGGGAGGGGTAGCCCTGAGGGGACCGGGGGGGTTGGTGGCAAGGGGCAGAGCCCTGTCCCCATCACTTGCTCTTCCCACAGAGGACACGGTTTTCCTCCGTGACGAGAATGAGCGCCGCGAGTATGTGCTGTCCCAGCAAGGGCTCATCTACCAGGGCACCTGCAACTACATCTTCTCCGTCCCCTGGAACTTTGGCCAGGTGAGTAGGCGTGGCCCCCCAGGACCCTTGGGACTCCCAGCTGACCCCAGCCTGTGCAGACC
This sequence comes from Oxyruncus cristatus, assembly GCA_013399855.1. Lineage (NCBI taxonomy): Eukaryota > Metazoa > Chordata > Aves > Passeriformes > Cotingidae > Oxyruncus > Oxyruncus cristatus. Next base: position 198,218 of record VXAY01007080.1, read on the forward strand.
TGGCGCTGCAGGGCGCAGGGACTGGTGTCATGTGTGTGCCCCCCACCCCAAACATGCGCCCCAAATGCTGTCAGCACCTCAGGGTGCAGAGAAACTGGAATCGCATTTCCAAGAGGGAATGTGCTGACTTCAAAGCATGGCAGGGTGAGGGGAGTGTTTCCACGTGGCTCCTGGGGGCCCCACAGCTATGTGCCCCTAGTCAGGGTGGCCCTGCTGTGCCAAGGAGCCGTTGCCTGATAACACACTCCCCGGTGCCGTGCCGGCAGTGCCGATAAGGCAGTGCCTGCGCTGGGGGGGCTCAGCCACCCTCCCTGATCCCTGGCCCCCACAGGATCCGTGCCTCAATTCAAGGAAGGGCTGTGACTCAGCTGGAATGGGAAATAGGTGGTTTTCACAGGGGTCAGCTCCATGCATGACCCCTGGGCAGCTGCAGGAAGCCGGATCCAGCCCCGTGCGAGGGCGGGAGCTCATCCGCGGGCTTTGCAGGCTGAGTGGGGACGTCACTCAGTGGGTGCTGGCTGGGGAGGGGACCCTGGGAAGGTGTGACCCCCTGTCCCCAGCAGTTCTGCTTGCAGGGGCATCCTGGTGAGCCAGGGAGGGAAGAGAGAGAGGGGCCAGAGCCCCTGTGGGGACCTCACGTGCCTTTTCTCCCTGCTCTCCACCAGTTCGAGGATGACATCTTATCCATCTGCCTCAACATGCTGGACATAAACCCCAAACACCTGAGGGACCAGAACCGGGATTGCTCCCGCCGCAATGACCCCGTGTACATCGGCAGGGTGGTGAGCGCCATGGTGAGTCTGGGCTGCACCTGGCAGGGTGTCCCCAGCACCCCACAGTCCCTGGGGTGTAAACACCTCCCAGATACAGCTGTGACAGAGAGGTGGCATTTGCTGTCCCCCCCCAACTCAGGCCATTTTCCTTCTCTGGGGTGTTTCTCCTCTCCTTTACATCCTTTCCTGTTATTGCTCCTATATGTCTAAGAGCCTTCTAAGAGGAGAGGAAAAGCAAGGGTAGTCACAGACCATCCCAGGAGCAGCTTTGGGATAATCACACTCAAATTCCCAGGCCGGAGGACTTGTTTCTAAAATTCGTCCCTGATTCGCACTGCATCCCAGTGAGCTCTTGCGTGGATACAGGATGCTAATGTGGGCAACAGGCACGTGAATGGGGCAAAAGTTCTTTCCCTCCCTCCCCAGCCAGCTCATGCCTGTCCATCCACCCATCCATCCACCCACCCATCCATCCACCCATCCGTCCATCCTCTCTTCTCCTGCCACAGGTAAACTGTAACGACGAGGACCGGGGGGTGCTGGCAGGGCGGTGGAGCGACCCCTACGATGATGGGACGAACCCCATGTCCTGGATTGGGAGTGTGGATATTCTCAAGAGGTGGAAGGATTTTGGGTGCCAGCCAGTCAAGTACGGCCAGTGCTGGGTCTTTGCTGCTGTGGCATGTACTGGTGAGAGCAGACATCCTCTGGTCTCCCCTTCCCCACAGGATGGGGTCACCCGTGTCCCCACCATCTCCCACCCCAGCCCCCTGCCCTCCACCCAACTCCCTGTGCTGTGGCCAGAGGGAAGAGCTGGGGCTGGTTGCAATCAGCCTGCAATGATTCCTTCGTAATTAGCTTTCTGTTATTCTAATTTGTCAGGAAATAGAGGGAAAAAATTATAGAAAGGGCTCTGGTTTTTCCATCAGCGCTGCCTGCCTGGCCAGGCAGCAAGGGAGGGGCTGGGGCAGGACAGGGGGAGGGAAGTGGCTTTAAGGCCAAGTTTGCAATAAAGTCACGAATCCACCGAGATCAAATTAATGTCACGGCCACTGGGTCAGTTATGCTGGGGAAAAAGAGGCGAAAAATTCCAGACTGGCTGCTGCTGGCAAACACTCACACATGCTCGTGCAGCTTTGCCTCAAGAAAAAATGATGCCTCCATGCATGCATTGATGTTTCACAGAGAGACGAGACCCTTTTTAGAGGAGAGAAATAGGAGAAAACTGAAGTGGATATTCAGTGACTCGCAGAGTTTTATAGCCTTCCTTTGAAGCGCTGTAACTGCCTCCCTGCTCCCCAGGGAGCTCCGTGAGCAGTGAAAGACAGCTGGGAGATGAAATCCGGGGTTCAGCACGGCTGCCCACACTCTCCCTCCAAAGCTCTCACAGACGCTTTTGTGCCTTTTTTCTGCTGCAATATCAGACGCGTCAGACTGCCAGAGCCGTGTGCCACCCAGCTCACCCGTGCACAGCGGGTGTGGGAACCAGCCCCTCCCGGGCATCAGTCCCTGGGCACCCCTTTGGCAGGGAACGGGGAAGGGCAGGAGTCATGGAGGACTGGGGCTCCACGGGACAGGGGCTGTGCAAACCTGAGGCTCTGTGGGATGGCTGTGGTGCAAATCCGGGCCCCTGTGTCACGCTGCCCTAATCCCACAGTCATGCGGTGCCTGGGAGTCCCCACCCGGGTGGTGACCAACTACAACTCGGCCCACGACACAAACGCCAACCTGACCATCGACCACTACCTCAACGAGAAGGGGGGGCAGGAGCGGCAGTCCTGGGACAAGATCTGGTGAGCAGCACGGCGGGACCCCAGCCTGCCCATCCCCGGGGCTGCCCCTGCCCCGGAGCCTGGCGGGTGCTGGGGGAGGCTGAGGCTTCTGCATCCTGGCTTCCCTTGCAGGAACTTCCACTGCTGGGTGGAGTCCTGGATGGCCCGCCCCGACCTGGCGGGTGACTACGACGGGTGGCAGGTGCTGGATCCGACGCCCCAGGAGAAGAGCGAAGGTACAACGTGCACCACACTGCATCTGACACGGCAGGGTCGCCCCACCACAGCCTCCTCTTTCCACTGCAGTGGCTGAACCCTGGGGGTGGTGACAGTGGCTCTGCTCCCCGCAGGAGTTTTCTGCTGCGGGCCGGCCCCCGTCAAAGCCATCAAAGAGGGCGACATGTGGCTGAAGTACGACATCCCCTTCATCTTCGCGGAGGTGAACGCCGACGTGGTGTACTGGGTGGTGCAGGGAGATGGGATGCAGAAGCAGAGCATCCAGTCCTCAGTGGTGGGGAAGCACATCAGCACCAAGAGCGTGGGCAAGGACAGCCGGGAGGACATCACCCACAACTACAAATATCCAGAGGGTACGGGGAGCTGCAGGGGCAGAGACACCCAGAGGGGGGATGTGGCTGTTGGGAAACAACTGCAGCAGGAGGGCTCCAGTGTTCAGGGCAGAACAGCCTGGACCATGCCCTCCCCATATCCCTGGGAATCACAGGAATTTCTTACACCGCAGGGTCTGAGGAGGAGCGGAAGGTGTTTGCAAAGGCAGAGCACGAGAAGAAGTCCGTCCCGGAGGAGGATGAGGCCTTGCACCTCAAGATCAAGGTGTCAGAGGGTGCAAACAAGGGCTGTGACTTCGATGTCTTTGCTGTCATCAACAACAACACGGATGTTGAACGTGTCTGCAGCGTCAGGCTGCGTGCCCGCACCACCAGCTACAACGGCACCACCGGGCCCCAGTGCGGCCTCACGGACTTGATCGACATTGACCTCGAGCCCCGGTCAGGTAAGGGACCCACCTGCAGTGAGGGAGCTGCTCTGCTGCGTGTGGGGTCAGCAGAATGCCCACGTTCAGCTGCTCGGTAGGCAGTGCCCCTCGGGGACATCCTCCTTAGCTGTCTACCACTGTGGATTTTTAATCTTTATGAGAGGATGAGGAAATCGCTCAGGCAGAGGCTGGAAATGCATTTGGAGCTGTTTAAGCCACTGCTGCTGTAATGCCAAGGGAGCGAGCTGGGCACACCCCCCGGGCATTCCATGGCACTTGTCTGCGTCCCTCCCGCTTCCCCACACACCTCAGGGCTAGGCTGGGCTCTCCAGTGGGATCTTCCCACTGCAGGGAGAGTGGGACGGGCCCAGGCCAGCCCCAAGCACGCAGCCCCAGGTCGGAGGAAGCGGGTGGCACTGGGTTTACCAGCCGGCAGCACTGAACCTCTCGGTGTCTCCCTGGGTGGGCGCGACGTCCCCCGGCGCTCAGCCCCGGAGCTGTCCTGGCACGGCCCCTGAACTTCCCTCGCCCTCGTCACACGTGAACGTTGTCATCTGCTCATTAAACACGAGTTTGGGTTTACGTGAGCTTGCCAGAGACCCTTCGGGGCTCGGAAAGGCCACACATCTGCTGTCCTGGAACAGCCAGATGTTTACCCTGCGCCAAGCCCTGCTCCGCACCGGCCCCGTAGCACACGCAGAGCTCGGCGCTCTGCCAGGGGTTGAGCTGCACTGCAGGAATGAGGAATGTGCCGGCTCTTGGCTCTCGGCGCCGTGGAGGGGAGTGGGACGTGCCCCTGCTCATGCTGGCAGAGGCACCAGCAGGTACCAGCGCCTGCTCGGGGCCTTTTGCAGGGCTGGATGGGGACGGGGGGGCCACGTGTGCCCACCCAGCTAGAGGAGCACTGCTGGCCTTTGGGGTCCTTAACCTTCCTGTCCAAAAGGACGTAATTTTCTCTGAAGCTTTTATTATGAGCTCCTGAAGCTTCTGCCCCCCCCGCTGCTGTCTCAGAATACAGACCCCAGGGTTCCCCAGACTGCATCCTTTGGGGCACCCCAGTGCTCTGTGCTGATGTGGGGAGCCAGGCTTGTTCCTCTCCCCATGGCCTCATCTGATGCTACGGCAGTTCGTGTCCTGCCCCTGGAATGCCAGGCTCCATTTTCCATGGTCACAGCCGCTCAGGGGTCCTTGCCCAAGGCAGCTCTGCAGCTGGTTGCCTTCAGCCTCCTTCCCCCTCAGCTCCAGACAGCTCCATCCCCCAAGGACTTGGGTATAAACAACAGTTAAGGGCTGAGTGAAGGCCAGGGAGTCTCCTGCTGCCCACATTGGCTGCCAAAGTCTTTCTGGGATCTTGGTGCAGGCACAAATCCTGGGGTCTTGCCCTAGGACATGGCTCCTTCTCCTCCTCACACCCTCAACATCCCTTCTGGGACCTGGGTTTGGAGTCTCAATCCTGCAAGGGACCCCAGCTCCCTTATCCTTGTAAGGAGCCTCGAGAAGTTCCTGGGGAGCCCAAACTATCCCAGCAGCAGGCGGGTGCCTGCACAGGGCTGGGGGTGCTGTGGGTGCTGACCCTGCTCCGCTTCCCCTTCCAGAGAAGAGGGTGCCCATGCGCATCCTGTACGAGCAGTACAAGGACAGCCTGACCCAGGACAACCTCATCAAGGTGGTGGCTCTCCTGACCGATCACCAGACCGGCGACGTCATGGTGGCTGTCAGGGATGTCTATGTTGAGAACCCGCCAATCAAGATCAGGGTGAGGGTCCAGTGTCCCATCCCAGGCTGGTTCTGGGGAGCCGGATTGCACCCCCTGGGACCTGCATCCATCCCACCAGGCCCAGGGCAGGGGGAGCACCACGGCCCCCAGGAAGGGTGGGTGCTGGGGGTCCAACTTCTCCTACTTGCAGATTTTAGGAGAGCCGATGCAGAATCGAAAGCTGGTGGCAGAGATCAGCATGGTGAACCCCCTCGAAGTGGCCCTGAGCAACTGTGTGTTCGTGGTGGAGGGCCCTGGCCTCACCCATGGGCAGCGGGTCAAGCAGCTGTAAGAGTTTTTCCCTCTTCACGTGGCCAGAATGTTGGGAGCGGGGTGGAATTTTGTGCCTCGAGCCCCCAGGGAGGGTGGTCCTGGGGCACAGCGGGAGCCGGGGCCGTGCTGGTCCCTGTGCACTCAGAGCATCCCGACGCCACACCTCGCTGGGGAAGGGGCTCGGCTGCCCCACGGGGGTCCCAGGCCCAGGGAGGGTGACAGGGGGCCAGGAGGGTGACGGGCCCCGCTGACCCCCTGCCCTCCCTCAGTGAGGAGGCGGTGGAGCCGCAGGCAGAGGCCAAGTTCCGTCTGGATCTGATGCCGCACCAGTCGGGGCTCCAGAAGCTCATGGTGGACTTCGAGAGCGACCAGCTGAGGGGGGTGAAGGGCTACCGCAACGTCATCATCGCGCCCCAGCCCATGTGAGCAGCTGCCGTGGTCCCCCAGCTGCAGAAACCCTGCCTCGCTGGCCCCCCACTCGCTTTAGCCCAACATGGTCCCAGGGAGCCAAAGGACTGCTGGAGCCCAGCCTGACCCCGACCCAGCGGCAGCGGTGCCACGCTCCTCCCCGTGGGGGGAGGAGGGACAGGACAGGGACAGGACAAAGGAGCTGGTGGCACTGGGGGGGCTCCCGTGGCAGCCGCTCGCTTCACCGCTGTTCCCTCACCCTGTGGGGTGGCAGCATCCCTGTCCTGCCTGTCCTCCAGCATTGGGCACAGCCAGGACCCCAGTGCAGCCCCCTCCCCTTTGCTGTGCTGGCAGCCCCGGCCCCCAGAGCCCATTTCATAGAGGCAGCAGCAGAACGACCCCCTCCAGCCCCGAGAGCACCCGCCGTCGCAATTCTCTGACTGCAGCTCGGTAGAGAGAGATTGTATACTGTGAGCACAAAGCCATCTGTACACCTTATATACATACAGAACAAATCTATAAATACATCCTGCAAATAACCTGCTGCCTGGGTACAGCCAGGCGTTGGCTTCCATAACCGTCCTGGCGCTGCAGAGACTGCAGGGAGGGATGGGACAGTACCTTGACATGAACCAACTATGCAAGCACTGAATAAAAATTCTATTTTTCACTTTCAAAGCCAGACCCGGCTCTTCATGCAGTTCCTCTCCCCACAGCAGCACCCACCTGCTCCTTGCCCAGCACTCAGGCTGGGGAGTCATTGCCATGGCTGGCACTGCAGCCCCGTGTTGGCCGCCCCCTCTGCCCCAACTCGGCCTGGCCTGGTGTTCTTGGGCTGCTCTGCAGCTCAGGGGTCGTACCCAGGAAGAGGGGTGACCCCAGTGGCTCTCCTGGTCCCACGGCACAACTCAGCAGCATGGATAGCATGGGGTTAAATGTGCATTCGGCCCCAAGGCAGCCACCCCACACTGTCCTGGGGCATTTCTCCCAGATCAGGAATGGCTCCATGCTGTGACTGTGCACGGAGAACAGGAGAGAGAACCCTGTTTGATTACCTGTTGATAACCACCCATGGGAATTAAACCAATGGGTTTTGCACCCAAGCTCAGGGCAGGGCTGTCCACCCAGCCTGGAGCAGCTGAAGGGGCAGCTGGATCAAGCACAGGGATGCCGGAGGAGAGTGTGGATTCATCTCACGCCTGGAACTGCGGTCAAGGCTCCGCTGAAGATAAACACTTCCCATGCCAGAGCAGTCCTCCAGCCTGCTCCCCACAAACAGGGTGGGAGCCTCCCTGCTCCAGTAAACAAACACCACACAAACCATTACAGAGCTGGTGGTCTCTGGCTGAAGGTCCCACAGCCCCGGCAGAGAGGAGGCACTGGCCCAGGGAAACAGTCTGTGGGATAAGGGGACCCTGCCCACACTGAATGGTCCCAGTCACCCTGACTTTCTTGGCATCTCCCATCCCGGCTCCCATGGGCAGCTGGGAGCATTTCCCACCCAGGACAGCCTGTTCTCCAGCTTCCCTTTCTGTTTATCTTTAGGGTGAGATAGAATCTCCACATGCAGCACTCCAGGCACAGCTGCTGCTCCCACAAGCCAGACTGGGGTTCATCACCAGAACTCCCCACACCCCCACTCTACTTCCCCCTGGAAGGCCAAGCTCAGAGCCAGCTCAGCTCTGCCCCAGCCCCAGTTCCCAAGCGTGGAGGGGGCACCCCTGGTCTGGGGTGGGCACTGTTGGGCCCAGGCTTCACGCACAAGCAGCACATCATTTGGCCAACAAAACCTTTCGAGACAACCATCCCAGAGGACCATGTGATCCATCTCCCCTTACCTTGTGGAGCTTTAACCACCACATCTCCCTGTCCTGCTTTTCTCAAATGCAACGAGAAAAGGCAGCTGGGGGCTGGGACCGCCGTGGGCTGCAGTGGATCAGAGGGGAGGTCTGGCTCAGGGAGCGACGAGGAAGGATGAGCAGCTCTCCCAGGGAACAGAACGGCCACGCCGTGGCATGGGGACAGGGCAGGAGTTCCAGAAAGGATGAGAATGAGGGCTCTTCTGCAGCCAGGGCGAGCAGTGGGGGCCACACCAGCCCCCCAGCTCTGGTTGGCAGCACCAACCTCCCAGAGCAGTCCCAAGAGCAACCGAAGGAGTTAATGGCACAAACCAGCACTGCCTTCCCTGTCAGGAACATTCCTCAGCCCAGTGATGATGCACGGCCCCGCTTTAGAGCATTTGTTACCCGTCTCTGCTGAGCCAGGCCTCCAACTGCTCAGCGCCTGGGTTAAAAATAACCAGCAGCTCCACTGCTTTGGAGCTGGGTCCTGATAAAATAAACATTAGCACAGCTATTCCTGAAGGTCACTCCCATCCATCTGAGCCTCAGCAGAGTAAGGCTGCTCCGATGAGAAACGAGCTCGGAATGGACTCCAAACGCTGCAGTTATGGTTTGGTGGCAGGGGTTGGCTCTCAGCTTTGTCCTCCATTATCCACAGAACTGGAGGGGTTGGCTTCCCTGCGCCCATCCTGAATCACTGATGGTCCTGTGCTGCATCCATCTCCCTGTGCCCCATCCCGGGTCACTGATGCGGTCCCACGTTGCACCCATCAGACCCTCTGACACTCTTGCTGCGCGAGCAATAAATTATGAATTAAATATTTCCAGCATCCACTGTGTGGTAGCCAGGGCCAAAAGCCAGGTGGGAGCCTTCACATGTCAGGGAGGTTATGGATACACCTCAGCTCGCTGGAGATGCTGACTTGCCAAGAACTGACTGTAAACTCATTTTAGACTTGAAGACCTTTAACTTACCTTCACTGGTGGATCGAAACTAGAACTCCCATAAATCAGAGTTTCCACAGGAACAAATCTGTGGGGATTTCCAAATGCCGCTGCCCCTCCAAAGGTCTCCCTCCTCCTCCACACATGGACACATTTTTACCCTCCTTGAGCCAACGAGACACCTGAGGCACCATCAAAAGACCCAGTAAATCCCACAGGGCAGGAGGTCCCACTCTGCCCTTGCAGGAAGCCACCCTCTCTTCCACGGCCACGGGATGTGCAGGAGACACCATGCAGAGATGCCTCCTCCAGCATGGCCGTTCCGAGGAGTTGTAACTCCAAGAGCCTTGCTGTGCCTGCCTGATCCCTTCACGCAGCCTCCCAGGGGAGCAGCCCCTGGCTCATCCCTCCCTGGGGTCCCTGTCCTGCCCCTCACAGCAAGCTGGGCTGACACACAAACCAGTAAGGACTGGTGAGAGCCAGCTTGGTGCTGGCAGCAGAGGAAGGTGCTGACAGTCAGCCACTTGTCTCTTCCTAGAAAGAAGGAACAAGACTTAGCTCTTCTCAGAAAGAAGTGATAAGACCCTAAATCTGTTTATGATTAACTATTAGTTGTCACACAGATTTGCTCTGTCAGCAGCAGCACAATACTTGGCCAGCACGAGCCAGCCAGTCAGGCTGCAACCCATCACATCCCTGAGCCAAGGGACATGGATTTGCAAACCCAGAATCCAGCCTTAATGGGCTGTAGAACACCAGCCCCTCAGGCAGCTCCGTGCTGAGGGGGCATTTCTGTGCCCAAAGTGCCCATTTTCCTTAAACATCCCCATCCCAGGGCTGCCCCGTGCTGGCTGGTCCCTGGAATCCCCTGCCTGCTCCTGGGGTTTCCTAGAGGAGATCCTGTGTGTTCCCTGCTGCTGCTGCTGCTGGGCTGGTCAGAACAGACCACACCTGTTTGATGCTTCTCAGTCTCCCAAGACAAACATCACTCTTCCCTTGAAGAAAATCAGAAAAACTGTGAAGCTGCACACAGACACAGTTTAAGGTGAAGAAAAACGTGTCATAATTAACTCAGTCCCAGGAAACACACGAAGCAACTGGGTGTCCTGTTTTAACACATCCTTTCCTCCTCCATTCCCTGGGCAGCACACAGAAAGCCTCACACCCCACAGGTGACGACTGCAGCAGTCGATGGCTGTCATCTGCTGTGGCCATCAGTGGGGCAGATGTCCCACCATCTCTCTGGGACAGCTGCTTCACCCATGCACACGGCAGAGACCAGGCAGGTCACTAACAAGGGGATGCCTGACACGGGATTCGGAGCACGTTCCCAGTGCTGCTGCTCTCTCCCAGGAAAAGCTCACCTCCACCCCATGCCTTCCCCCTGCCCACCTGCCCTGGGTGTCTCACAGCCAGCAGCACTGGTCCACATTCTGGACCAGCACAACCAGGGCTTAACGTGCTCCAGCACCCACAGAGGCCTGTGGGGCCACAGGCCTTTATTAAACTTCTGGCTAAACATCATTATGTAAAGCTGCTACTGAAAATACAAATAAAGAAACCAATTCCTACCTACTGTTGCCTTGCAGCAGACAGGACAGAGGCAGTGGATGCCTGTGGCACATTCCCAAAGCCGGTGAAATCACTGGCAAATACATGTCCCGGCCTCAGTCCAGCAGACCGGCGCCATGTCTGCAATGACATTTCACCCAAGTGCTTTACCAGGTCATTTTTTTTTCAGATGGCATGAGGCACATTTTATGCTTTTTCTATCTAATCCCGAAGATAAACACACATGAAGTTTGGCACTGACCAGGGAACATATCAACATTTGGCCCAAATAAGCAGCTGGACAAAGCCCACAGCATCTCACCCCCCCCATCGAAATGCCAGCAGCAAAACTGCCCACCTCCCTTGCCGCTCTGAGGCTCTGCCAGCCCTTCCTTACGACCATCACAACCTGGGATCTCACAGACTGACCTGCTGGTGAGCCAGGAGTGAGTTCTCACCCTGTGCAGGTGTGTAAGGCAACATTCTTTGGCTACACAGCAATCCCTGCTGAGCACACAGCGAAGGGAACACACAGGCGTGCTGAGGCACTAAACCGCACAGGCAGCTGCATTAACAGTCAAATGTTTTTGGAGGCGTTTGTTTCAGTTCTTAAAAAAAACAACAAAAACCCGATTCTCAAAAGCAAGGAAGGACAGCCAGTACCTTGTCACATTCATGTCTTTGAAAACCCCACCCTAGCTCCTACCCTACCACACAAAGGTGGTTTTCACCGGCAGGAGCGGCACCAGCTCCCTCCTGCTCCCCCAGCGCCACGTGCCCAACCCCTGCAAGGCTTTGTGAGAGCAGAGCTAAATATAGTTCCTTTAAGGGAAGATTTGTAAATCAGTATAAAACATAATCCGCTTTGCAGATACTCTCTGAGGCATACGAGACAATTACTGTTTGCCCAGAGGGGTTGCTGCAGGCCAGTCAATTGAAGAACCCCAAAGCCCCCCCTCCCAAACCTCCAGAATTAACTCCCAGGGTGATGTGAAGACCCCCAAAGCCAAAAGGCTTTGATCACACTGACCCTGCTGGAACAGCAGCTCCTGGTGCTCCTGCAGGGAGGCACCTTCCTCCCTTCCAGGTATGGATTTCATTTGTATTTTTCTCAGGAATCCCACATTTCCACCCTGCATCGAAAACTGACGCAAGGATCCCCCCAAGTCACTGCACTGGGCTTTAGGGGGGGGAAAAACCCCAAACAAAACCCAATGGGTGCCAGAGCATTGAAGAAAAAAAAAAAGTAAAGCCACTCCTGTTCAATGACACCCTCTTTATTCAAAAATAGATATCTATGAGACATTTCAGAATATACTGCTGTCAAATGGCAGCCTATATGTCTAAATTAATTCCTAAGTCAATTCAATATACAGATTTAAGCTTTTGTTAAAAAAAGACACACCGTGGGGAAATCTGTTTAACCTTGAGAGAATGTCACCCAGTTCACCAGATGCCCTTTGCCCAAAAAGTAAAACAAATAAAATTAAAACCCACAAGACTTCATTTAAATTAAGCAAAATAAAACACACACATGTATTTTGGGAAAAAAAAAAAAAAAAAAAAAAAAAAAAAAAAAAAAAAAAA
>VXAY01007080.1:210142-257830 GCA_013399855.1 Oxyruncus cristatus
AACCAACCAAGACATTTCAATTAAAAAAGAAAAAAAACCACAACTCTCTCACAGATCTGCCTGAAACAAAAGTGTGAGATGCCAACACATTTGTCTACATCATTTTTTGACAGCTTTTTTGTCCTATAATGGATACACATTCAATCAATGCTCAAAATAACTTGGTTTAAGCAGCCTCGGGGTAACTCCATGAGTTGAGCTGGGATGGAAAAGAGTCTTTTGGTTTGGGTTCTCAAGGTTTGGTGGGATTTGTTTGTTTTTCATTTTTGGCAAAAACAGAGAGAATGTACAGTGCTTTATCTTAAGTCTGGACCATAAAAGGCTGCACAGTCAAACCAACTCAGGGAACAGACAGTTCTGCCACTGGAAAAATTCCTGTAAACTAAAAACACATTTCCTGGCTGGGCAGTGAGGGTGCAAGGAGCGTTAAGAAAGGACAAAAAGAAGTACTTGTCAGTAGGAAAAGGACGTGAGCTTCTGAACAACTTGGTGATCAAAAGATGCCGTGTTGTTTGCTGTAACCGAGTGCTGAACGGGCCACTGAACACCCTGCAAAATAAAGTGGAGCAGAACTTTGTGTTTCTGCAGGTTTCCTTTCCTGGCTTTGACAGCAGCAGCTCAAGACCACGGGGAGGCACAGACACAGCACCTCAGCTCACTGCAGCCTCTGTGCTGCAAAACCTGCGTTACCAGATCAAGCGTCTCCAGAAAATTTAACCTGTTTGGAGTGAGAGGTGCTAAATTTACACAGAATTGTATCCAAATTGGAATGGTTCAGTGATCGGAGTCCACCTTGTCAGACCTAACACACAAACTGAAATGTAACTACACCCCTGGCAGCTAAAACACTAGCCAGCAACATAATGGAATTAAGAGCTTTTTAAAATTGGTGGGTTTTCTTTTTGTTTTTTTTACACTTTTCCTGATTATAAAAATCAACTCACAATAATCTGTGACACAAAATTAAGTACATCCTTCTAATATCTACATGCATGGACATGGTACATGTGCATACAGGATATGTGCATATATATGGGTCTATTTTCTATATAAATAAATATTTATACCACATTTAACTTCTGTGCATCAGACAACTTCACTAAAGCTACTGTTTACAGTAGTTTACAGCACTGTATTTTCACTGTAACCATCCTGAGAGTAGACCAGACAGTGCCTGTCACAGGGACACCAGCAGATGCCATACACCACTCCAGCCTCTCAGTTCATTAAACCAGAGCTTCCATCACCATCTAACTTTGTATAATGAAGATGAAAAATGTGGTATAAATCTAAGGTAGCTAGAACAAAATTTACTTCCACTCCCACTTAGGTAACATCCAGTTCTGCTTTGCTCAGCACAGTGTAACTTGAGTCTATCTCTAATTCACAAAGAAAAGCCGCTTATTTTTATTGCCTGTGATTTCAATTTATGCCCCTGCCGAATGGGAACTACCCTCACGCTATCCTCACAGCAGAATGAGGAACTGCAGGTTTAGGAAAAGCCTTTCCCTGTCCCATTGCTCAGCAGACGCCCTCCCCTCACGCTGATGTGGCACAGGACCCACATGCACACACCCCCTGCAAGGCCCACTCCGGGCTCCACTGCTCTCAGAGGTGAGGCTCAGAAACCCAACTAAAACAGACAAGACTTATTCAGAAATAACACAATATTTGTACAGAGGGAAGATGTCCCATGGTCAACCTTCCTCTGAAAGCTTCCCAGGCATGTGTGTACATGATTCTCACGACTTTTGCGGGGGTAGCAAGTGCTAAGAGCGAACAGCAACTAAGGAGTATGGGAAAAGACTGAAAGAAGTTTGCCTACATGGACCCCCCCAACTCCCTTTAGAGCTCAGAAAACTCACTCCTCTTCCTCCCCTCACATGAGCCAGTGTACACAGGGAGAGGGTGAGCTTGAGCAGCCAGGAGGTTGAAAGTAGGGTCTGCAAGTTCCTTCCTACTGCAGAACTTGGAAGACTGGACTTCCAGTCAACACCAGAGTCCTCTTACTTCTGCTGGTAACAATGGAAACTGGGGGACAGGGTTTGTCCTAGTCTGTTGAAAACAGGTCCCCAGCAGACGGCAGAGGTGCCAGACCTCCCGTGACATTGGGCAGCAGTGACAGGTCTGGAAGGCTCTGGATGTGAGATTTCAGCTCCTTGCGCACCTGGGTTACCCGAGCAAGCTTCTGTTTATATTCCTGAGGGAAAGAGACAAGAGAACGAAGATTAAGCACAGGTTAACGAACAGTGCTGTTAGTTAAGCCAGGAGTATCTTCCAGGTGAGGGCTCACAGAGGGTGGCCAGGCCCTGGTGCTCTGAGCGACCGCTGGCATGACCGCAGACCCTGCCATCTGCACCAGAATTCAGCCTGCCCACAGCCTCTGGCATCCCTAAACCAACATCCCTGCCCTGCCATACTTATTTTACACGAAAAATGCCCCCCCACTGGGGCCTGAGAGAGCATTTGAGACAAGTCTCATTGCAGAGCTCACTATCCCTGTGTTCTTACCCCCAGACTGACTCTCACCTGCTGCCAGTGTTCCTCCGCTGTCAGAGGCCGCAGGCTGAGGCACACCACAGGTATTACAATGCTGCCAAAACGCTCACTGCTTTCAAGCTTGATCAATTTTGAACATTTAATGAATCCAGTTTTCCTTTCCAAGTCATTAAATCAAACCCAAGTTTTGGTTGTCAAACAGGGTCTCCTCAACGAGCTGTTGGACGACTCACGTTACAACCCCAGCAGCTGTGCCGTGAGACCAGCATGGAAACACAGGCAGGATCATGGAGTGTAAACCCGGGAAAGACACACCCACACTGGATACAGACACTAAAATATTCAGAATTTTACTACAAAGGGAGAAAAACAGTAAGTTTAAAAAGCCCTGAAGAGGAAACTTGCAAGTAGTTTTTCCACAAGTAAGGTCTGGATTGAGCAGTAAAAGTCCAGCAAGAAATCCCTGTCCAGAAATTCCAGCAGAAATCCCCCCGTATCTCAGAGACACCAGTAACTCATCTGTCATGAGGAGAGATAGGAGGAGTTTGGACCCTGAAAATGGAAGAAAGAACCATACCTTGGTCACTTCTGTTTAGAGGCCACTTAAGAACCGCCCAACACGCATCCAAGTTATCCAATACAGAAGCTCAACTAAAGATCGATGTCTATGCAATTTTCAAAGTTTTATGATTCTAAACATTCATGTAAAAGTAGACAGAATTGAAGGAATAAAACCCCAATATGACATGATTTCTTTTGGAATGTGCCAATCTTTACCTAGCTACACACGGCCTTTTTCTCATGGCACCTCCAGAATGCAGGAAACACTGAGCTTCAAACAAAAATCATGCAGAGACCAGGCTCCCACACAGCCAAGCTGCAATATCAACTTACTTTTCATTTCTTAATTACTTGGCAAAGAGAACAGTTTACCAGAGAACAGAAATTTATATCTCTGAAGATCAAATAAAACTAGGCACATGTTTAATCAAAACATCTTTCTGAAGAGTTTACAACTTTAATCCAGACTTTCTAACCTTCTCAGTGCTGGAAATTCTCTTCACCTTCTCCAAACATCAAAGCACAGCAGCTCCTGTGGGGTTACAAGCAAGGAGTTTACACTCTCTGTGTTGCATTATTTTGAATTAGAACAGTGAGAGCCGCCGTCAATCGCAACAACTCCCTGCAACGACTCTGTAAGTATATCCCATAAATTCCCTGCCAGCACCAAATAAGAGTGTCTTTTAACAGCCTATCTCAAACTTAAACCTTTCATGAGGCCCTGTGAGTTAATAAACCATCATAACCAAACATATCTGTTAACATACACAGGAAATAATCCCAACAAAGCCCTCCCACTTCCTTGAACTGCAGGATGCTGGTCTCAGGCCTAGAGAACAGTAACAAAACAAAAACAAAAAACAAAACAACAACAAAAAAAAAAAATCAAGAGAAGGTAACACATTAATTTAGGATTGTGGGGATTTGTCTTGTTTTAATGAAAGACAGAGAATCAGGATCAAAATAAGAATGCACCCACATCCCTAGTCACACTCTTCGGGGAACTGTTACAGAGGGAAACAAGTTGAGAAAGCCAGGAGATGAAGACAAAAGAACAAAAAGAAACTCCCAGATTTTTTAGCATGAATAGAGAACAGCAGCAGATAAAGAGGGATGCCATGGAGGCACAGCATTCCAACACTTGGTGTTCTTCTCCAAGAGAATGTGGGAGCCAAACAGTGGGGAAACGGAGAGATGGTGTCCAGACTGCTCTGCTCAGGGCTGGCACATCCCCAGCACTGCAAGGCAGGAGACAGGAATATCTACTGTGTTACTGTATTCCAAATGCTCACAGAAGGTGGAAGAGGCTGGACTCAGACATCCCGAGAAGACAATCTTAAAATAAAATTAAAAAATCATAATTCAGGCCATTGTCAGGGAGTTATGGATATCCAGCCAGGAAAGAGCAGGCAGCACTTCCTCAAGAATGCCAAACTGTCAAGAGTGAGTATCAGCAGGTGTTCCTTTCTTCTGTAAAAATTTTTACTAGAGATAGGAAAGAAATAAGAAGGGCAAGGCAGCTGGCAAGTCCTCCGGGTCTGATGAATGGGCAGAAGGTGCAAATTCCAGACATAAGCCAAAAAAATACTTCAAACATGGCTTGAATTGCCAAGATCCATGCAAAACAGTTACGGATTTATGGATCCAATTATGGAGCCACATAAAACAATTATGTAAAAACCTCCATGGAAAGATTAATGTCCTTCCACTTCCAGGGTAAATCTGACAACAGGACCAGGATCCATCATGTCTCGTGAACAGCCAGGACGGTTTTTGAGCTGAAGAGGATCTGTGTGACTGTTACAATTATATTAAATGCAAACAACACTCCTTTCCCAACAGAGCTATTTCGGGGAGTGGGAATCTTGCCAACGCCTTGCCTGACAGCCCAGTTCTGAGAAAACACACCGACAAACAAAGAACCACCAAGATGTGTGTATTCTGGTTCTGTGGTGGCAAACATGCAGACTCAGGAGCAATTCCTCTGTGTATTAGCAGCACCAACATGCTCCCAGATTTACAATCAGCAGTTTCAGGAAGGTTTAGGAAAATAGCCCAATTTTTAGGGATATTCTACATTGAGAGCTACATGGAACACTGAGCTACCAGAAATACCCGCTCAATTTAAAGACAGACTTTTCTACATATATGATGACAAAGAAAATAAAAAATCAAGTCACCTTGAGAACCATATTCCATTCAATTCTAAGTAATTCCACCTTACTAGCAGGTTAATGCCAGTATTAACTAGTCCACACAAAAGGCTTAGATCTCACCTGTCAAAAAACAAACTAAAAAAATGAGAGAGAGAGAACAAATACAAGGAAAGGACAGCAACAGCTCCCAAATCATTAAAAACTCTGGCTCAGAAAAATGTCACTAAATTCAGGAATGGAAACTAAGGGAGTAATCCAGGAACCAAGGATTTCCTAGAATAGATGAATACTTACTGAACTCGATTGGACTGAATTGGATACACAACACAGAGCGTGAAAGAGAACTGTCCCCTGAATGTTTAACCCTCTCCCCATCCCTCTGATCCTGAGCTGTGCTGACTCACGGAAGCAGTTGAGAGACTGGGAGCCTGAGCCGGGACAGGGAATGCTGGCTCCTCCACTTGGGAATACCCAGCAGCAGTGACAAGGAAGCCCCTTCCAGCTTGGGGGCTTTGCTTTTTCCACAAGTTCCGGCCACATTCTGCAACACAGGACTCTGGAAGCAGGTTTTACGGGAAACCATGTTTTTCACGTAGCCCATGACATGCTTTGAAACTGCAACTTGTAGATTTTTTTGCATAAAGGTCCTTCCATCCCATGAAACTGAACAAACACCAAGAGCAGTTAAAAGAAGCCGCTGCTTTCCGAGGCCTTCGCTTGTACTCCGTGTGTCGAGCTAATTGCCTCACTGCACAGTAGGCTTATATTAATAGTATTTGGATGCTATTTGCTTTTTTCACACAAAATAATGAGATCTCTGCTGTAAGCAGGAGTTTCGGGATGATAGAGAAAAAGCTGGCACTGTGCCACGCGGATGCTTTTGCTAATCAACATTCCCTTCCAGTGCGCAGTACTCTACATCCTCAGTGACCAAGAGTATCAGATATTCAGTCCCTGAAACAAATGCAAAATCAGAATTAACCACCACTGAACGGATCTGACAAGTGTGTTTCATTCCAAAGCAGCCTTGCTTGAACGTTACAGAAGTGACTGTAATCGACGTGACAGGAAATTCATCCTGAGCACTGCTGCGTGGCCGGGTTCACCTTGTTGACTTCCACAGCACGGACTCGGATTGTTTTGGCTCTGAGCGTGCACTGGACACATCCATCCCTGCGCAGGGTCAAGCAGGAACACGCTGTAAGTCATCACAGCAATTGCATCCACTGAAAAATATCCAGTCATTAATGAGAATTTGGAACGTGAATAGGAAGAGCGGCCAGCCAGTCTCAGTTTTGATATGTTGCAGCTTCAGCCAGTTGTAGGAAAGCAAAAGAGCAAAGAAGTCAGGGGAAAAATGCCCCAGAGGCTCAGCAGAAATTTGAAAGAGTATGCAGTGAAGTCAGAGGTCTGACAGGCATGTGTTTATACGATCAGGTAAAACCTCTCTTTATAAACATTAAATATACCACACTACTGTAGCAGGTTGATTAGGTATTCCTTAGCTTCTGCTCCTTGCCACTTACGTGGCAAGTAAAGTATTGTAAAGTATTCTTAAAACATATTCATTAAAACATGTTCGAATAAGAACAGAAAGGGAAACTTCTGCCATTTCACAAGTTCAGTGCAGCAGAACTGACCTCAAAAGCAAAGTGAAACCAAATGCCAGCAGCGAAGCCAGGTTGCCTCATTCCGCAGCAGCACTAAACCAGTAAATCTGAGGGGTTTATCTGAAAGATGCAGTCCAGGAATCAGAGCTTGAATGATATATTTCCTTACAGAGTTTTGGTTCATTTTCAGACCTTAATTTGTTCAGTCTTGCTCTTTTAAATTTGACAAGGTTTCTTTCTTCTGTGGCATCATTCATCACGCTTCAGCAGAGACCGTGTTTCTCCTCTTGGCAGAATTACACACTGAAAACTGCAACTCATCTCCTTCCTCTCCTCTGTGTTTAGGACAACAGAAGAGCCATCAGCAGAAGCCTCCACAGAGCATTTCTCCAGCTGTTGGAGAAGCCTTAGACTCTGAAACGTTCAAAAGCTCTCAGAAAGGGCCCAGGTTGCTGCCGTATGATGGACACGAAAACTCGCTTCAATTGCAAAATACCCTTCCTAAAATAAACATTGGGAGGGTACATTTGATGTTCACAGCAAAAATCATCATTTAGGGTACAAGCAGGCAGCTACACATTCACCTCTCCAAGCATCTTAATGCTTTTATAGCTAAGCAAAAGAGCGGTCATACACTCATTTACTTCAGTAAAACACATAAAAACATTTTATGTTAATACTGGATAATTTTTACTTGCTTTCATTGTTTAGTATGATTCTGTTTGCGGCACTACTATAATTATAAATGCCTACAAGCACCTACAAAACGAAGAAATTGTATCCTTGCACTGTGCAAAGAAAGACAGCTGTTGCCTCGAGCCATACATGGCCCAGCAGAACCAGATTCCCTGTGGAATTGCATCCTGTGCTCTTGTCCCACCCCCAAAGGCACCACTGGCTCACAGCTGGCAGGACTGGTGCACAGCCCTGTACTTCTTGTCCCAGGAATCACCAGTTTGGTTTTACAGACCCCATGGACACCGTGTGTCTGGGTGTTCCTGCTCGGGATCTCCCTGCCCAGGGCGCAGAGCCGACCCCCTTTGCTGCTGGTTCCCACAGCTGCTCCCGCTACTCTGTGCACATGAAATATTGTCAGTTTTGTTCCCTGGCAGAAAAACCAGAAGTTCACCTCCTGTTTTACTGCGTAAACCACTGAGATGAGTATACCACAACCCAAGAATTCCTGTCTGAGGGAAGCAGCAGCCATAAAGCCATGCCAACACTGACATGTTACAGAGAGAGCCAGGCAGTGGAAGCAGCACAGCAACAAATTGCCTATTAACCTACTGAACCAAATTGTATTTCAAGAAAATGTGTAGTGTTGGGCAGTCCAGAAAACCTCAAGTGAGAGTGTACTTCACCCCTCAGAGATGCATTATCAAAGAGGCTTTGCAAATTCGTGTGGGCACGGCTTTAACACCTTATTAAAGGTGCCTTGAGGCCATGAATATTAAAACCCACAAACATCTAAAAACCCCCACAGCTCTCAGCAGGACTCTAAGTCACAATTTTTCAGTTGCAGCCAGGAGTCAGAACATTTCCCCTAAACTGGATCTTAAATACAGTACGTTCTTTATATTTATATATGCAGACATGCGAACACACTTATTTGAGTGTATCCACCCCCTCATACACACTGCACTACATACATGTACTGTCTGTGCTGTGGTGTGTTCCTCCTGCCACAAACACAGGTATGTGAAGGTATGTGAAAGAACTGCCTTCACTGACTGCAAATCAAAACAGAAATTGTGAATGCACAATCATCTCTCTATTTTTTCTGCCTCTTTTCCCCAGGAGATTAAAACAACCCTCCCTTCACTTACTCCAGGTTTTCTACTGTCAGTAGTTATTTCAGGTACCCATAAAGCTTCCACACAATTTGCCATTTTCTAGCACTGCTTTCCCTTGGTTCTTCCAGTCCCATCTATTTACCTGACTTCATTTTACAGCTGCCTGGTACACCAACACGGAATGTTCTCCCCGATATCTCGCCGCTACATTTCAGTTTTACGCAAACTAATTCCCTGGATTTTTTTCTCCTTGCCTGCCATGCATTCCAGAAGAGTGCACTGACTTCAAAAGACAACTGTTCCCCTTGAAGCTGAGCAGGCTCAGGTGCTGGAGGACAAAACCCTCCCCAGCTGATTGTGCTCTGTAGTTGTAACGGGCTGGCAGTGGCCAAAAATAACACAAATCAGGGTACTTACATTAGAAGTTAAACACTCGTGTGAGATACAAAGACATCTTATCTCACACTTATAGAAACAACAGCTCTTGGTTCTATACCTGTCTGAAAGCAGATTTTATTTCCTGTCACCTGCTATTCTGAAAGGCCAGGCCACCTCTGATCCAGCCCAGCCACGGATGATCAAAGAGCAGTTACAGAACTGAGCCCACAACTGCTGAGCGAGATGAAGCACCATTCAAAGAGAAATTTAGTGTTCATCTGCTCAACGGCAGCATCCACCACACCCTTCAGTATGTTAACCCGAGGAATATTTACCCTTAAAAATATACACCTTGCTCTAGGTTGTTTGGCAGCAGTTTTTTTGGGCCAGCTGATTTTGCTGAGTGCCAGAAATAAAGGATCTCTGCCTTCTCCTTCTAAGCACTCTTATGACTACAATCAAACTATCACCATATCCCAACAAAGAAATCCTAATTATTACACTTTCGATTTATTTCCACTGCTACCCTACAACCGGAATTCGTCCACATATTACGATCTTCAGGCTCTGTGCCAGCTCTCTCCCTTCGTATCACCAGTGCTTCTGCAGCCCTCACTGACGCCAGCTGTATCCATGCTGATGTGTAACTCCTTTCCAAAGACACCTTCCTCAGCAGTGTCCCACAGCTAAACAGCTTTTCAGCAGCTGAGGACAGGAGCTGTGTCACAGGGGTTTGACATCACAGAGTATTGTGAGCATTAGCCCACCACACACAAACACACGGAGTTTATGTATGTTTTGACAATCTGCTGTTTCATGAGGGACAGCATTAACAGGATTAGTAAACAACTGCAGCTCTTTAGAACACAAAAGCTGCTTTTCAAAAAACACAGATTAGCTACTTTCATTGTTATCACAGTGAAAGACTTTGTGAGTAAATAAAATGCAAAAAACCCCACCCAGAGTGATTTCCAAATTAGACATTTCCACACCTTAAAATCAAGCTGACTTATATTACTATCCGATGCCCCTCTCCCCAATCCAGCAGCCTTGGTTAGATTAGGACAGCAAAGCAAACAATCCATCTTCTGTCTAAAAACACCCTCTCATTTGAGTCAGGAAACTTACAGCACAAGAGGAAAAACTCATAGTACCAAAGATTGTGGAAAAGATACATCCAGAGAGCAAAGCCCACAATTAGAAGATATGTAACATTAGATTTTTAAGTTATTTCCTCACTTCAGACTTCGCCAGAGTAAATGTTTTGGCTTTTTAATTCATTTTTAATTGCTACAAGAGTTTCAGATCCTTCTAGTAAAATGCTTATTAGCACTACAAAGAAAAATCCAGGCTTATCAAGACTGTGAGAACATCAAAGTCTCAAACAAAACTGATAAGCAGATCTGGCCTGCCTTATCTGTAACCAGCATCTTCCACTGTTTATTAACCCTCTACAAGGCCAGAACAATGGAACGCTGTAATCAGGCAACATCCCTCACTGAGGTTTGAGAGCTGACACGAATCTCAATTATGCCTCCTGTTCAGTGTTAGAGTGGCATTTCCGGCAACTCTGTTTAGACTGTTAAAGCACTGAGGCACCTTGTCTGGTGGAACGACAGAGATGCTAATCTAAACAGATATTTAATAAGATCCTGATATTCAAATAAGATCATTCTTTATTTTCCAACGTAGTGAAGACCTGTGTTTACACCTAATAGCAAGCAAGCAGCCTGTCCCATTGCCATCAGCAGGATGATTCCCATTAACAAAGCAGCTCAGCCAGCGAAACACTTAATTTTCAGGATTACATTTCTGCCTCTGCCAGAGTTATGATTTTCAAGTAACATTCCTTACAAAAAAAAGATATTTTTTCAAACAGAAAAAAAACACAATTGTCACAACACTTCAGCTAGTGCATTAGAAATTTTAATTTCATGTTGTCATTATGGATTTCTCAGTTTCACAGTCTCAAACTGACTCAAATTCATGGATTGCTCTGGGCCTCTTAAAACATCACTGTGCAACATTTTGCTACCTACTTCTTGCCTTTTTTAAAACCAAATAGCAATATGTCTATCATTTATGATTTTTTCACATACACATTTATGTTTCTACTAGACAGGTGTCCTTCTTTCAACAAGAAAAAAACCCAAGACCTGATCCAAGACTTCCACAGCAAATAAATCAGGTGCCAAACAGGATTTGGTTTTCTGGCACTATCCGTATCCATGCCTAAAGTGCTTTTGACTGAGTCAGTCATAAGACTGATACTATGCTTGAAGAAATTCAGTCACAAGGCATTGAGAAACTCTAGTATAAACACACAGCAAAGAAAACACTCCAAATGAAATTTATCTGGGAACAATGCTGCCGAGTTGTCAGAGGACGAGGTCTGCCACGACAGTAAACAGAGCCTGCAATTGCTGCAGCAGAGTCTCCTTCCAGGAGGTTTTGTCCTCCACGTCCCCTCCCATCCCACCCCGCAGCAGCTGTTCATCACCAGCACCACGGTGCAGAGGAGCCCTTAACGTGCCGCCGAGGGGCAGTTCAGCAGATGGCAGAGTGACACACAGCCACAGTCATTAATTAAACTCCACACCAGTCCCGTGACGTGGTGCCGAAAGAACTTCCATGGAGAAAGCACGTTTCAGATAAACAGCTGCAAACAGCTGGCTGTGCAGCCTCACACGGTGCTGGGCCGTGCAGGGGGGCTCAGCTCAGGCCCAGCCAGCCCCGTGCTGCTTTAGGGTCCTGCCCTCCTTGTTCAAGGGAGCTGGAAATGCAGTTCATTGTCTTTCACTGTCAGCCCCACTTACACTCCACCACAGAAGTGACAGGTAAGGGGCTGTTCAAGGATGGAGAGTCGATCTGGCTTAAACTGCTTCCCCTTATGAAGCAGGGGCTGGGGAGGCAGATGAGGGGCAGCCAATAATAAGGAAAAGAATAATAAAAAAACCAAGCAATATAAAATCCCCTGAGCTAATTATGGTAAATGGAGGCTGATTTTTTGAAAAAGGGGGATGTCATAAAAAAAATAGGGTAAATCTGAAGCAACTGTGTTAGGTGAGTCTATTTTATTTTTAAAAGTACAGAGCTCTGGGCCTTCCAGGTGCCCATTAAAACATCTAGACTAAACATGAGAGCAGACTTGCATTCTCCAGGTTTCACACGGCTTTCTTCCCCATTCTACTCCAAACGTAAAAGTAACACCCAGAATCAGACGTCAAGACAACACCTGGAAACAAACATCTAGAACAACACGTAAAGATAAAAACTAGAACCAACCCCCCTCAGAAGAAACCGTCCGGTGAGCCAATCAACTTGCCAGCCCCGGTAACCCCGCGCTCACCTCCAGCTTCTTCTCCTTCTCCGTCAGCACATCCTTCTGGTTCTGGGTGTACTCGATGAGCATCCGTGCCAGCTGGCGCCGGTCCTCCAGCTCGGCCGCCAGCCGCCCGTTGTACTCGGCCAGCAGCAGACACGCCTCGTCCACCGTCTTCGAGAGCCGCTCCGCGGCCTCTTTGTCTGCGTGCAAAGCGTTGGGTAATTGAGAGGACAAAGTTTAAAAAAACTTTCAGTCATTTCCAATTCACCAGCCACAGGCACAATGGTGTCTTGTTTGTAAATACGCTTCTGGCTTGACAGGAAAATAAGAGCTGTTATCACAGGGGATATATGGGAAACAGGACATACTCCCTTCTTGGGCTGTGTTTTAGACACTGACATGACTGATTGCATTTTATCCTTGCAGAGATGTCAGAAAAGGGGGGATATAAATCCATGAAGTCAGCCTCTACGAACAGGTTAATTAAACTAAAACGTTAGGCAACACTTTCAGGTACACAACTCCAGTGGTTTCCATATTTAAACAATGTGCACTTGTTAATTCCTCTTTTATCTGAATAATTCCCAGTGTAGTGACACAAATCTAGGAACTGCACACAGTCCAGTTGGACACTGTAAGAGTGTTAGTTCATAATCAGTTTTAAATTAAAACTACCTCCAGGAACAAGAGTCATATCAGTTCAACCTTTAAATGCTTCTATTAAAATTACTTTTCAAATGTAATTGCAAAAGTTCATTTAAACAAAGACTGATAAATTAATGGGGGTAATGAGTTTCCTTTCCCATAGCAATCAAGGAGTGTATGTATACTCAGCAGTCTGATAGAACTCAAAAATATATCAATCAGGGAGTTCTGTGTGTACTCAGCGTAGTCTGATAAAACTTCCAAGATATCTTAACAGTCACGGTGTTCAAAAGCAAACACACCCATTTGAGAACTCTGGCCCGATTTCCTTTATATTCTTGCAAAATGCTGCTGATGCTCTCCAAGTAAAAAGCCTCGGTCCAAGCCAAAAAGACCAGAAGCAGCTATGTAAGTTTAATCTTCAACGTTAGTTCACAGGATTGCTATCTCTTAATTACCCTGGAGCTCCAAAGCAAGGACACAAAAGCAGGAATTCACTCCACCACTGTGATTATTTAAAAAAAAAAAACAAAAAACCCACACTTTGATTTCTAAGTTACTCTTTGGACCGACCCACGTTCGTTTATCTACTGGTCTCATACCTGTAATTTTCTCCAGTAATGAAACATCTTGAACTTCCTGAGGCAGGGAAGCAATTTTTTGCCGCACTGTCGCATCTCCTGATGCTGCGTTTTCCAGGTCTTGTAGGGCTTTGATCAAATCCTCGGTCTACAAGTCAAGCGAGCCAACAGTAAAAGCAGGTAACCTTAACCACATCCATTTCCCAGGGATGTGGGCCACCGCAGCTGAGCTCACCAACCTTTGAAAGCCACCACTGGGGGAATATTTTCTTCAAATAAATTTTAAACCGTTGCTTCCTAACACAGGGAGCATTCACTGAGTTTACACTGTCCCAGTGTGTAGGAACTCCTGCATAATTACAGCAGGGGCGGCTTGTTCAAGACTCCGCAGTGGAAAACTTCTCATTCCAATTAAGAGAAGTGATCGTGGAAAGACACAGCTGAGAAGGACATGACCACACCAGTCTGAGACACAGCCACCAGCCTTGTGTGCTGCCTCAGGGTGGGACTGAATCTTTTACACAAGTATCCCTGACACTGACTCTTTGCCTCACAGGACTGTATGGGCACTTTTTATTTTTTTTTTCCCTGTTCCAAAGGTGCATTCTGACAGAGCAAAAATACCTAACCCCAAATTTCTATCAGTCCAGACAAAACTGTGTCAGATTTCCTTTGTGACGAGGTTTAGAACTGTGTAACTGGCTACTGACCATAAACTACAATGACGGTAAAAGTTCTTCCTGTTAAAGTCAACTTTATAATGTCCTGATTTTGCAATGCCATGGCTGTCCTCACCCAGCCCAGCCAGCCCTCTGCAAGAACACAGCTTTCTGCAGCTGAACTGGGCTCCCCTCAGCTCAGCTCTCAGCTGCTTTAGTGCACTGAGGAAAGATGTGTCAGTTTGAATGAATCCACTCAAAACGTATCCCAGATTCAAAAGGACGTGGATGAGGACAGCCTGAAGAGGACTTTCCCTGATATGCCGTATTTCTTCCTTGCTCAAAACCATAATTAAATAAAAAAAGGAGAAAGAGAGACTCCCTAAACAGGAAGAACAAAGTGTTGTTTCTTTCCTTTAAAAATACTGAAGTTTCAACGGGAGGTTTCTGAAAGGGGAGACCAGCCCTGTAAACACAACAACTGATGTTTAAACTGCAGTTCAAGAGTTTGAAAATTAATAAAAACACTGATAAATTTTAAATAAATATTTTTTTTATCTGAAAAACAAAACTCCATTACCTAATATTTACTACCTCCCTGCAAACTGCAAATGATTTCCAACAGTAACAGAGACAGTGTTTATCAGTAAGAGAAACCATAAGCTGCAAGGCATCTGGAGGTAAAAACAACAACAAAATTTTCACTTATTTCCTTGACAACTGTTATTTATTTTTATTTTTCAATGTTTACAGTTTACCAGATGGATGGTGTAATTTTTTATCCTCTTCAAATAGACTCTGGTTTAACATATGTTCAATTCTGTAGCCTCAAATGGCCAGAATGATTTTCTACTTCATTCCAGCTATTTCCACACCCTTAACGTGTGAGCCTCATAAAGTCTTCAGAGTTGGTTCTCCTACCAGCTCCATACAAACCTATCAAAGGTCAAGATTTTTAACAGCTTATTGAACAAAGTGGCCTACAAAAAATAATCACATTTTAACTGTGTTACAACTTGGGGGTTGAGAGGTTACACACTGATCTTACAAAGAATTTAAAATATGGTCTGCTCTTCTAGCAGTCCTCTGAGATTCTTTCCTGGCAGCACTACTTCGACTACCTGGAATTGCTCAGAAAGTGGCACACTGTTGCAACAGGAACAAAAAGAACCTGTTGCATTTCACATGGACTTCTCAACCCCAAACTGCATCTCTCAGCTAAATCTATTTCACTTGTTGTCAGCTCCACCTTGTGGCTGTGACATGGGGGGGACGTGACTGGGACACAAAGGAGGTGGCCCGTGGCTTCTGGAGCTCCTCCCACACTCAACCCATCCCACATACCAGCAGTGGCCCAGCACTAGGGTCCTGGGGTGAGTAGCTCCCAGGATAATCATCATCTTCCTCCTCTTGTATTTGCTGGAAAGTTCGCTTTAGTGACTTCTTCTCCTCTGCAACTGAAGACAAAGAAAACTCATTTGGATGCCAGATCTGCCCACCTTAACTATTCCTACTTCAAAAGAATTGTACCAGATGCTCTGATGATTGAGCTCTCTAGAGAAGGCCAACCACAGCTGGACTCTAAAGTTGGCATCATATTCCAAATGCTCAAACGCAAAACAGCAATAAAAAGTTGGTTTTGCCCCCACATGCAGCTCTGTACATGCCAGTACAAGAATATACATCAGCAGTGTGCGCTGCACACGTTTGTGCCTCCTATGCTGAAAGCAGGAAAGGCAAAAAAATGTGCCACATCTGTCAATAAATGACAAATTTCAACCCTGCTTAGATGTCTTGGGTAACACTGTGTGTGCAGGTAAATATTTCTACCAGCAGAACTGAAGCACCAGTGCAAAGTACACACAGACAGAAGAATTTCAAGTTATCTTTTTGCACCAAGCACATGTTCACTGTGGTCCCACAATCAACGAAATGACTGCTGGTTATTCAACCTTCCACTCTTCCATCAAAATAAAGGCTTTGGGACAGCTCTATGAAACTACAACTCCAAGATGTGACAGCAACAACAGCGATGGGCAGGGCACAGACTGGTCTCCAAGCAGGTAACCGGTAATACTTCACAAACGGGGATTTCATAAAGCAAGACAGTGTTGTTTAAATGAACCTCAGCATGGCAAACATTAGCTTGAAAGGGAAGAAACAGGTTATTTAAAGAGTCAGAAGTTTTAATGCAGCTTTTGATCAAGCCACAGAATCTTCAGAAGAAGACAGATCATTCTTCAGACTTGCCACCAAAATTAATAAGATCCAGGGTAACTGGACAGAAGCTCTGGACAGTCTTGAGAACATCTCTTCAATGGACTCAAGCCTTGCTGACATAATCACAGAGTTCAAGGATAGAATCTATATGTTGATTCACAAGAAAATCCAAGATCACTTGATTTAAAAAAACAACAGCTTGCCTCACTCTAACGAGGAAGCAAACAAAAAGGTTTGTCCTTAAATGCAGAGTTTTGCCTGCCTTGTCAGGGACATATGAAAAAACTTCATTTTAATGCAGAGAAAGTCAGAGGTGCTGTACATCCTGCTCATGGTGGGAAAAGAGCTGAACAGCCTTCCCAAGGCAGACACAAACACGTCTGTGAGAGAACAGATTCAACTCAAGGAAGGCAAAGCAGCACAGAAAACAGTTACCCTAAAACAAATGAACTGCTGATGTTTGCTAGAGTAAAGCTGTCTTGGTTGGAAATAGGGACAGTCTAATTATTGTATGTATTCAACTGATGCAAGAGTGCTGGATAATTTGACTGACAAACCAGTAAGCCACCAGATCAATGTGGAAAACAGCTGCTACCCACGGAGGTCTGCAAGAGACACGAGTTGGGTTGAACAGGAGAAGAGCAGATGATAAAATGGCCAAAGAGAGCATTTAAAGTTACCCAGCCCAACACAATGGGCCATCAGTATTTTTCACTTGTGTGCACTTATCATAAAGTAATTAACCAACAGAGGATAAACACAGTAACCAACAGAAGAACACATGACCACAGCACGCACACAAGTGAAAATTAAAATAAGAGAGAGCTGGGATTCAAATTGCTGAAGAGCTATTCCTGCTGTGCTGCCAACTGTCTACCACAAGACACATTACACTTGCTCACCACTCTAACACAGAGGATATAGAATTTCATTGAATTTTCCATCTGACCAAGGCCAAGTGAGTCTGACTGGAACCACTCTGAAGTAGGTGGTGCTGAGTACCCGCAGCCCTCAGCACCAGTCACTGGAGAATCCTAAAAACAAACACCTCAATTTAATCAAAATAGAAAAAGACCCACACTTATTTTCAAACTCAAGAGCATACAGAGCAAAAGGACCCCCAAAAGAGAACAGAAGCATGGCACAAATTATAACACGCCCTGGCTGGGCAGCTTTCAAACTCTGCCAGCCAGGAGTAATTAAACCATCACGGACTGTGCTTCCAGAAAAGCCTGTCAAATCCAACCAGAGAAGGGGAAAGCAAGCATTGAGAACATCCAGGACTGGATGTAACACATACCTGAAACAATCTAGAGATCCCTGTAGAATACTGACAGCTCCATCCAGGAAAATCAAGAGCCCATCTTGAATGGACTTAAAGAGAGAAGCCTCTACTACAAATGAAGTCAGCTTTCCTGCTTCACTGGGGTCTTCTCCACAGCTCAGAAACCATTTTTTACTCCCTAAAAACCTCCATAGGGCAAAGCACTTCATTTCTCCAAAACAACAGACAATTGCTCTGCAAATAGCTTTGCAGTGACACTCCAGGTTGTTGTTACCTTGCTCTTGCAATGTCCACAGAGACCTGTAAAAGTATTTCTGCACCAACTTCTCAGTCTTCAAACTGTCTCCAGTGGCTTGAGGAAGGTTAGTCAAAGGCCTTGCTGAGGATGTATGAGTTTTCCTGTCAGCTGGAAATCCGCGACATCTTCCCATCTCAGGTGCTTACCTTTTTATTCTCACTCTTGAGGACTGGTTTTAGAGGTAAACAGGCTTCTAATTGGTCCTCCAACTGTTTTAACTCCTTCTTTCTTCCAGGATAGATTACTTGTCATTGTGTAAGTTCTTATTACAACACGTATTTGTTGGTAGTTTCCCCTAGTTCAAGTGTACCTGGGGTTGTCCTGCTCCACAACCACAGCCAGACCTCCCCCGGGTGCTTTTATTTCAGCTGCCCTCAGAAGCCCCCCTGCCTGCTCTCCTCTCTGTTCTTCTCCATTTTTTAGTACAGGTCTGACTTCCTGTGCCAGAATTTGCAACATAAACACAATGAGAGCAGTCGGGGAGCAGCTCAGTTCTGTGTTAGAGTGACACACTCCTACATCACAGCACGCTCAAGGACCTCCTTCAACTGCTTATTACAAAGACAACAAAAAGAAAACACGTCAGCTAGATCGGTTGTATTGCCTGAAGGGTTTCACATCAAACCTCCAAGACCTAGTTTTTCCAGGTTTTGAGAGAAACGGGTGGTTCTTCTCTTCCCTACTGCTTGTGAAAAGAAACATTCTAATAAAAATGAGATTAATGAGAAAGCAAATGCAAGCTTAACGAATACATTTAGAGATAAAACAATACATCAATATTCAGAAGCTCATTTCCATGTATATGCAGGTCTCCTTAAGGAACCCGAAAGACTACAAGTCTGGTAGTCACCACTGAGGAGTCAAAACAGGGAATACAATGCTTAAAAAGAGCCAGTTCTTTTACCTCTCTGCCTCTCTGAAGGGAATGTTCATTATCAGTGCAATCAGCTCTGCTCCACAGCAGGAATTTAGCATGTGCAGCCAACGGAATTGCATTACCCCAAGGCCTTGCTACTCACTAAACAAGCTGCACCACTGCAACACACACCAATGAGCTTTAAAGGCATCTTTCCTCACTGATACAGGACTCAGCTTCATCCTGACAAGCTTCACAACTCTGTGGTGCTCTCAAGCCCAGCAGAGCCATCCTGCTCAGAGAGCAGCACCCGCCAGCCCAGGAATTTTGGACACTGCAACATGAAAAAGCCACAGAGAACTACCTGCACTGACCTGCTGCCATTCCTTGGGCTGAAGAGAAGCACCAGGTACTTGTTATCAACAGCACCAGATGCTCTTAAGGAGCTCCAACATTTTAAGAGCACAGCTTAAACCAACCTGCAGACACTAACACTGCCTGTGTCTCAGCTGTGTCTGCCCTGGGTGTACACAAACACAGGAAGCCAGAAGGGGTTTGGATGAGCACTGGACTATGGTTTTCCACATCTATTACAATCATAATAGCTATAAAACAGGAAACCTTAACCTCCATCTTGCTTATGTTCACCTGTTTGAAAACAGAATACAGCAACTACAACAAAGCCTTCTGCAACACAGATAGTCACCCACCAGAAACTCAAACTCCAATTTATCTCAGAAATCCACAAAAATCCCAGGTGAAAGTAGCTCTTACCATTAAGAAGCTAATTTGAAGGAAAAAAAACCAGTCAAAATAAGGAAAAAGGATACCTCTGCTGGATTTTTCAAATTTCTTTTTCTCTTAGGTTAAAAATCTCAGGGTTTTTTTGACAATAAATTGACAAGGCAGCAACATTCACGCTTGTGAAAAGGCCTGAACTGTCCCTCAAATAGAAGATACTACATTAATATCTCCTATTATCCAGACAACAGCTAAGTGCCTTGCCAAGTGAAGCTGTGAACGCAGCAGTTCTTACACCATTTGTATTCCTTCACTCTGCTTCCCATGGACAAAGGTCTGTTACACTTAGGAAGGGTTTGATTTTGTACAAACACTTTTAAGGTGAGAAGACAACAGCAGCAGGAGTGATTGACACCATCAGCCAGAGGGAGAGGACACTGAGCAACAGCAGTTTGCCAACTGACCAGGAAATACAACACATGGTATCAGTTATCAGTGCGTTTGGATTCGAAGTTGAACACTTGTGAAACACCTACCCACGCGCATTAAAGTCATCCTGTCAAATCCTCTGTTAATCAGTGCAGCAGGAATTCAGGCATGTAAATTCTGTCCTTTGATGACACACAGGTGCCTCACACATTGCACCCAGACAAGAGGAACTCCAACATGAGCCAGTTCATGCAGAGACTGTTCACCTTCGCCCCTCAGAGAACAGACTCTCTCTGCCCCACACAGATGAGACAACTCCTTTGGTCAGCTGGCTCACAGCATTTGGGGATAAAATGGCAACAGCTTCCAAAAGTCATAGCTGAATCAGAGGCAGGGGGAAGGACTCTGGTGGGAGCTGCTAAGGCACCCACCTGGCAGTTCTGCCTGAAGCAGTGTGTGAAAAAACCACAAAGCTACAGCCACAGGCGTTAAGTCTTCACATACAGGTCTCATTAATGCTCACGTCTTCGTATTAATTCTGCACTAAATACGAGCTCCATCAGACCTTGTTTTCACCACTTAAGTACGGCATAAGAGCTCTTTTCTAATGACCAAACCAACTCACTCAGAGCATTGCACCTCTGTGGGGAATAGAACAAAGTATGACTGGAGCAGCCATGTCATTCAGGCTCATTTGATGACACTGACATTTCACAGAATCACAGAATGATTCGGATTGGAAGGGACCTTAAAGATCATCCAGTTCCAAGGTGGCCCATCCACCTGCTATGGGAAGGGACACCTTCCGTTAGACCAAGTTGCTCAGAGCCCCATCCAACCCAGACCTGAACACTTCCAGGAATGGGGCATCCACTTCGTTTGGATGCAAAGGGGACAAATATTCCCTCGACCACAACACTTTTGATGTTTTACAACGCTCACCTTCCACAGCTTAGGCATCCTGCTGCTCCCCTCTTTCCACTGCAGCACTAGCAGTGAAACACTTTCAGGTGCTACAAAAGAAGCAGGAACTGCCAAAGCAGTATCAAAGCACAGTAAACCCAAGCTTATGCTCAGTTTCTCATGTCTCATGCAGTAATAAGGTTGTAACTGTGATGTTCTAATAATGTTAAATGATGCAAAGTTTTCTCCAAATGATGTCAGTGTAAGAAAAAAAAAAAATAGATCAGACAAGCTTCTGGGCATATATTCTCGAGTTCAATTATTAGAAATTCCTTGCTGAATCATAATAAAATACACTAACTATGCAAAAGAAAACAATTAACATGAGAGTGAAAGCACTAACAACACTGAATAAGCCATTATAATAAACCCAGCGGACCAGTCTCAGAGATACAGAGTGGAACACTTGACTCAAGGTGGATGCAACAGTTCCTTGCACAACTGACTTGTCTTCACCCCAAAAGGCAGCACTGGAGGATTCTGTCTGCACAAGCAGCACCAGACATCACCTCGAGTTAAGCTCACTGCCAGCCACAACTCACAAGGCAACACACCTGCAAACCAGAACTGAGGGTTTAACAAAAATCAGACTCGGAGACAATCCTGAAGAACATCCACGACCAGCTCTGGCAACAACTCAACCAAAGGAGCCCAGAGCTCAACTCCTCATGGTACTTCCAGTGAAACACACACCCACTTAAAAACAAACTGCACATGACCAGCAATACGCATTTACCTTTCGTTTGGGGGCTGTTGGAGTCTTCCATAGACAGCTTCAGCTGCTGGATGAACTCGCTGCCATACACGCTCCTCTCCTGCCAGATGTTCAGCAATCGCTCCAAGGGCTTCTTGCAGCCCTCGTCTGCTTCTCTGTTCAAAGATTAGGAAATCATTTATAGCTCAGCTGATCAACACTCCTGATGTTTCAAGAGACCATCTTCCAAACTACCAGCTGCACCCACTGCAATACATGCACGTGTCAGAGAATCTTTCTCATAGTGTCTGAGACAAACTGCGCCAAACACATTTGTAGCCAATTTCCCTCTTTATTGAAACTGAAGATTTCCTGGAAGTGCCCCACATTCCCACCCCAAAGTAAGGGCAGGAAAAGCTGCAAAGGAAGTAACCTGCTATCATTCAGAATTTGCAAGAAGAGTTATAAAATACCCTTAAGCTGACATGTTTACAACTCAAGAGTATTAACTTTAAACAGTTGTTTCAGTCAATAACAGTCCAATTAAAAGCAGGTTGATTGGATCATTAGGTACTTAAATGTAGTCAGAGAGCACACTGACATCAGACAGCCCTCCAGAACATACACCAAAGACCCAGAGCATTGATGCTGCTTAGCTGAGATAACAGGAATTATTACGCTATTTAGAGAAAATCTTAACTAAACTACAGTCCATTTCTGATAAGGTGGTGGCTGCATCACCTCTTCCCTTTTATGTAGGAAATCCTTCCTTCCTCCAGTAAGGACACTACTGAGCAGGTAACCATTAGAACAATCAACACACAAAGAAACTGTGCTCAAAGCGGGGGGGTGGTGAGAATCCAGTGACACAAAACATCTTCTGACAGTGGGGCAGAGCCATTCATTATGTGGCTTCACTAAACACACCCAACTGTTTAGTTTCACTACTCATGAACAGACCTGCCAGATCTTTTGGGAACAACTGAAATGAAATCCATAGGCTGTGAAGGGCCAGTTCACACACAAACAAGTTTGCGTAAAGAGAAATATTAACACCAAACAGTTCCCAGCTGCAACGCAGTCAGAATCCAACCTCTACTAGAGATAGGGTACGAGCATCCCTGGGACTTAAAACAACGACAAACAACAAAACCCAGTTGAATTAAACTTTGAATAAGAAGGATGCAAATCCCTAGAGAGGGAACTTGAAGAAATGCAGCAACATACCTGGCAACATGAGAAAATGCATCCACAAGAACAGATTCGAATTCCCTGGTAAATTCAGGGCCTTTCCTCTTACTGTTCTGGATGACATCGTTCGCTAAATATAGGAAAGTAAGTTTCCTACTCGATTTTGCTGAGAAAGGGAAAGAAAGAGAGAGAGTTTGCATTAATTCCTCACTTCTTTCACCCACAATCATTAACATGTCTTTCAAAGTTGCCTATAGATTTGCAGTCTAAAACAAAGTTCAAAATACTTCTGTTACCACGGCAAATCAGGGACCTTGAAGTCAAGTAGTTCTTAATCTCCTCACTTCTCTTTTTTAACTAATTCATAACACAAACATGACTTTAATTCTTTTTGTGCACAGTGACACCTTGACTCCACAAAAAGCAGTGTAATAAACAAATTTTAAACACATGACTAAAAAAAGCTGTTCTAATCCACCAGTAAATTAATAAACCAACGGATTTCATTTTTTAATTAATGAACTTCAGGAAAAAAACTCAGTATAGGACGCCATAATTCAGAACAGAGTGAAACTGTAGGAGAAAGCTATTGCAGAGACCCAAATACTTTCTAAACAATGCTGTGACAGAAAAAACATTGAATTTCTTCCACATACCACAACTTTTCCTATTTTGACACCACCAGTTTCTACTTCACTGTGGTCAGAATCAGTGGGATTCACTGTTTCCTCAGAGCACAACGGCCACGAACACGCTCGAAGCAGAAAACAAAAGTCCTCATTTCTACAGCAGGTCGAGCTCAGATCTTCCAAAACTTCGTAAATAGATTAAAATGGCAACACCTATCAATCACACAGAAGATACTCTAGCGGCTCCAAAGGGCTCACACTGCTGGGGCCAGGGGTGGGAATGGTGATACTGGGTGGTTTCAGAGCTGCCTTTGGGAACAGGGCACTCACACAGAATCCCAGAATGGTTTGGGTTGAAAGGGGCCTTAAAGAACACTTAATTCCAACCCCCTGCCATGGGCAGGGACACCTTCCACCAGACACTGACACTGCCGGCCTCCCTGACTTCCTGATGATGATGCCTTCTGGGAAATCACCATAATTTAACTTCAGTTAAATATATTTGCAAAGAAAAAAAAGAAAAGCTCAGAGTAGTTCTGGATGATAGCACCAAAGAGATAAAGACAGAGACACACATGTAGATCTCTAGAGCCACCTTTTCTTCGCTTATCTCTTCTCCCCTTAATGCAATTCTATAACGGGCGAATTGTATGAATCCAAGCCCCCTAAGTTTAAAAACAAAATCTAAAAGGTAAACAGCCGGGGCACCACACAGTTGCCCCGAGCACACCCAGGGGAACATAATTCGTACATCTCTGTTTTACACGCAGAGAGCAGCGAGACTGAGCATCCTGTCAGCCCACACTTCGCTGCGTCTCCAGCCCCTGCCTTCCCAAACGCCGCCTTTATCAGCACGCACCAGGAAACGTCCCTCATACCGGGCATTCCCTGCAAAGTTTATTAAACAACCACAACAGCAGGGAAACAGCGCCCAGGCTCCCTTAAACTCCGGCCTCCCGGGTCACCAACTTCTCCCCGCGGAGCTCCGACACCGCCGTGAGGAGGAACCGGCCCCGGGGCTGCCGGAGCGGGCCCCGACGGGGATCAGGCCAGCACCTCCTCCCGCGCACCTTTGCGGAGTTCCCGGTGCCACACGGCGACGATGGGCCCCGCGTGCTTGCGGTGGTGGATGAGCCACAGGCTCAGGGTCTGCACGCTCTGCTGCGAGTTGCTCAGCTCCGACAGCTTCTTCTCCAGCGCTGACTCCGAGAAGGAGGACATGGGGCCGGGGCCGCTCCGCCCGCGGTGGGGGGGGCGCGGCGCGGCCTCACCGACAACAACCCGCCAGGGCCGCCGCCACAAGATGGCCGCCCGCACCNCGCCTACGGAGCGCCGGAGGGAGCCGGGGCATGGCCCGCGCCTGCGCACTGCCGGCAGCCGCGACTTTTCTCACGCCGCCCGCCCCGCGCCCGCGGGAGCTTTGTGGTGCTGAGAGCTCCGGTGCCGGCACGTCACTTCCGGCACCCTCAAGGCCGCGCGGAGCTGCCCCAGCGCGACCGCGGCCCCGGCCCCGGTCCCGGGCAGGGCTCCCTCCGGCATGGCAGTGTTCGACACCCCGCAGGCCGCCTTCGGGGCGCTGCGCCCCGCCTGCGTGCAGCTGACGCGGGCGCAGACGGTGGAGAACGTGCGGCGGCTGCAGGCGCACCTGGCCGCGGTGAGCGGCGCGGCCCTGCAGGAGCTGCAGGAGTACGTGCTGTTCCCGCTGCGCTTCGCCCTGCGGGTGCCGGGCCCCAAGCAGGAGCGGCTGGTGCAGAGCCTGGTGCAGTGCATCTCCTTCGTGCTCGCGGCGACGTGCGTGAGGAAGCGAGAGCTGCTGCAGGAGCTCTTCTCCGAGCTCTGCACCTGCCTGAATCCCTCGCCTAGCTCGGGCAAGCCCGCCCCACTGTCCGAGGAGCTGAAGCTGGCCGTGATCCAGGCGCTCCACACCCTGATGCATTCGGCTTATGGGGATGTTGTCTTGTCCCTATATCAACCCTCCACCCTCCCGCTCTTGGGATTTGCCGTGTCTTTGCTTCTGAGCCTTGCAGAGCAAGAAAAAGCAAAGCAAATTAAGATCTCTGCTTTGGAGTGCTTACAGGTCCTGGTTCTGCAGTGTGACTGCCAGGAGCACCAACACCTGGATGAAGAGGAGGCACAGCAATGTGGGGATTTGTTTGCTTCTTTTCTGCCTGGGATTTCCATTACGCTGTCTCGGGTTATTACTGGAGACATCAAACAAGGTCACAAAACCACTGTTTCTGCCATCAGACTCTTCTATCTAATTGTTGGCTGGGTAATGTCTGATGCACAGCTAGCCAGAATCCCAAAGAGTAAGGAAAAGCTGCCCATGGAACAAAGCAGGCTATCAGAGCTAGTGGTCCATAGAGGACCTGACTGGAGTAAAAGTACTGCTCAAAAACTCTCTCTGCTCCTGCATAAAGTGGTTGAATCTTCTTCAGTTCACCCTCACTGGAAGGTGAGACTGGAGCTGGTGGAACTGGTCCACCACTTACTGAGGAACTGCAGTCAGTCACTGGTGGACTCGTTCAGTCACCTCTTAAAGGCCTTGGTTGGGCTGGTTAACGATGAAAACAGCGAAGTCCAGAGCAGGTGTAACGAGGTTCTGCGAGGCATCGCAGAGCAGAGGATCGTGGCACAGAACAGGGCTCTTGCCGATGTCCTCTCTGAGAGCCTCCACTCCCTGGCCACAGCCCTTCCTCGCCTGATGAACTCCCAGGACGACACGGGCAAGGTCTCCACGCTGAGCTTGTTGCTGGGCTACCTGAAGCTGCTGGGCCCCAAGGTCAACATCGTCCTCAACTCCGTGTCCCACCTGCAGCGCCTGTCCAAGGCGCTGGTGCAGGTCCTGGAGCTGGACGTGACGGATGTGAAGATTGTGGAGGAGCGGCGCTGGGGGCCTCTGGGCTCCTGGCAGCAGGGTGTGCAGAGGGGCAGGTGCCAGAAGAAATACTTCCGCTTCTTCACGGAGGAGAAAGTTTTCCAGCTCCTTCAGCAAGTGTGCCGTGTTCTCGGCTACTATGGGAACCTCTACTTGCTGGTGGATCACTTCATGGGGCTGTACAGCGAGTCTGGCCTGTACCGAAAGCAGGCAGCCATGGTCCTCAACGAGCTGGTCATGGGAGCTGCCGGGCTGGGAGTGGATGTCCTGCAGGAGAGGAAAGTCCTGCCGAGCGTGGATGATCTCAAAGGGTCCATAATGTCCATTCTGGATGAGTACACCGACCAGGCGAACTGGTATTTGATCACTAGCATTGACACAGAAGAAGGCAGCCCTGAGCACTCTGTGCAGCACTCAGGACTCGCTGCCCATCCGGGAGGTCTGTGCAGCAGCGTCCTCCTTCCATCCTTGGAGCCCCAGGTCACGACCCGCTCCATGAACGGCAACATCTGGCAGATCTGCATCCAGCTGGAGGGTGTTGGCTGCTTTGCTGCCGTCCTCGGGAAGGAATTCCGGCTGCTGCTGCTGTCAGCTCTGTACCCTGTGCTGGAAAAGGCTGGAGACAGGACTCTGCTCATCAGTGAGACGGCACTGGGGACATTGGCAGGCATATGCGAGGCCTGCAGTT
Organism: Oxyruncus cristatus; assembly: GCA_013399855.1. Lineage (NCBI taxonomy): Eukaryota > Metazoa > Chordata > Aves > Passeriformes > Cotingidae > Oxyruncus > Oxyruncus cristatus. The sequence continues at coordinate 237,222 of VXAY01007080.1, forward strand.
ATGACTCGGTGCAGTGTTTGATTAATGAGAATTCTGACTATCTGGTGAACGGGATTTCCCTGAATTTGCGCCAGCTGGCACATCAGTCACAGGCTTCCCAGGTCCTGGACACAATGCTGAGGCATTCTGATGCCAGCCTGCTGCCATTGGTAGAAGACGTTATCCAAGATGTCCTGTCTGCGCTAGATCAGTCTTACAACAGTCAGGCTTCCACCTTCCTCAGGGTCCTCCACTCAGTCATGACAGCTCTAGGTACCAAAATGATGTTTACTTGGTGTAACTCAGCCTTGCTGTCACTGAGGGTACTTGTCTTGGACCTTTCCACTTGCCAGGGGAGGTTTCAGGTAGCCGAGGTGCTGTAGCATGATGGCAACTGCGCTTTGCTTGGTGGCCAGTCCTCAAGCAAAGATCACCAGTAGCTTCCTCTCTCCAATTTCTGTCTGGCCTGCAGCCTTGCAGGAATGTGGCCGTTGGTGGCTGAGAAAGGAAGGATTCACTGCTCCCATAAGTGTTCGTAGGAGTACATGGAGTGTATTGCTTTTTGGTTTTAACATTCCCATACCATCAGGCAGGTGACAGGGATGTGACAGCAGGTGCCTCGATCTGTACTGCTGTCCCATGAGACATGAGAGCCAAGCTCTTCTCTCAAGGAATTATGGTACCTTGCTGACTTGCAGGAAGGGATCGTGGCCGTTCAGTGACGTGTTGGTTCCTCTTTTGCAGTCCAGTGGTTTGGAATGTGCAGCGCAGAGGAACACCAGCCAAGGCAGACTGACAAGGGGCAGAGCGGGACTCAGTCCCAGGGGCAGCACGAGGGGACAATGACAAGGCAAGAAGTGGAACGATTCTTCCTTGACTACGTGAGCCAGAAGCAGATCGCAGAGGGTGATGTTCCTGACACGGGGGAGGAGGAGGCAGGTCAGTACTGTGCATGGCTGGAGAGGAGCATGTTCAGCTTGCAGAGAGACCATGACCTCCAAGGTGTCCTTTAGTCACCTGGAGGACCTGAGACCCGGCTGACAGTCTCAGGTCTACTTTGAGATGACCTTGGTTCATGTAAGGTGCTGCTGGGTATTCTTGCTTTGTTCTTTATGAGGACGGGAGCAAAACGTTTGCAGATTAAGGCTTCTCTAGCTCTAAGACACAAGTACGCTGTTTTTCCTTACCTCGTAACAGGTCATTTGGGTTCAGGGCTAGAAGTTTCCTCTTTCCAGGATCCTACTGCATTTTCCTCCTCATGTTCCTTTGGGAACCCCTGTGCCATTTTCTCCTGCCTAATGATGCCACCGCTCCGTTCTCACTTGGCCTGGGCAGGCACTGCAGACATTCATATAGGGAACTTTTTAGTCTTTACTGGGCTGTGCTGCAATCCTGACCTTTAAATACTTCATCTTTAAATACCCAGGCTTTTCTTTTTAATAAAAATCAATGGGAAATAAGTCCACGGTGAGAAGAAACTGCAAATGTCAGACCAACTGCAGTGTCCCGTAAAGCAAGCGAACCTTCCCTAGCCCCACCATCCTATCTGAACCTCACACCACCTCGCTGAACTCAAGCGTGGTCTTGACTGTGTCTAATTACACTAAAAAATGCTAAAGGCCTCACTCAGGAATCTTGAGAGTGGTTGTGGGCGGGTATTGCGATCTCCCGGAGCTCCCAAGTCATTTTCCCAGCTTCAGGAACGGTTTTGTCTTCCAGATGAGGTTCCCCCCTTTGCTAAGATAGAGCCCAGCAGCTGTGACACCGACGGAGAAGCTCCACTGCCGATCCACGCTCAGCTGGCCCGGGATGTGATGGAGAGGTGCATCCACTTGCTGTCTGACGGGAGCCTCCGAGTGCGGCTGAAGGTCGGTACTCGCAGCTCTGAGGGGACAGATGGTGCCCACGAAGGGGCTGGGAGCTCGTCAGCATGTGCACCGTGCACGTTGGGCTCCCTGCCATCACCGGGTTCGTGCTGCCGTATGCTCGAGCAGGACAGATCCCCCAAGCCTGGCAAGAGAAAGGGAGACAGTTTTCTGGGAGTGGTTTGGGTTGGGAATGGCAGCCAAGCTGAACAGAATCTTGAGGGGGGCTTTGTGTTGGCCGCCTTCCCTTGATGCTTGTGACAGTTAAAGTCTTGTGCCTCAGCCTTTGGTGGAAGAAGCAGAAGCATCTTTCTCCCATCTGGGCCTCCCATCCCCCTTCCTCAGGCTGCAGTGCACAGGCTGATGAATGTTTTTGAAGTTGCTGGGCTGATGATAAGCAGGGCTAAAAGCCTGGCTTTTTTGTAATTATGAAAATCCTTTGAAGGTGGCCTCCTTTTAAAGTGCAAAGTGAGACAGAAAATGCAGCAGTGAGGCATAACCCAGATTCTGAGCCCAGCGGCCCCAGCTCTGCCAGGTGATCCTGCTGCCCCCACGGGATCTGAATGTGCAGTTCAGCCTGGGATCAGGCCAGGAATCCTGCCCTTCTCCCAGCCCAACTCTGCACCCAGCACAAGTTACACCACTGCAGTACTTGTCCCTCTCCAAACAGGCTTGTGCTCTGAGCACTGTTCACTTGTCCCAGTTCCTGCTGCAGTAAAACCACACCCTTTGCTATTCAAACCCTCCCGGCTTCCCGGTGGGATGCTGGGATCCACCTGAATGCCTGGCACTGCAGCACTCAGTTCTGTTCCCTCTCCCCCTGGCCAGGTCCTGGACGTGCTGGAGCTCTGTGTAACTGTGCTGCATCCTCATAGAAACCATCTGCTTCCCATGGCTCACCGTGTCTGGCCAGCTCTCGTCACCCGGCTGATCAGCGACGACCCTCTGGCAGTGCTCAGAGCCTTCAAGGTACGGCAGTGACTGCCAGCAGCCTTCAGGCTGGGGCTTGGAAGGGAGGTGGCTTGAGCAGTGCTGCAGCCCAGGAGAGGAGCACCAAGCTCGTGCAGCGATGTTTAAGTGGCGTTTGGAGCATGGGATCACTGCCCTGTGGTGGGTGGGCTTGTACCACTCCCACTGCAGCTGGTCCACAGGTGAACCCTTGGCACTGTTCCTGAGGGAAGCAGCAATGCTGGTGGTTGTTGCAGGGACAAGGAGAACTGTTCTACAGCCTGAGCAGCTCTCAGAGGCACTGTACGGTGCCTTGCTGGAGCCACGTTCCCAGCACCCTCTTTGGAGGTCTCAGACTGAAGATAAGGGAATATTTTGCGGTTGGGGAATTGGCAGGGGAGGGGAGAGGTTAAACAAAGACTTGGCCTGATAATGACATTATTAAAGAGCTCCTGACCTCATCAGATGGCTACAGTCTCCTCCTGAGTCACAGTGGCCAGTAAAGCACATTTCCAGAAGTTGCCAGCCCCAGGGTTTCACAGGGATTCATCTGCGGGGCAGAACGAGATTCATTTTAGGATCCTTCAGTGTGAATAAAGAGAGTTTTGATTGCCCAGATTTAAGAAGCCACACACTAGAATTTCAGAGTAGCCACATCTGTCATGTGCCTGCCCTCAAAGAAGGGAGAGATTGCTATACAAAAACTAATTAACTCTTGAAAAGTTCAAGTGATCATTACAATTAGCACCCAGCTTGGGTTTTGTGGTATGAATTCCCCTCAGAGTGTCTTTCTGCCTAAATTCCAAACCAAGAAGTGTCTTATAGTATAAGGCAAACACAACATAACCAGCATCTCAGTAAAGTTTCAAGAGAAATCAGCATTCTGGCCCCATGGATCCCCTTTTGTTTTTACATGTATTTAGGGCCATTCTCTAACCCAGTTTGGGTTTGATCCTGGGCACACACCAGTAGTGCTGGGTGCCCTGTGCTGTGGCCAGTTGGCCTTTCTGCTCCTTTGGGTGCTTGGAAAGATGGGCTGTCTGCACCACGAAGGGGATTTAATGATATGATGATATTTAATGGCATTTTCCATCAGAGGCTCCTCCAGTAATTTTGAGTAGGACTGCACAGCTGCTCTTACCTTTACTGTGCTAATGAGAGAAGGGCAGCCCGGGAGGTCAGACAGGTGAACACTGCAGAGCAGGGTGCAGCTCACTCAGCCTCTCAAACATTCACCTTCTGCTCATTACAGGGAGACTGGAGCAGATGTGGTCGCATTGCTCTCGCCTGCAAAAAAAAAATTCTCCGAGGGGAATGAATGCCTGAACCCCCTGAGCTGGCTTGGATCACGGAGCTCCTCCCGGGCCCTTGTGTGCCCTGCACCCCTGTGACTGATGTCTCTCTTAGGTGCTGTGTACCTTGGCTCAGACGTGTGGGGACTTCCTGAGGCTGAGGTTCTCCAAAGACGTCCTGCCCAAGCTGACCAGTTCCCTCCTCAGCCAGGCCCCAGCAAGTGCCAGAGCTGGGCCCGTGTACAGCCACACGCTCGCCTTCAAGCTGCAGCTGGCTGTGCTGCAGGGTCTGGGCTCTCTCTGCAAGAGGCTGGACATGGGTGAGTACCAGGGCGAGCACAGGTTGGATGGATCTCTGCCAGCCTTGCCTCTTCTTTCATCTCAACTTGCTGCTTTCTCCTCCTGCTGCCCCGTGGGATGGATTTCCTGATCTTCTCCAACCTGAGTCTGTCTTCTTGGGAGCTCTGTAAAGAGGTGCTGGGTGCTCTTTACTCCCCAGGAGACAAATGGGAGAGAAGGTTCCCAGCACATGGAAAATATGACTGCTCATCCCACCTGTGCATGGGAAGTGGGTATGCAGTGGAGTGTCTGAGTTGCTGTTGGGCCATGGTTTGTTCTTACCTGACAAACTGGAGCCCGGATAAAAGTTCTGACTAGCTCAATTGGTTCCACTTTGGGGCATCTCTCTGGGTGACCCTTTAAATCCAGCACATCACACTCTTCTACTGAGTGAAACTCTCAGAAATTCGTCAGAGTTAAATTTCTGGAGCTGACTTTGATGAGGGAGAAGGTTTGCTGGCGAGTTGCTCTTTTCCTCTCAGTGCCCTTGATTGCTTTGCTGGCTTTGCAGCAAGATGCTTAAGAGGCAAGGTCAGAAGAGCTCCGGGTCAGACAACTCAAAGGCTCAGAAGCCTCTTGCTGCCAATTTGGAGCTGATTCCATTAGGCAGCAGCCACTGAGGAGGTCACCTCCTACCCTTCTTTCCCGTTCCATTTCTGCAGGCGAGAGTGACCTGAATAAAGTGGCAGGTGCCTGCCTGATTTACCTCAGCGCCAAGCAACCCGTCAAACTGCAAGAAGCTGCCCAGAGGTAATGTCTCTTAAATGCAGGTGTGTTGGGTGTACAGATAATGGGGAACAGAGGGAGCATGGTGATCCCATTCCTTTTGCACCTTTCTCATTCCTCCCTCTGGCATGCTTGAGTCCTGTCCAACAGGGTCTCTCGTGGAAGTTTTCAGTGGTGAAGCATCATTTAGTCCCCAGAATGAGCTAGAGAGGTCAGCTGTCAGCCTGCTCAGAAGTTACAGTGGACTTTCAGGTGACCTTGCAGTGCACTTGGGGACAGAGGGGAGGATTTGCTACTTGCTTTTTCCCTAACCACCTCCTATGCCTGAATACTTGGGGCTCTTGGCCCACTGGTGGCATCAAACTGCAGAGGAAAGACAGCTATGGAAGAGGATGTGCCAGGCATTCCCTTGTAGTTTATCACTTAATACCTTCCGCAGGCTGGGAGATTTGCTTCTGTTATCTTTCCATTTTCCCTGGGCTCCTGTGATCACACCAACCCAGGCTCTGCCAGGTGGACCGGAGTTTGTTTGGGGAGCTGTCAGTCTTGGCACCACTGTTGCTCTGAGAAGGCTGGGAGAAGCTAAAAGAGCACAAACAGTTTAGGTGAACACACACCAGCTCTATAAAGTGTTGACAGACACATTTTGCTGCTTGGTGTACAAAATCCTGCTCAGCATGTTCCTGCTGTCAGGATAAGAAATCACTATTGTCATATGTTGTCACCTGGAACCAAGGCCGGAGATTTCAGGAGACAAAACGAGCCCAGTTACAGAACACAGGACATAAATCACAAAGCCGGGCCCCTCTGCTGAAGGACAGGGGATGAAAGCCAGCCCCCCTCTTCCTGTGTGGCCAGCCCTGCCCTCCCCTGAGGGGAGGGGAAGCCAGCAGGTTCCGCAGGCTCTGCGGCTTTCGGATTTCCAGGGCAGGCTGCTGGAAAGGGAAGGGCATCCTATCCCTTCCCTTTCACAAAGCACGGGCTCCCGGGGGCGCAGCGGCTTTGTGTGGCCGGGCAGCAGTTCCGAGCAGTTCGGAGCGAGCACTCCCCGGGGCTGGAGCATTCCTTTGTTTGTATCCCGGCGCGGGTGGGAGCAGGTTTATTTTTACCTCGGAGGCTTTCACGGCAGCACAGCAGGCTCCAGCGGCGTTTGTTCTGCAGAGGGGCTCGGCGCCGTGGGCGTGCAGACCCTTACTGCAATAAAGCGTCGTCTGTGCCGGCAGCGCTGGATGGAAAGCAGAGCGCCAGGATCCATCTAGATATTTGGAATCTGAGGCTTTTAAATCATTAACTAAGCAGCTTGAGAAGCTGTGCAATTTCCTCCCCCTCCACTCCCCCCAGCAGGGGTGGAAGGAATACAAAATGAGCCCTTTTAGAAGCTGCATGCTGAAGTGAGCTCACTTGTTGGAGGAAAAGGGCAACAGAGTTCAGGGCAAGTGGCATTTTTCTCCTGCATGTTATTTTTAATCTGTTTGAAGGGAAAAATGCCATATGTTTTGCTCCTACCCCCACGCCTTTGATGCACCATACATCCCATATGTCACTGAACCAGGCTGCTCACGGAAGTCCTTGCTCTCTCCTCTCTGACTCCATTGACTAGACACATGTATGCTCTGAGGCATGCATTATGTCTGGCCTGACAGTAACCATGCACATGGCAGCACTTGGGGGGTTCTTTTGGGGTTTGTTTTTTAGTTTAGTCTTGTGTGATCCATGGTCTTGCAGCCTGGATAGGTCAGAGTTAATCATATCACACTTTTAACTATAGTACTCTAATACAAGGTTTCAGCTTGGAAAAGTCAAAATTAGTTTGCACTGTAACAATCAGCTCCAGCACCTGGATAAAAATCACTTCTCAGCCACACTTCAATTTCCATTCTCCGGCTGCTGAACCACCCCATTCCTGCAAGTTCTGGCCCTTCTCCTTCCTCTCTGTGCCTGAAAGTAATCCTGCAAACTGACACAGGTTGTCACACATGAGGCCCTTTCCATCTAGGCAAGGGCAACGTTATCAGCCTGATCCATGAGAAATTCTGCATTTTAAATGCTTCTAAAAACAGATAGACCAGAACTAATCTTAGCCCCAGCCTGAGTGCCAGCGTACATCATATAACTCAGCTTTATCACTGCAGAAATCATGTGAGGTAAAAGGATGTTTGGAATCAGCTTGCCATAGTGATTTATACTAACTGGCCTTTGCTCAGCTCTTTGGATTCTTACTCAACTGATGGGTTGTGACCTGTCAAGAACAAGGTCAGGATTTAAGAAGTCAGTTGTAGCTCCAAACACCCTGCACTGACTCTGAGAGGATTTTGTAGGCATGCAGCGGGCTGAGCAGGAATTTTTGGCCAAGGTGCTGGAGCCAAAAAGGGGGGGGGCGGGGGAAGGAAAAAAAGAGTTTGGCTGTCATCCATGGATATTATCATGCCCCAAGGAGGCTGCTTAATCCCATTTATGGGACCCTGTAGCTTTATTAGATGAAGCAGTGGGAGTAAGTGATTTTTTGTAACTGCAGCTTCATGCAATACTTAACAGGCAAAAATAGAATGCTGTGAAAAAAAGAACTCCAGCATGTCTGAGGAAGAAAAAATGGGACAATAACAATAGGCTTTACTAGAAGATGACTGCTGGGAGTATTCCGGGAGAGTATTATCCAAAGCTTTTTAAAAAACCCAAACAAACAAAAAAACAAATGCCAAATCCCCAGCGAGACCAAACCTACTGAAGAACAGTTTGGGAATTCCAGGGGGCACTAGGTAAGTCTTTGCCTTCATTGAAGATGAACCAGTGCAAGGGTGGGTGAGGTGCCCAGAGACACTTGAGCAGCAAGAGGGGATTTGTAGGACCTCAGCACTGGGAACAAGGCCAGGGGAGATGGTGAAAGTTCCAGTATATAAATTTAAGCTTCTTGTCAATGCATGACGTTGCATGATCCCTGACAAGCTTTTCAATCCAGGAAATAAAACCTTGAAGGAGAAGAGATTAAGAAATTGCCAGTGGCCTCTGTCAAGACTGACAGGGAGTCTTCCATTCTTTTACAGCCTGTGAAGTTTATGTTTAACCTTTCAGCCAACAGTCTGAATAGGAATGGGGTTTCCCCCCGCCAGATGCAGGAATAATTTTCCCAGTTCTTACTGAAGCCTGTGGTGAGCTGTATCCAGTTAAACATTCAGCAGGGATGAAAAGCCAGGAAGCCTTGTCCTTCAGCCAGCCTGGTCACTGTGCTGTGGCTTTGCTTAGAGCTTGGGAAAAGACAAGGCAATGGAATAGCCCAACTGCTCTGTGCTAGGAGAATAAGTTCAGTACACCTGGGACAAATATGAGCCATTTTGGGACCTTTTGAGATGCCAAGGTTGATTATGCAGCTTACCTCTTTTGGTTTGGTTGTGTGGTTTGCAGGATACTGATTGTCAGCTGTCATTCCCAGGCTGGGCTGAAGCACACCAGAACAGCCACCTGCACAAGGCAAAATTCAATAAAGTGATATTTAAGGAAAAAAAAAAAAGGCAACAACAGAAAACAAACTTGGATTAACCCCAGGAATCTTTGCTATGGAAACAGGTTGCTTGGAAACTACCCCAGAGTTAGTTTGAAAATGTAAAAGTCAAGTTGTTCTTTAAGCTGCAGAGCACTCCAGGCTATCAGAGATAATCACAGCCTGGAGCCATTATGGGCACCAGAGGCAGCAGTGCTCCAAGGAGTGGATAATCTCTGAGGGTCGCTCTCCCCCCGGAGCAGCTGATTGTGGAGAGGTTGGAGAGCAGAGTGCCTGTGCTGGGGAGCAGCAGCCAGCTGAACAGTGTTCCACATTCCCATGTTTACTTCCCATCTATTCACCACCTTTGCCCAGTCCTATCCCAGCCGTAAGGGGGGAGGATTTTCTCTCTGCAGCTGCCCACCAGCAGCAGCCCATCATAAACTGGGGGGAAACTCTGGGACCTGGTCTTTGCTGGCAGACAGAGCTGTGTGCTCACACTAGCATGGCCAAGCGAGCACCAGGGACAGGGCTTGGAGAGCTGGAGCCAGGAAATCAGTGGTGTGAGCTCTGGACCCTGCCCCTGCCAACCAGCCTGTGCCTCCCTTGGTTTGGCACCCAGGCGGGCCAGTCCTCTCCTTCCAGTCAGCAGAGCTGCAGGAACAAAGCCAGGGGAGCAAGCAGTCCTGTGAGCTCACCTGCATCTGGTCATCCCATCCCACAGGAAAAAAGTCATTTTGTCGAGGCAACCGTTGCCAAGCCCAGCTATCACCGTGGAGCACATTCCTGCTGGCTCCTCTGGAGCAGGCAGATAGGCACTGCCTGCGCCTTTGGGAGGGGATGCTGCCAACAGCTTCAGTGGTGACATCTCCCCTCGTGCTGTTCAGAGACCTGCACCGAGGGACAGGGGAGGTGTAAATGGCAGAGAGGCAAAAGCAACAGCTTTGGCTACTGATAGAGTAACACATCCACAGGGTTGCTGTGAAGAGGAGAGGGAGCTTTCTCATGCCTTCATCTCATTTCTGTGCTCTTTCAAGTTACCCATGGCACCACACTCCCTTTCAGAGGAGAGCTTCTCAAAGGGATTTCTCCCTGCTTTACACAGGAAGCAAGCTCACTTCAGGCATAAAAGTTCTTCAGGGAGAAGTTTGGGCAGCAATCAGGTCTGGGTTTTGTGTGGCTTTTGTAGCAGGTGATCTTTGCTTCTAGAGAGGGGGGTTCACTCCTGTGCTCCTTGGGTGAGCAGAGACAGACCAACATCATTTCCTCTTCCCATTACCTCGCTGAGCAGTGCTGTTCTGCTCATGGCCCTGTGATTTCAGTGGAAACTGGAGAGCTGAGACTTGTGGCTGGGCTTTACTGGGATCTTGGAAAGCTGTCCTGTAGGTTTGTGGAGTGCTGAGTACCACTGGTGCTCACAGAGCACTCGGCACCAGGCAGGTAGAGGCCTTGCAGGGCTGTCAGGGCAGCCTGCAAATTCCAGTCTAATTTTGTCCATGGCACAGCCAGAGAACTTAATACCAGTTAAGCTCAGTACACCTTCTGAGCGTTAAACCCTGACACAGACCTAGCTAAGCCCAAAGGTTACCGCAGGGAGAACTGGCAGGAGTGGGTGGGTAAGTGTAGGTCACACAAATCAGCAGTTTGCTCTTTAGCTCCTCGAGTTTCCTGCTCTCCAGCAGCAGCTGTGTCCCAGCAGCTTAGCTGGAGCCCAGTGTGAAGGGCATGCTGGAAAGGCAAATCCCATTTTACCGGGGTATTGAAATGCAAAGTGAAAACCATCAACACAGCAGTAAAGCCCTGGAGTAAGTTGTGATTCTTCTTTTCCTTCATTCTGTTGTTAAGAAAGGTTGTGTTTTGTTTTAAAATCCTGCTTTGTGAAAGGTGCTGTGCAGAAGGAAGAAAATTGGAGGCAGCTGATAAGGACTTGGGATGGAGGGAGACTTCACATGAGCAAGAAGTCCTCAAATACAGCATTGAGCTTCCCTTGGGGTCCAGCCCGGGCAGCACTCCCCAAATATCAGAGGAGGTGGTGAACAAAACAGACAGCTTCTTCTAAGATCTCTGCAGGAGCTGTTGCCCAAAAGATCCCAGACACAAGCAGCATATGCTGGGGAGGTGACTGCAGGGCTCTGCTTATGGGACAGGCTAGTTTAGAGAGGCTTGTGCCAGCAGCAGCCCGCGATGCCAGGACCAAGCCTGGGTCAGTTCTGCACCAGCTGCTTGTTTGATGTTCATAACTGACTGTGGAGCACAGTAAATATTTTCTCTCATGTGCCTGTATCTCTGAGACACAGAGCTGCCTTCTCTTGGGCACAGGGGCCACTGCACTGACCTCTGTAACGAGTTGCTGAGTCTGTTCAGCTGCCAGAGGTCACCAACATCAAAGTTTTCCTCAGCTCTTTACGCCTGTCGGGTGCCAACCAAGAGGCCTTCTCCTTACTCTTCTTTCCTTTCTTCCATCTGTTTTCCACAGTGTTTTCCTGCACCTGATGCAGGTGGACCCTGACAGCACGTGGCTGCTCCTGAGCGAGGTGTGCTGCCCCGGGCCCTGCGAGCCCCCCCACGCCAGCCTGCGGCCCGTGAAGCTCGGCGGGATGGGGCAGCCACGGAACGAGCTCACCGACAATGTGCTGCTCCTGCTGCAGAGGCTGCAGCAGCGGGAGAACACAGGGCCGGGGGCCGGCACACGGGAGGCATCATCCCCCTGACAGACCCTCGCAGCAGCTGGGAGGGGAAAGAGGAACCGCCAGGATACAGCTCACCTGGGAACGTGCCGTCACTGAGGCCCCAAGTCGCTCAGGAGCAGAGGAAGGGCTGCCCAGTCCGGGGCGCTGGCTGAGACAACTCATGGCAGAAGGTTTGATTTTTGAAGCGGTGTTTGAGGATGAGGTGGGTACATGACCCTGACTCCTCCTGACTTGTACCTCTCCAACACCGTGTGCAGAGAAAACAGCACATCTATTGCAAATTCTTCAGTGTGAAGAGTGAGTCATCTTCCAGAAGTTACTTCCCAACCCTTGATCCTTGGGGGGTGCCCCTTCAGCACCCCCCACACCCCTCTGACCTCATCACAGCTGTGATGATCCCTCCCATTCTTAGCTGGACAGTGACTGCCAGGTCAAAGCAAAAGCTTTTTCTTGCCTTAACCCTTTTCAGGACAATGTGGTTTGGGGTGCACTAAAAAACAGGGGTTTTTTTTAAACCATTTGATCTCAGAAGAAGTTAAAGTGCGTTCCCAATAAATTTCTCACCGGTGTTACTGGCAAGAACAGCGTGTCCTCTCAGAAGCATCGGGGCTGCTCCTCCCAGCTGCAGTTTGCTGAGACTGGCTGGAGGCCGCTGAACGTGCTCTGCTCCTCATCTCACCATCTGTGAGTTTCTGTAGAGAATCAGCCAGCCCTGATTTACACCTGGGAGTGATTTATGACTTCTCCCGTGCCCAGGTCACCTGGTTCTCTCAGGCCATTTCTAACCCCATCCCCCACAAGGAGAATTAGGTGAAATCTCTACCTGTTCACAGGCACTGCTTTGCTTGGCTGCTCACAAACCTCACCGACTCCCGGATCCCTCAGCTTCACCCGAGTGGCTCCTGGCAGCAGGCTGCCTCCTAACACGTGAAGTTCTGTGCAAGTGAAGCAAAAGGATTAGATCTTAACTGTAAATTTGGGAGCAAGCTCAGAAACAAACAAAAAACCCCAAAGCAATAAAGGGATTGTTACATGAAGCAGGCTTTGTGCATCAGTATTGGGGACCTTGGGTGAGCATCCAAAACATGTCCCTGCTGGGGGGCTCAGGGGTACTGCTGCTGCTGCCCACCTGCCTCAGCTGAGGTTACCTCCCCTCGTCTCCCTGGGTTTATTCAGGCTTTAATCCTAGTTGCTTCTCCAGGGACAACACAGGTCAGTGGCTTTTTACCCAGTAGGACAAGGCTGCAGGTCAGCTTTATCCTTTTTTAATATCTCTTCAGTGCTTAACGCTGGTTGGGTTCTGTACAAAGGAGCCTTCAGAGCTGGTCTGACAGGGTAGGCAGGGAGGTGAAATACTGCCTTTGGTTTCCAAGCACCCTTGGGGCTGGTGCAGTTTTCCAGGTTGTTGTAGCACTTGATAAAACTCATCCATCAGGTGCAGATGCTGAATCCAGCCTGGCTCTGCTCGCCTCTGCAGCAGTGGGGGCTCAGAGGACCCAGCCTACCCATGCCAAGGCTCACCATCCTGCAGGACAGGCACAGGATTTGGGGGCAGCACTACCCCATCACTGCCCCTTGCCCAGGAACCAGCCCCATCCCCCAGCCTGGGCTCTGGCTCAGCTGACTGCACCGAGACCCCCACAGAACCACAGCACCAGTGCCTCCCAGAGACTTTCCCCATGGCCTCAGTGGGTGTGGGTGGCAGGAGAGGCTGGCCTGCCTGTCACACAGCCACCTGTCACAGCTCCTCTCAGCTTCGTTATCGCCCCTGCTTTATTGGAGGCAGAGTAAATTGCTTTTGTCTGAAGCAGGATAATGGCCGGGAGAGAGACTGTGTGGAAATGGCATTTTCATGAGGCTGGTTCCTCCCCAGCAGTGACTTGCATATTTAGCTCAGCCCCTTCACAAGCCCAGGGACTTCACTGCTGGCACCCTGCTCCCTGGGCAGCACCCAAGCAGCCCCCTACCCACTGGGATCTGGACCCAGCTGGGGGCAACCCTCTGGCTCACCCCATTCCAGCCACTCTCCCTGGGGAGAAGAAGCCAAGAAACCCATGTCCAGCCACCTCCTCCATGCACAAACCCAGATGGGCCCATGGGGGATCCCCACACCCAGGGGCACAGTCCCACACACAGCACCAGGCACTGCTAGGCCCCACACATGGACCCTGCAGGGTCCTCTCCTCCAACTCCTGCTCCCAAGACTTCATATAAGCTCAGCAAAATTAATCTCTTCTAATAAAACCTGTTATTGTTAAAGCTCACCTCCAGGTCTTACAAATCACTACACTGCACAGCAATTTGTTTACTCCCCTTTTGAGGTGATTTGCAGTCTCCTGCCCTCCCCAGCATGTCTCTCGATCTTCCTTTTCCTCTGCCTGTGGACTGTGTTTTGCTGCACCAGTGACTGATGCCTCCTGATCCCTCTCCTTCCAGCAATCCCATTCCCTGACTGGGAGAGGCCAAGCACAGACCCAACCCCAGGGATTGCTGTGGCACAGCCACCATTACTGCTCCTGGCAAAGTGGAATCTTGCACCAACAGCCTCTCACCCTTCAGCACCTGAACGTTTTTCTCCTGTGCCCTTTTCTCCCCAAGGCCAGAGCTCTCCAGGTGGCAAAGATGACCGTGGGCTCCACAGGCACCAGCCCCCTGTGCCCATTCCTGCCCCTGGCACAGGCTGACACCAGCCAGCTCCTCCTAGTCCTTCACAGCACAGCGAGGAGCGAGTAACAAGCTGCAAGGGAGCTGGGGCACTTCAGGCATCTGGAGCCAGGCTGGGCACTGCCAGTGCTGGGAGCTGCTTTCCCACCAGAGAGGCAGAGCCAGGTCCCAGGGGCAGCCAGCACCCTGCTTTGGGGACCCCTGACTGTTAGGCTGGAAACCTAGTCTGGGCTCCCAGGCAGGTGTCAAGGATGGCAGCCCACCCAGCCACCCCCAGTTCGGAGCAACCCCACCTCACCTGGGACCTGGTCGTATCCTACATCCCTCAGTGTGGCAGCAGAAACTTCCCCCCAGGCTGGGCAGGAGCCCCCCAGCTGCAGCTTTTAAATGCTCCGAGCCTGCAGCTGCAGGTGATCACACTGATGCCCATCGCCATCCCCATCCCATCCCCACCAGCCCCATCTAGCCAAGGCAGTGCCAAAGCCATGTTCCCCTCGCCGTGCCACAGAGAGAGAGCACAACAGACCCAGAGAGGCTTTGTTTAAAGAGCTTTATTCGCTGCAGCAGGTCTGGTGGCGGGGGCGGCAGGGCAGCAGTGCCCGGCACCCGGGCAGGGAGGCTCGGGACCGCCCTGTCCCTCCCCACAGCTCTGTCCCCAGTGGCAGTGGACACCCGAGGGGGCACTGGGGACAGGCTCTGCCATTTGCACTGTGACACAGGAGCCCGTGAGCCAGACTCTGGCCAGGGCAACGCGGTGCCGTGGTGTGGGAGGGAGGGAGGGATGCTCAGCTGGTGGGAGGGGCCGAGAGCCTCGCTGGCACGGGCAGCAGGATGGAGGGAGGGCAGATGGGGCTGGCAGATGAGCCCCTGCCCTCCATCAAATGCGAAGGGCAGGAGGAGCGATGGGTGCAAGAGGCCAGCTCCGACGGCACGGCTCCCTGGGCACACCCGGAGCACGGGCAGCTGCCTGGCTGAGCGATGCACGAGTGTGCCAGGAGCGTGCCAGGAGTGTGCCATGCCGTCCTTCCTCTGCTGAGCTCAGGCCTTGACGTGCTGGGGGGCTTCGGGGCAGGCAGGGGCAGGGGCAGGGCAAGGCGATACACACGGGCTGTAGGATGGAGGCTGGAACTTAGATAAGCACTGTGGGGCTGGAACGGAGCAACTAAACGGGGCAACCTACGGGAAAAGGGGGCTGGTTCTGCGAAGCACGAGGGAGGGCAGGGGAGGTACCGTGGGCGGGGGGGTCTCCACTGGGTGGAGAGCTCGGGCGCAGCACAGCCCACGGCACTGCGGTGGCATCAAGCAGCGGGCGCCCACCCACAGAAGGCCGTGGGGATGAGGACCACCACGTGTGGGCACGCGCCCTGGCCCCGGGCACAGTCCCAGCGATGCGCCCCGGCACGGACACAGTCCTGCTCCCGCACCGAGCCCTGGCACCGCCGCACCACAGGGCTGGGGGGAGAAACCTGCGGCGGCCGGTGGGAGAGGGAGGTGGGGGGGGGGTGGTGAACGAGATGGGGTGGGGGGGCCAGTCTCTGGCAGGGGGTGCGGGACCCTCGATGGCTCTGCTGAGTCCAGGGCGGAGGGGGGCTCCGGCGTCCCCCCACACCGCCCGCCTACAGCACACAGGACGTGTCTGCCGAGCGCTTCTTCAGCTCCCTCCCGGCTTTGTGGTGGTGGTGGTGGTGGTGTGCGTGGGCTGAGCCCGGCGCGGCGAGCTCTCCCAGCGGGGCCCCCCGCAGCTCGGTGTCCTGGGGGTGCCCCGGGCCCCCCGCTGCCTCCACCCGCAGGTACGCCTTCACCTTGTGGTGCCGCGCCTTGCCGTCGCTGGAGTCGATCACCCGGCACTCGTAGGTCCCCTCGTCCTCCAGCTTCACCCGCGACAGCCGCAGCTTGTGGGAGATGTTGCTGCCGACCACCTTCACCACCTGCAGCGGGGCAGACGGCGGGTCAGGCGGTCCCCGGGACTCCCACTGCCCCCCAGACACCCAGCTCAGTGCCACCTCCGACCCTGTGCCACCGTTCCACGCCCCAGCCACGTTCTGGGGAGGACATGGTGAAGGTGGGTGAAGCCAGGCAGTTGGTGCAGGGGGGACCCAGGCCCAGCCCAGGCCCGCGGGATGATGGAAGCCCTGGCTCGCACCCGGCCACGCAGGGCTCGGAGATCGATGCGGAACCACGCTGGCTAATTAGCTTTTCTACCAAATTGATTCGCTCTCAGTATTTATCACCCAATGAAATTTAAGACTTACTCACTAGCCAGAGCCGTGGCTGCTCTGGGCTGGGTCAATAAATCAGATTTATAACCCGCCCCGAGGCCCCTGGCTCCGTTCCCTATAATCACACTGGATGGCAAAGGCCATTTTTCTACTTGCCGCCGCATTTGTTAGCTAAGGATTTTATGGTGTTTGGAAACGGGGCCAGAGAGAGGCAAAATCTACCCCAAATGGTAAAGGAGGCAGCGCAGGGACCAGGACCCCTCAGTGTCCCCTCAGCCACACAACATGAGGGCAGCCAGCACCAGCACATGCAGGCACATGCACACACATGCACACACATGCACACACATGCACACACATGCACACACACGCACACACACGCTGCTGTGCTTGGCTGCCCTGCACACCATGGGCTACTGAGAGGCAGCTGGTGCCACAGCTCATGGCCAGGGCCACCCCAAAGGGCATCTCGAGGCTGCTCAGAGCCCATGTGCAGCCATGAGTCCCAATCCTGCATTGTCAGGACTGGGGGTCCGAACAGCACAAGGCAGGGGCAGGAGCTGACGGGTCCCAGTGCGAGCGTGCCCAGGTGCTGAGGCTGTCATGGGAAAGGAGCTTTGAAAAAACCCCTTCGTTGGGAGAGCCAGAAGTCACTGAAATTAATGGCTGGTAAATTTAGAACTAATAAAATAAAACCCCAATTTGCTGGTGCCGCCAGTGGCCACGGAGCCGCTGCCCAACAGGTCACCGAGCCTCGGGAGGGAGGATTTTATGACCATCCATAACTCTTGTGGGTCCACCAGCACAGACAGGGCAGCAACATCCCTCACTGACCATGGGAACAGGGCAGAGCCCCTGGCACAGCCGGCATGGGCAGATGTGCTGTGCCCAGCCCCAGCTCAGCCCGGTGCCCTGCAGGGACAAAAATAAACCCAGACCTGTCGTGTTTCCCTTCTCCTCATCCCAGCAAAGCACAGTGGCCACAGGCAGAGCCGGTGCCTCCAGCACCAGGTGTGTTTGGTGGACAACAAATGGCCAAGGGATTCCTGGCACGGTGGCTCCTGGGTGGGATTTACATCACCCCTCAGTGTTTGGTGCTGCTGTTTGTTCCCAGTCACCCGCTGCCATGGCAGTACCACAAGTTCCATCAGAACCACATGTGCTCATTTACCTCCTCCGTTCCGTAAACACTTCATGATCAAGGACATTTGAAATAACAATAAACAAAAGAGGTTTGAAGCTCCAGCCTCTCCCTGCTGGCTGGATCTGGAGGAGGCAGCCGAGGCGTCGCACCTCTAGCAGAAAATAAATCCCAGTTGCACTCGCGCACACATCGATTCCATCCCGGCCTGCAATTAACTGCCTAATTATGCTGAGATGAGAGGCAGTGTTGGCCCCAGGATGGCCCCTCGCACTTGCCTTGGCCCCTCCTGCCCTGGGAGCAGGGCTGGGGTGGGACATGGGGAGCAGCACTCTGAGCCTGCAGACAGGGTCTGGCGAAGCCTGGCAGAGCCCAGGCTCCGGCTGCTCCAGCAGCAGCCCTGGAAATTTGCTGTTTGTGGGGCAGACAGCCACAGCACCCCGGTGAGAGGAAGATCCCTGAGGAACCTGCCGAGCTTTGGATATGGATTGTGGGTGTGAATTGATCAAAGGGGACGTGGCCCCTGGAGGGGGATTCATTACCAGCAAGAGAATTCCTGTGCTGATCCCTGCAGATGGGCACTGGGAAGGGTTCTGCCATTGTATTCCTTGTAAAAGACTCTCGGTAATTTCCTGGGGATGAGGGACTGATCCTGGGCACCTGGACAGCCTCATCCCCCCTTGCCTGCCCAATGAGGGGAAAACGGAATAGCCAGGAGAGGCTGGCAGAGCAGGGGTGATGGTGGGAAGCACTCTCCGACACTGCTCTGTGTCTGTGGCTCCCCCAAACACAAAGCCCCCCCAGACGGGGAGAGCCAGGGGCCGATGCTGGGCAGTGGAAGGCCAAGAGTGTTGTATTTAACTGATTAGTGTCTCCTCATTCTGCTCACGTGAGCCTAAATGGCTTTGGGATGCTAATCCGCTGAGCCAATTGGATTATTTTATCCCTGGCATTAATGTGTCGCTCAGACACCGGACGGGGCTCAGGGTTCAGGCTGTGCCACTTGGTGCCAGGGAGAGCAGGTCACCCCCAGCACCAAGCCAGGGCAGACCCAGCCCTCCCAGCCCGGTGTTCCCAGCCCGTGGCACGGCAGCACCAGTGGGATGAGCAGAACATCCCAGTGAGCCCTCAAGCACAGCCCCCCCAAGACCCATCACCCAAACTCACGCTGATTTTGGTGGCGTCCTTCCCGGGCTCCTCTGGTGGTGACGACTTCAGCTGTGGGAGGAGCAGCACGGGGGGAGATGAGAGAGGGAAGAGAAATGGTCAGCTCAGCTGGGAGCAGGCGGGAGCCCACCAGATCCCTTCCCACCCCCAGGATGGCTGCCCCAACCAAGGAGGAAGAGGGAGAAGGGGCTGCTCAGCCCCAGCAAAGCCAGGCACCCAGGGCAGAAGGAGGCACACTGGGCACCCGGGATGGGAGGAACCAGCAGCACCACAGCGGCCAGGGGGCACGGAGTGCTCACCCACAGGTCCTCCTGCGTCCCTGCTCCGTCAGCGGGTGTTCCCCATGATCCAGGTCTGGGGATGGAGCCCCCATCACTGTGGCATCACCACTGCAGCAGTGCCCAACGACCCTGGAACCCCATCACTGCCAGCACCTGCCCCCATTGCTACCAACAATCCCCTTCGGCAGCCACTGGCTGGGCATTCCCAGTGCCCCCACCACCCCTGGCCCTGCTACCCTTGGCCCCTGGCAATGCTCCCCTGGGAAGCGCTGCCCCGAGGCTTCTCAATTTGTGGCAACACCAGCAGCAGCTCTGCCAAAGACAGGACAATAAAGGCTCATTAAAATCCCCAAAGCCGCTTCCCATTCTTTGGCCCTTATCTCTGTGTGAACAGAGAGAGAAAGAAAGAGGCGGCTGTTTGCTGGACCAATACACAGGGAAACAGGGAAAATAGGGAGGGACGGAGGGTGCAGGGCCAGGAGAGATGAGCTGGTGATGAGGTAGGCGAAGGCACAAGCACAAAAACAAAGATTCTACCTCGGACTGCTCACAGCGATGGGCCAGGCAGCCCCTCGGCTGGGAAGGGCAGCCAGGACAGGCAGCCCCACTCGCCCCGGGGCATCCTCAATGCACCAAGGGACCCTCCAGGCTTCTCTCTGTCAGTTCAGAGAGGGGTGAGACCCTGCTCTGCAGGTCTGGTCAGCACTGGGAATGCTGCTGCGGTGTGGGGTCACCCACCAAAACCCAACAGCGGCTGCAAGCAAAGAGCCCCTTCCCCTGGGCTCTGCCTGAAGGGCTCTGCCTTTCCGTGCTGCTGCGGAGGGGGAGGACGAGGGGTGTTACCTGGCTGGAAGCCCACGTCTGTTTGTCCGTCCAGTCCTTGTGGTTGCGGACGTACCACCACTGGATCTCAAGGGAGTAGGAGGGGGAGCCGGTGCCGCGGAAGGAACAGGCCATCTCCACGTCCTCGCCCGCCTGCGCCGTCATGTCGTGGGGGGTCTCGGTGAAGAGGGCTGCGGGAGACAGAGCGAGGGCTGCGGGCGCCTGCAGGGGCACACCACCCTCCCGGCAAAGGACGATGCCGCCGGCCACGCGAGCGAGGCCACCAGGAGCGCCTGCACCCTTCCCCAGCCCAACAGTCCCCGTCCCCTCAGCAGAGCAGACAGGTCCCTGTCATCTGCAGCTTCCTCCTGCCCACACTGATGACCCGTCCCCCAACCCCGGCAGAACCACCACCTGGCCCACCCAGCCCCTGGCGCTTTGCAGAGAGCAGTGGGAGGAAAGGGAGGAAGCAGGAGCCTGTGGCCCCCCGCCCCGCTCCCACGGCACCCCTGGGACCTCTGCCCTGGAGCGAGTGCAGGACCCCGCGTGCCTCCGAGGCGCAGTAAATAAATAAAGCGCAGTCGGCACCTCTCTCAGATCGGGGCATAAATGAAAAACAAATCCTCAGTTAATGCGGCCCCAAACAGGCTCCCACACGCCATATGGTTCGCTTCCCTCACTCAAAAACAAATACCGTTCGGAGATGTAATTAGAATTCTTTTCATCCCCTCTGGAGAGACTGCTGTTCCTCCGCGCAGAAAGGGCCCCCGGCGCGCGGGGCCTCCGCGCCCAACGCCGCTGCCGCGTCCCCGCCACGGCTCCCGCACGCCGCGGCACCGGGACGGGGCTGCCAGCCCCCTGCTTGCCCCCTCGCTGCTGCGCTGGAGAAGGGTTCCCCGTGAGTCCTGTCCTCACCCACCGCCTCGTGCCGCCGGCGCTGCCGGGCTCACAGCCACTGTGAGGTCCCACCGGTGCCACCAGAGGTGAGAGCGCTGCTCCCG
>VXAY01007080.1:267200-319952 GCA_013399855.1 Oxyruncus cristatus
GTGTCACAGCACGGAAGCAGCACGAGGTTCACGTGTGTGTTTTCCACCAGGCAGAGGCAACCTGAGAAGCTGGAGGGTGCAGTGGAGCTCAGAAGGGCAGGATGAGGTTGGAAAGGGGGTGGTGGCTCAAGCCAGGTCAGCAGCACCTCGCGGGGCGCCAGCTCCAGGAGGACCCAGACCCCGTGGGGCAGTTGGGAAGATACGGCCCCAGCCTGGCACTGCCCAAGGACACCCAGAATGAAAGCAAGAGGGTTGGTCCCTTCCTCCTGGCTCCCAAGGGCTGCTCGTGCTCTTTCTGATGCCATCCGCACCTCAGCAGTGAGAGCTGCCCAAGCAACCGGAAGGAAAAAAACCCAAACCCCAAACCCCAGAGCTGCTGAAGCATTGGGGGCTGCCTCGTGCATTATTTTGAAATTCACCTCTTTAAGGGTTCGTGTGGGGGGCACCCCGAGGCTCAGCACTGAGCTCTCCTGAGGTCCAGGAACCAACACTCAAATCTGCGTCTGCCTGGGAGAGTGAATTGGGTTGTTCATCTCCCTGACGGGCAGAATAAACACCCTCCACATTGATACCGAGCTCATTTCTGATACTTGTTTAGAGACTTGACAATTCCTGTATAAAAGGATTTCCTTCCACAGCTGAAGTTTGACATTCCTGCGTTATTAGATTATTTGCAAAGGTCTGCATGCGCTGCAGGAAAACAATGCTCCCGCCAGGCAACATTACAGCCTGCTCCTCCACAAATCATCCCGGCACAGCCAGCCACGGAGGCAGAGCCCGTCTGGATCCCCCGGTGCAGGAAGCAGCCGGGGAGGCGGCGGGCAGGAACTCAGGTGAGAAAACACAACCCACCAACCCCCTCCACGAGAGCCACAACAGCATCAAAAAAATAAGAGACCGAGCAGGAGAGAGCTTTGGGGAGAGGGAACGGTGGTCCAGGCACACCAGCTCCTTGTGTCCCTGCCAGCACAGCCCTTCCCAGAGCCACGACCCGGGTGGGAGAGCAGTGGGAGCATCCCTGGGGCAGGGACACACAGCCTCTCCACCCCCCTGCCTGGTCTGGAGGGGTCACAGCCCTGCACCCCAGCACCACACCCCAGGGAGCCCTGGGGGTCCCAGCACAATGTGAGGAAAGCAGCAGGAACCCCCACAGCACGTGGAGGCTTTGGGAGCCAAAGGCTCCTGTGCCCGAAGCAACCCCCACACAGGGAAGTCTCTAAAGCATAAAATTCAGAGGAAAATGACTTGAAAAGAATTATTTCTTCAGAGAACAACTCAAGCCCATTTCCAGACCATTAACTCCTTCCTCTGCAGAACCCACTGCCAGGTTCCCAATGGAGAGGAGCACCATCACAGGTGTCCGTCATTGTGGAACAGTTCCCTCTTTCCAAACCATTAAGCACCAAAAAAATTAAACGTAAGAAACTATCAAACGCCAAAACCAACCAGCCCTTCCCCCTCCAGATGACTTCCTGCCCCAGGAGAAAAGCTTTCCCTGAGAGACAGGCCTTAAAGGAAAAAAAATATTAAAAAAAAAAAAAATCAATAGTGTAAGTGACTTATTTCGCTGCTGACGGTTTGTTGCCAGCACTGGCAGCCTCTCGCTGTATCTAGCACAGCCTCGGCCCCTCCACTGGGGATATCAGGAGATGTTCCTCAGCCATGATTTACACTCATTTTTCCCCATTTAGGGAGGCTCAGTCGGGAGCGGAGCCGAAGATGGATGTGGACACAGAGCGAGGATGGTGCCTGCCTCCCATGGCCAGGGGGAAGTGCCATCAGCTCCTGCCGTTCCCAGCAGGAGGAAAACAGTGCTCCTGCCGCCGGAATCAACACCCTCCCAACGCCAGCACCAGGGCTCCCACCCCAACACCCACCACGGGGCTGGTGTCACCATCCCTCTTGCTCCCCCTTCCCACACTGGCTCCCCCAGGACTCGCCCCAGCTGATCCCAGCCTGGCCTCAGTCCGACCAAACCCCAAACTCCGTCTGCATGGAGAAGAGGAAGCCAATGGCTCCACAGACTGTGGGCAGCATCTCCTCCATCCCTTGCTGCTTGCCTGCTTTTAAATCCTGTGCTTGCGCTCAGCAGCCTCGTCCATCCTGTACCAAACCTGGGATCGGTGCCCTGGCAAACCCAGATGTCCGGATGACAGGCTCATCCCGGCCTGCAGCAGCCGGTGCCCACAGCCTTGGGCATCCCCGGGGGTCAGAGCCCCCAGCGCTGCACCCCAGAAAGCTGCTGCAGGAGGAAGCACGGAGCACCGCGGGGCGAGGGGCGATGCTCCTGCCGAAGGACGCCCTTCCCGCTCCTTTCTCCTGGAGGGCAAGTTTCCTGCCTACCATCACCAGAGTGCCTCATCCATCATGTTCCCTCTAATTACCTTCTCATTTACCTCTTTAGTCAAATCCGTTTACCATCAGAGACAGGAAAACACGGCCCGGCGAGGGGGCGACGGGGAGGGGTGTCTGTCCCGGCACACTCTGCTGCCCCGTGCCCCGAGTGCAGAGCGGGCAGGTGAGTGCACGGCTCGACCTGACGAGGGCTCACAGAGGAGCCAAAGCCACCAGGCCACCCACAGTGAGATGTCCCTGCTATCCCTCCCAGCAGCCCGGAGCCCTGTGGGAGCTGCCTGGCGGCTGCGCTGCTCCCACACCCCCTCCCAAACCCCACGTTTAGCCCAAAAGCCAAACACTGATGCTGCCGCCCCAGGGCCACAGAAACCACCAGGGTCAAACCAGGGCACAAATCCCCCTGTCCACAGCCTATGGATGCCTCCTTGAGAAAATCCGTTATTAGCTCAACCTTTTAATCCTCCCCCGACCACGGTAACAACATTCTCCACAGCTGCCAAGGCTCAGGGCGCCCGTCCTCACACCTCCAAGGCTTTTCTGTGCTGCTCAACATGACAGCACAAATGAGCTGGCCAGGAGCAGCACGCTGAGCTGAACAATTATCTTAATTAATAACAGTGGGCCCAGGTGGGCCCCCAGCCCATCCCAAAGACCGAGGCAGAGGATCCGGCGTTTCCCAGCAGTGGGGCCAGGGTGTGGGTGGCAGAGCCCAGAGTGATCACTAGGATCACGATTCTCTGGGCATCACCATCCTTCAGGGCACCTTCCCCTCCTCACCAAATTTCATTTCTTATCTGCTGAAATCATTTATGGAGTGGGGATTTCTTCAGGCACAAGCATCAGGAGTGGCAGTGCAAGCCCAGAGGCCAGAAACAGGATAGGGATGATCCCAGGAGCAGGAGGGGCACATGCAGGAGTGGGGGGCTCCAACATCCCATCTGCATCAGGTGCTGGAGAGCCAGACCCCATTGCAGCACCCAACAGGCCTTAGGGACATCAAGTGGTTTCTTCATTCCTTACCAGGGTTTTGTACAAGTTAAGGGACTTCACGTGTCCCAGGAGGGCAGGAAGCTGCTTCCAGTCCCTCCAGCACATTGGGACCCCCCCGGCAGAGGATCCTCCCTTTAGAGCAGTGGGGTTCCTCCCTCTGAAAGGGTTTGGAAATTAGAAGAGAATAATTCATCATCGGTCCTGTAAAAGCCTGACTTGCAGGAACAGGCCCTGCATGAATTTCTTGGCAACACCTGGAGCATCATCAACAGTGGCTGGGCAGGATGGGCACGCTGCCATTCCCTAATTCCACAATACCTCTTCTGGCTTGGGAAGACTCAAATAAGTGAAAACACTCTGCACAAGGTGTTCCTGCTCCCCAGGTGCAGCACCACGGCCACGGGAACCACAAGGGACGGTGCAGGGGTGGCAGCACATCCCCAACCCTGCAGAGGGAACATCAGCTGACAGGATGATGCTGAGCCCCATTAACTTCACTCCATCACCCACTGTCCCCACTCCAGGTTGGAAATTGTGACCCTTCTCCTGAGCCAGGGCAGCACTGCTGGCACTTGGAGCAGCACTGGGACCCTTCCCTGCTGCCCTGAGAGTCCAGGAAACACACACGCCACAGCACCATGTTTTTGGGTTCCTCCAGCCCCCGTCCCTTGCAGTGCTTCACTGGCACCACCCACTGTGGCAGTGACTGAGATTTCACTCCCAGCAGATGCTGCTGGAGGATTTCCCCACCTGAGAGGAGACAACTTGGAGCAGTGATCATGCACTGCACACCCACACAGCTCACCTGACTGCAGGGAAACAATCACATGTACACACACACGTGTGGCAAAGGCAGAATCAGGTTAAAGATTTACATTTAGATTTATAAACTATTGCACCATTCTCAAGACCTTCCCTGCCCTTTTCTCCCACAGATACATGGCCCCACTTCTCAGCCACAGCTGTTTCACACTCACTAAGACCCCCTCCTGCTTTACCTCAAACCCTCCATTCTCACATCCCTCCCTTTCTCCTCAGCTCTTCCAACACAAGGGAACAGCCAGTCACCTTCCAGGGGGGAACCAGAGACCAACTCTGAGCACAACTCCACTGGCCGTGGTCTGGAAAGGGAAGGACTCCCAGGCTGAAGTGAAAACCTAAACACATCGGAAAGCTAAAGGAAAAAAAACCTTTAACAGAAGAAAGGAATGCGGAATTCAAACAAGTTCTGCACCAAAAACTTACTTTTGCAGTTTTCTGTGGCTGCTGAAGCCACAACTTCCGTGCTGATCCCCTAAACACCAGCGTTCGATAGCGCCAGGCCAGCAGTGCCTGCGCAGTCAGGATTGAAGGAAGACTTTAAGCTTCCCTGACAATGCATTTTTCTTGGAGATAAAAAATGAATGCTGCCAGCATGCAAATCTCTCTAAATTAGGCACAGCCCAGCTTGCGGGAGCCGCGATGGTTTGTGATGACAGTCATTAACTTTAGCAGCAGCAGCAAAGAGGATGCAGGAAAATATTCTCAGCTATTTCCTATTCCAGTTGGGAGTCCCGGCTCGGGGAAGCGCTGAGGTCTGGGATGGTGACACCCAAAATCACAGTGTGGTGCAGAGGGTGACAGGAATGAGCTGTGGTCCCTTCCCCTGGGGCAGGCAGGCAGCTGCTGATGCCCTCAGCCTCCCTGCAGCCCCACAGAGCTGGGTGAGCAGGGCTGTGCCTCTGCTCTCAGGGACTTGCTGCTGCTCTAAGAGCCCTGCTCCCCATGGAGGAACCAGGACACTGTTCTTCTACTGAACAAGCACAGCCAAGACCCAAAGCTGACTGTGGAAGGAAGGCAATGGAGCTTGGGCATGTCACTGCTTACTTCTCCTCCCTCCTAGTTCTGGGTAAAACCCTGACAGGCTCACTCCCATGTCCCCTTCAGGAGGGGACACAGTGACCGACCTGTGTCAGAACCTGCCTTTGATTCTGACCTGCCTTTGGGAAGATTTAACAGGAATGATTGATTTGGCCAATTCCTGGATTCCCTGTGCCACTGAAGAAGAGCTGAAGTGGACACACACCATTGCCCCAGCCTTCCTGGTTCCCATCAGAGCTGGGGTTGTATGTTTTCATTAATGGATCAGGCTGGAATAACTTGTAAACAGTCTCTTGAGACATCTGGGCTTCCTCTCTGCCCTCCTTCCAAAGCATACACTCATATTGTTCCACACTGATCCCTGCAGATTGACTTAGGGGGGAAAAAGGGAAAAAAAAAGGGAAACCTCGTGATGATCTGGTGGGAGACACACGGCCTCAGCTCTGCTCACAGCACACTGCTTAAATAACAAACCAGGAGCTAAAAAAAAAAGGAAACTATCTTTAATATCTCCCAAATCCCATTTAGAAGCAGTTTCATAGAAACATCACTTTCATCGTGCAATCAAGGCTGGAGGAGGGGCAGAAGGAGGGAGAACTGGCGCCGTGTCCTCGGGGGCAGACACAGAGGGAGAACCGGCATCGAGTCCTTGCAGCTGACACAGAGTTCGGCCTCCCGGTCCTCAGAAATTCTCCAACAGATCCAGGATCCGCTTCTGCTCACTCTCCCGAAACTCCTGGTTCTTCCCATCCCCGATGTTCTCCGCATACTCTGCAGGGAGAGAGCAGAAATGAATGACGGGCAGCAGCTCCTGCAGACACCACAGCAGGAACCCACATCCACATCCACTGCAAACAGTCGAATGGGAATTAATGCAAGGAGCACTGATGGTTTATCCTGCCCATCCCCAGGGTTAAAGCTTTGCATAACAAACACCCGCTGACCCTCATTAAAGCTTTTGTGGCAGACAAAGCCAAGAGAATGCCCTGCCCCAGGCAGACACCAGCACCCAGGAGCACCCATTCCCTGGCACAGGAATCATGTATTATTCCCAAGAAATACAAACATTGCCTGACATCACCAGCTTCCTGGGTCCCTTTGAACACTGAGCGTTATCAGGAAAGGTCAGTCAGGGGTATCGACACAACAGTTAAACACTCCCAGTCCTGGGTTTAACCTGTCTGCTGTCCAAGCATCCTGAAGGGGATCTTAGTCAAGGAGACGCCAATTCCCCAATCTACAAGTGCTTTTAACCACACAGAAGAAAATCCACCAGTTCAGATTTAACTACAAACCAAACTCCTTGCTGTAAGGCAGAGGACCCCAGACCCTGACCAAGATCTTGCCCATCCAAGTACACAGCCAAACACCAAGGGAACCAAACATTCCCTCTGCAGCTCTCCTTCATTTGGATCTTAGCAGCTCTAATCCCACACCAGCTCCCTCCTTCCTGCCACCAGAACCTGCATATTCAAAGACGGTTTAAAAAGAGAAAATAAAAAGCAGGTTTTGAGCTACGGAAGCAAGGAGCTGAACAAATCTGAGGAAATCGGGAGCAGGCTGCTGGTTAGACAGCACTTCCCTGCCTCCGCCTGCTCGCATTCTTTCCCTTCTTCTAAACAAACAGAACAGCTTGTATTCAGCTCTGAATGGTAAGTTGCTGTAGAAACTTTGCTTTAATATTTATACGTTTAGCACTGCTACATGCTCTGAGCTCCATCAAAGCCTTTGTTATAAGAGCACTGAAAGCAGCGAGGACAGGGAGAAGTTAGATGATGTGGGAGTCTTCCCTCCTGCGTGCACTTTCTCTCACTCTCCACACACAAGCACAAGAGCTCTTTGCCAGGCTCTGGGAGAAATCTTTTTAATATTTATAAACTGTTCCAGTACCTGTAACAAGAGCAGGTGGGAATGCTGAGGTTTGCTGCAGGTGAACCTCAAGTCCTGGCAAAGGGACCAGCTCAGGGCTCCTGCCCTCGGCGGAGGATCCACTCTCCATCACTCCCAAGGGCAGCAGGAAGCTCCTACAAGGATGAATTCCCTGCAGCTCCCTGTGTACGGGTGTTTGCTGCGGGGCAGCGTGGTCCCAGCCCCGCTTGCACCCTTGGGCTGAGGGCTTCACCGCTGCATCGGGGATCCAAACCTCAGACAGGAGATGATCCCAGTGCACAGGGATGGGGTCCCCTTCCCAGCCAAGGCTGGCACTTAGCTCAGTCTCCCCTGTCCCCTCAGGCAGTACCAGAGCCTTCTGTCTGCAGCGTGCCCGGGGAGGAGCCAGCTCTGCCCCCAGCAGCCCTTTCCATGCTCCATCAGGGAAAGTGCCTCTGGAACAGCCGCAGCAGCTGCAAATGCTGCTTATTGCAGCCCAAGGGCAGCAATTCCCGCCTGCCATGGCCTCTCCATGCCCAGCTGAGAGAGAAGGCTGTGATCTCCAACAGCTCTGCCCTTGGAGAATCCACCCAGTGGGCATCGGGCTGGGGGCTGCTCCACTCCCAGCTTAAGGACAGAGTGCTCAGACTAAGGCTCAAGCAAAGAACTGCTGAGCGCCACTAATGACACTGCCCTTCCTTTGTCCCAGCCAGATCACCCAGACAAAAGCAAGACACAAATTCCTATAATCTTGTCCAAAAGCTCAGCATTTCTCCCTCTTAACATTTAGGCTTTGTAAGACTAAAGCCCCATTGACTGTTTACTGGGTTCTGACAGCTGCTAATGCTCATTTGAAGAGACCAGATATAACCCCCAGAACCAGGCTTAAAAAAAAAATAAATCTCTGACTGAGAATTTATGTATTTACTTTTTTATTTAAAATTCCAACACTTTGCCGAGACTGGAAAAAAACCCAAAAATCAAATGTAAGCTGCCCCTGCCAACAGTTAACCAGCGCTTACACACTGCTGTAGCTACACAAAGGGAAAGGGCCCGAGATTGGTTTCTGCTTCATTAGACAAAATACAATGGTTACAGAACAGTAAAAATCAATTGGGAAATACTGAGGCTTGTAATGGATATTGGAAGCTCCAAAGCCTGCACAGACAGAGGAACCTCGAGCCAGACTGAGCTCTGTCCTCACAGCACACTGACCCTTCCCTTGAGCTTACCTGTGCCAACAGGTTTGGGCTGGATTCCACCTGCCCAGCTCCCAGGGTGCCTGCTCACCTGACACCAGGTATGTGAGCAGGTGTTGTGGGGAGGGGCCTCAGCAAGGGCTGCCCGAGGGAGCCAGGACCAATGCCCAGCCCCTCTGGATCAGGGAGGAACAGGGAGCTTTGCCATTCCAGAGCCAAGTATCACTGTCCAGAGAGGACTCGCATTCCCAGTGAGAGATGGAGATCAGGCACTGCCCCAAGACACAGCCACCATTCACTGTCCTGAATCCACACTCCGCCCCCAAAGCATCCCCCCAGCCGGGGCACACACCATTCAGGCTCAGTCGTTTTCTTCCAAAGCACAAACTAACTGTCCCGTTACAAGAAATGCTTGATATTCAAGAAAAAGGAAGTGTGGGAGGACTGGTCAGCCTGCAGAAATGCATTAATGAGCCTCCTGTTATTTCCTGCCCACTCCTCCCCCTTGAAAGCCCTACCATAAGAAAACAGTCTTGCTTCCTTGCTTGCATCGTAAGTAATTCTGAGCCACCCCAAGGGATCCATCAGCTGTCAGGTTGCCAGAGAAACATGGAGAATATGTAGGCCATAAAAATCAAACCAAAAAAACCAAGCACCTAATTAGTATGCAAAAATAGAAAATAAAAACTGAACAAGAGCAAAACACTGAATGAAAAGTAAAAATAAACCAGCCCTCATCTGTCCTGAGAGCAAGTTGGAAAGTACCCTGGAAATATTCCAGCCAAGGCTCAAGCTCCTGATCTCTCAGTCACTTGCTGTTCTGACTCCAGTGAAGTTTCACAAGTGCCTTGCTGGCCTCAGCCCCACGGCAGCCCCCCGCAGGGTCCACATCCAAACCTCTGCTCCAATGGGAAGTTGTGACCAACAGACTGACTCCCCTGGAGTGGCAGGTGCTTGTCCATAGTGCCACTGCTTTTAAAAGCTGGTGAACCTACACTGCCCATGGATGTGGACACAGGTGAGTGACTACTGAAAAACTTGAATATCAGAGCCCAGACAGCAGCTGAGCCCAGTGCTGCTCCTGCCTGTAGGGATCTGCTGGGCCCCATTGCGGGATTTCAAAGAGCCCACTAGGAAATTTATTGCTGAGGTCTTGACTACTCTGGTGGCAAAAGTCTCTAGAACTGGCAAGCCTAAGAGCTGGGGAGAGCTGCAGTCAGAGCCCCAAACTCTGGATCCATCCCCTGTATTATTAACGAGCCACATGTGCCCCCTCAGGCAGGGAACACGGCGTTGCTGAGAGCACCCACTCTCAGCCCGCAGCACACGATACAACTGCAGAGGAAGTTTCACAATGCAAGTCACTGTCTGGGAACGAAAGAATCGGATGAAATTTTAATGCAGCTGCCCTCCAATTCAGCTTGGTATGTAAATCAACAAGCCAGAGCCGTGACCGTGAGGTGTGCAAATCCAGCGAGGTGTGCAGACAACTCCCTCGGGGACCCACGGCCCAGGGCAAGAGTGGGAATCTGAACGCGGACGTGTGCCACGCTCTACGCTGGGAACGGACTGTTTGGAGGCAGGAATCGTCAAGAATCATAATTAAAAATCAGAAAAGACATCCTATCCAGCGCCCCTGCTCATCAGCAGGCATTAACTTGCACTTGGTGGCCAAGGACAAGAGCCAAAGAGATTGCCTATAGCTGCAGGTAATCTCACACTGTCAGAAAATCACTCTTTATTTCGTCATACCAGCCATCCTTCTGATCCCTTTTTTCCCCGCATATGAGAAGGTAGAAAACCAACAGGTTCTATAAAGAAAAAAAGCTGCCTGTACCTGCCAGTGTTGAAGTGGCAGGAAGAAAAGCCCAGGAGAACATCATCGTTGCCTCCAGAAGAGAAACAGGCTCCTCATCCCTCACCGAAAACAACACAGCCCCTCAGGAGAAGACACATCCCATGAGGAGGCACCTTCTCTGGGCAGCAGGTTCCCAGCTGCTCCTGCTAAGCCTCACAGCTCTGAGGGGCTGTGGGGAGAGCCCAAGTCCTGCCCTCCTCTCCCCCAGTAGCACTGGCTGCTGCTGCTGCTGAAGGACAGGAGGCTTCAGAGGAGGGCCACAGATCAAATAGGCATTGCTCTAATTCAACATAAGCATTAAAAATAACAAGGAGCACTTTAAAACTGGGATTGCAAATCACAACAGCTACATTTTAAAGCTACAGAGGATACTTTAATGCTATAATCCATATTAATCTGACACTAAGAACAAGACAAATACACCACGGGTACTAATATGGTGCAGATGGTAAAGTGCAGGGCCATGTTAATGAAAGATGAGACTCCACTATTCTTCCCTCTAGCATGGGTGTACACTTCCCTTAAATATTTACTTTCACGTTAATGTCAGCAGCAAGTCCCAGCCAGGCTGGAGCTGATGGAAGCGTGAAGTGATGTGCTGTTCCCCGAGAGAAGCTACAGCAAGTGCCCTAACTCAGAGGCAGAGCAAAGCATGCCACTAATCAGGGTGATTCCAGCCCTGCCGGGACCTCGGAACACTGCTCAGCTGCTGGCTGGAGATGTGCATGAAGCCAAGGAGAATGACATGTGAAGGCTCATGCTACAGAGCAGTGACCAAGCTGTCCCTGGAAGCGATGAGACACTTGCACAGGGATATCTCAACTCACCCTTCAGGATGTGTCGAACAATTTTAATGGAGCTGCCTCTCATGTTCAGGATCTGGTGGACTCTCTGACGAATCTGATGGGGAGGTAGGAAAGAGAAGAAAGCGATCTTCAGTACAACATAAATGCATGCACAGCCCCACTTTTTCCCACTTTGAGGGATGAGCAGAGACCTGAGCACCACAAAACCCAACTCAGCCTTGCTAGTCCTCAGTCCCAAGAGCACCTACTCAGGAACACTCAGGAAGGCACACGGCACAGGTACAAAGTGGCACAGACCATATTCACAAACCCCTATGTCTTCACACCAGGAAAGATGCAGCATTTTGCAAAGATCAAGAAAAGTCACTTGCTGTAGCTGTGCCTTTTGAGACCTCCTGAGAGCAGGTCCCCTTCCACTGCTCCCTCAGCAGTGGCACCGACAGGGCTCTTCCATTTCAAACCCTGACCTTGCTCACACAGACTGTATGAACTGAGTGACAACAATCAGCTTCCGTCCCCTCTAATGCCCTCCTAACTGCTGCAACTTGATGGGGGTGTATGGACACAAATGCAATGAGCAGGAGATCTCCTCCCATAAAGGGAATTCGAGAGACGATTATTCAACAGAACAGTATTTGCAAGGATTCAGAGCCTTGTTTGCATCATGGATGGAAACACAGGTGGTCTGCCAACCTTGTGCACAGGTTTACCTGGGGAACGTTGGCATTACAGATCTCTGCCATGATGTAGCAGATGAGCTGCAGCACAAAGAGCCCGGCATCCAGGCGACGGAGATAGAATTCATCTTCCATGTCGTCGTCTATGATCTCTCCCCGGCGCACCATGTCCTGCAAAGCCACAGAAGGAAAGGTGCAAGGATTGTCTCAGAGCACTTCCCACTAGGAGTGGCAAAACGTTGGTGAAATTTGTGGTTTAAGAACCGCTTTGTTGCCCGAAACTTCACCAGCCATATATTTCTCGCCAAATAAGTACTTTTAATAATTCATTTAAATTCAGGGAAACATTTCATTCAGTTTTGATGAAGGTTTTGCCTTTGCTGGTTGTGAAGTGTGTCCATCTGCAAGTTAAAATTTTAATTTAAACACACAAATTATATTTCTGCATCGAGCGGCAAGAGAGTGTGACTATGGAACAAACCCACATATCTGTGATTTACAAGTTCTTTGCCACAATGGAACAAAACCTGCTCTTTTACTGGCCATCTGAGGGTGCTGTTCAGCAGTGCAGAACAGGACTCCAGCAGACTCACAGACCTATCAGGCTTCCAGCTTCATTATCAACTGATGGATGAGAAAACACCATTAAAATCCCTCACAAGGACAGCTTTGCCATGCCCAGCTGGGCTCTTCCAGCTCTGTTTGTGAGGGATGCTGCCAGGGCAGACCCAGGCCAGGGTTTGTTAGCCAAAGAGTGATGACTCCTCATGGGAATGCCAACCCACTGTCCATCCTTCCTCTGCACACACGGGTTTCACCAGCAAGATCTGCCCAGAGGGACGGCAGAGGAAGAACAAAAGAGGTCACTCCATTCCTCCATTCCATTCCACTCCATCCCTCATGTCCAGACAGAGCATCTTCTTCAAAACACCAGCAGGAGCTGCCCAGGAGTGACCTCAGAGCAGCCTCCCCCAAGCTGGGCTGGCCACGGCCATGGCAT
Organism: Oxyruncus cristatus; assembly: GCA_013399855.1. Classification (NCBI taxonomy): domain Eukaryota; kingdom Metazoa; phylum Chordata; class Aves; order Passeriformes; family Cotingidae; genus Oxyruncus; species Oxyruncus cristatus. The sequence goes on from VXAY01007080.1 coordinate 279,815, forward strand.
GAGCCCACCCTGCGTCCTTGTGGGGACCGACAGGCCCCAACAACTTTGTCACGTGTGACCTTCCGCATTTTTGGGGTTTGTTTTCTGGCTTCGTTCTCAAACAAAGGCAGGCAGCTTGCCGGGCCCCGTGAGCTCGCTGCAGCTCTGTGATTTATTCCGCAGCCGTCTGGCAGGTGGGCACACGCCGGCGGAGCAATATTTCCTCATTAGAGCCATCACCTGCGGGCGCTCCACACCCGCAACGCTCCGCAGGACACGCTTCCGTGGGTGGACGTGCTCCAGCCACACACACCCACACACACCCACACACACACTCACAAGGTCACCAGCACCAGAGCTGGCTGAGCCTGCCAAATTCTGCTGTTCTGTCAAGCCAAGCCCTCGCATCTTATGGTAAGTCGAGAGGTTTAGGCACAAGAAGGAAGTGAGCCCTGTGCGCCTCTCCCTGGAGGGGTGCAAAGGATGCTCCATGGGCAGAAACCTGACAGAGTGACTCAAGACAGCTGATGATTCCCACTGCCTCCTGAAAAGGACAGGAAAGCTCAGGTAATGAAATACTTCTCCTTTCCTCCTAGAAATCAAGTTTGCCAGTGAAAGAACAAGTTAAGTTTAAAAGCAAATTCCCCGTTATATGTGCCATGAAGTCTTTCATGAAGCACATGTGTCACATACTTTGGCTACACTCACATGTGATGCTTTAGCATCAGATCCTGTATGCTCCAGCCCATGCACAACTGTCATTTACTCCAGGTTCTCAAAATCATGGGCACAGGCGTGACTGGGCAAAGCCTGCATGCAAGCTCTTGCCAGTAAATAGAAAAATCCAATTTTGTGCAACGAATGACTTCCCTCACCCTACATCCATGCCAAATGGCAGGAATCTGATAAAATCTGGTTTCTAAAGCTAAACAATGATGAGTCTGGCTGGTGAGAGAGTGGAATACTGACTGAATTATCAAAAAACCCCATTCAAGAAAGACAAGGCATGCACTCCTGAACCACCACTCACCCTCCGCACTGCACACAGGCTCATTGGCTACTCTGTTCAATAGTGCTAAATTCCTGAGCAGAAAAAAATCCACAGGCCAGGACTCTGAATCTCCAGAGCAGGAAACAAAGGCTGAGTCTGCTCTGTATTCTGATCCGAGCACAGCGATCACAGGAGCTGGATCCAGGCAGCTGCAGTCTTGATTACACAGCGGCGGCAGCTCTAACAGCCCCTCTCGGCTGAGATTATTTTGTGCCAGTAAATTAAGCAGATATGAATTAGAAGACAAGTACAGTTTTAAGGTGCCTTTTCACAGTCCTTTTTTAATTTTGTTTTTTAAACCACAGCCACCCTTTCAATGCTAATCTGCCTCCAGTACAGTACCAACCAGCCCCCTTCCCACTTGGTCTCTCTTTCAAAGCTGCCAGTCGCTAACCTCCAAATGAGCGCTCAGGTGCCATTTCTAATCTGCCAGCAATATGTACTGAGATGCCCCTTGCTGATGGGAGAAGACAGCAATAAGATGGGCTTCTGTGAAGCTAAAATGAGCTTCTTTCACACTAATAAGCCAGGACTGACAGGCCTCAAGGTGTCAAGTAGAGACTCCAAACCTAAAGACGCGATGGATCCGGCAGCGCTGGTACCAAAGATCACACCCGTCTCTGCTCCACACAGGCACTGGAGTAGGTTCTCTGCATCCTTCCTCACCTATCACCCACCTTCCAGCACGCACAGCACAGCTGGGCAGAGCAAAAGAAATGGCACTGATCTAGAACAAACACCTCCAAGACCCTGGTTTTACATCCTCACTGGGTGGGACAGCAAGGCCAGTCCAGGCTGTCAGAGACAGGAAGGCTCCCAACTGGTGTGCACAGGACAGACAAGGGATGTAAGCCCAGCTCAGACCACAGGCTAAAAGTCAAACTCACAGCCATTGCTAAGCCCTGGGTCAAGAAGGATAAGCAGGAGACAGACACTGACAGTTGTACAGGAGAGGAGCAAGCAGAAGCCTTGGGTAAAGGTAACAGGGACTGTCCAGGACCACCCGCTCTCAGCTCACCACTATGACAGCGGTGTCTCCAGAAGCTTCTTTCACTCACATAGGTTGCAGACAACACAGTCCCTTCCACAGGCTGACCACTACATTCCTTGAAACACAGAATGTGAGGAGTGAACCTGGTCAGGCACAGGCTCCACTGCAGCCAGGAGACCCAACAGCATCCAGGTCACACCAAGGTGACCAAGAAGCTCTCAGAACCACAGAAGAAACCATCAGAGCCTTCTGCCATGGGAAGGACTTTGTTCAATTTTGCCTTAGAAGCAGAAACATGCTCGAATTACTGCAAATTGAGCCTCCAGCCTGCAAGAGCCAAAAAGCTCGTTGTGGTTGCCACAGAGCAGAGAACAGAGCAGTGGGTCCTGTTCCAAGTTCAACGTCAGCAGCAAGAAATGCAACCTGTGTCAGGGCAGTCATGTGAAAACACCCACCAGCCTCTGCAAGAACATTCAAGGCTTACTTGGGCTTGCTGGCCACGTGCTGGGGAAGCTTGACAGTGCAAACCCAGCCGTGCTCTGGAACACCAGGGTGTTCCTGTCCCTTGCACACTGAGTCCCTGCCAGGATGTCCCATCCTGCCCTTGTCACAGCTCCGGGCAATGCAGTCTTTCAACACCAAACTGAAAGGACCGGCTGACACTGTTATCCCCACCTGTGGACACCATGCTCATCCTAGGAGTTCCACCTCTCCCTTTCAAGGATGGAGTGGCTGAACTGTAGCACAATTAGCATGTAATTTGTAAGTCATTATAGCGCAAATTGTCTGGTGAGAATATTTTATCGAATAAACCTGCTGAGCATAATCTTCTGTAGAAATATAAAAATATTAAACCATCTCTTGTCGTTTCCTACCATCTTTAGAGATCGCCAGGCTATTGCTGCCACCCATAATTACACCTCATTTTAGAGGGAGGTAAAAGCCACAGGATTTTGCACCATTTCCTAAAGAAATAATTAAAGAATTTGAGAGGAGAACAAGCTATTTTCATTACCTTAAAACTCTAAGAGAAGTGCTACGACAGGAATCAGGTGTCAGAAACAATGCTCTCATGGACTTTGCTCCTGGGTTTCACATGGCAATTAGAATAATCACCTAGTTATCACCTCTGATCCTTTCTGAACAGATTTTACAAAAGCAAATAAGGGGGTAACGCTGAGAAAGGGTTCAGTGACCTCATTCTGTTTTGCTGTCCAGATTAAGGGTGCAGTTTGACTACAAGTCTTCCTCCCCAAAACAGCTGGCTTCAGAAATTCCTCCTCTTCCTTCTACCCTCAACTATTCCCCCATCATCACTGCCATGGGCTGAAAAACAGGGCTATAAACCAGATCACTAAATTAAGCCAAGTTAAAAAGAAATAAAAAGGAGGAGAACTGCAAGAGCAGGAGCTTCTTATGCCATCTGCACTACTAAAGATAAAGCACTCAGTCATTCCTTGTGTAATCAGCTTTTCACTCCTTGTAATGCAAGACTTACACCAGGATACTCTGTCCATCACACTCGGATCTCACTCTCAACAGTAAAGACTGAATCTGTAAAACCTCACCAGGTATCATTTTCCTGTAGGACAGAGAGAAGGGTGAGGATCTCTATACCAGGGTTTTGGGGTACTATGTCCTCTAGTGCAAGGGGAAGGTCAAAAGGCCACAAGTGACAGAGCACAGTTTCTAAAGCGTTCATAGCATCCACCTCAGTGATTCATGTGCCACAACTAGGAACATTAAAGTGCTCCATAAATCCTGTCACAGCCAGACACTGCCATGACGTGACAGACAGAATGATGGCTTTCGCCTGCTCCTGTGTGGGGAAAACATCTGAGCCAATTCAGGTCTCAGGAGACTGTGTCCCACTGACCACCCGAGAATGCCAAAAAATAAAGCAAACGATAATTCCAAGAGCGTTCCAAGCTAGGAATGAACTTCAACAGCGTACTTCATACATGTTGTGCCCAATATATTGCATCCATGTTTCTGCCAAATCCTGTTATTAGTTCTAATAGGAGGGGAAGGATTGAGATCCATTTATTCCAGATACACGGGGAAAACCTGAGGTTCCTTACTCTTCTCTTGTGCATTAGTAGACACAAATGGGTTAATATTATTCATTAAAGACCTTCTACACAAGCTTCTCCACACTCAAATTCCCTCCAGCTTTGTGCTGGTTGTTTGCTACAGATGTTAAAGTTTGCAGGCAGCTCCAGGATATTCCTGGATAAAGGGCACATACCCTTGCTCTGCACACAGCATTGTAGGGCTCTGTACAGCAGCTCAGACACACCGTGAGGCCTCACCCAGAAAAATCCATTTTGTTTTTTGAGTTTTAAAAACCCCCCACCAACAACAGCAAGAAGTAAGGAATAAACAATTTCTTGCCCTGTTCTGAGGAGGATGGACAGAGCATGGAGGGAGGAGCAGGAAAGGGTAAACGCCATTTTTCTCCAGGCCACAGCTCCCTGGTGACGCTGCCGCCATCCACACGGAGCCTGAGTGCTGGCAGCAAAAGCAGCTCCATTCATCACTCACTCCCGTGCCTCTTTGAGCAGCACCAGCGCTGCGCTGCCCTCGGAATGTTTGGCAGTGCCTGGAGAAGCAGCCTTGGCAGCGGGCAGGCAGCTGTTTGTCGGGGCCTGGTGGGGGGCTGCTGCCCGTGGCACGCAGAGCGCGCGGCGCGTGGGACGGCAGCTGCAGCCATTGCTCTCCGTCAGCGCTAATCAATCTCACACCCTCCTCGGTGCTGATACAGATAATCTTGTGGGAAGCTGGCCAAGCTCGCTAACAGCTCTGCAAGCTGCTTCCTGACTCCAGCCGCTCGTTCTCTTTCAAAAGGTCTGTTCCAGCTTCAGTTCCAAGAAAGTGCTGTGCGGTTCCAAGGCTCGTGTCACTCAAACGCTCACTGCTGGTGTGCAGAGAGCACGCAGCCCTTGGCTGCACCTCGGCTAACTCATCAACACAGACGCTTTCTCGCTGCTCATCAGAACTCTACAGACCAGGGTAGGACATTATCATGTAATTGTCTCTCTGCATTTCACCTACTCTCCATCTGCCAAACCATGCAGGACTGCAGCCAGGTAAAAATGAAGGCAAATTGAAGCAGGGAATTTGGCCCTTCTAGTAAAACTCACTCTAAAAGACAGCCAGAAGGCACTTGCTGTAGAGAAGTTCTCGGCCCATTTTATCTGAGGTTACCTGGAAGCTGGAGAGAGGGGCAAAAGGAATTAGGAGGTAACAGCACTGGTATGAGGGCACAGCTGAGAAGAGTGACCTGGCTAAGCCAGGAGTCCTGTGCAGAGCTGTTACAGACATGACCTGGCAGAACTTAAGCAATACATACATGTTTCTCTCCATCAATCTTCTTATCAGCTGCCTGCATTGCATCCAGGTACTTAAAATACAGTTCCATCAGCCTATCAACCTGCAAGGGCAGAAAGAGAGACATAAGTGAGAAAAAAACAATGCAATCATCTTTAATCCTTCATGCGATTTTGTTTTCCTCCCAGCTCCAGCCTTCACAAAGCAACAGGGAACTCTGTCCCTCCTGGGGAGGAACATGTTCCAGAAGGAGGGTACAAGTGCTGGTTGGATGAGCACGTTGAGGCTGCAGGCGTTCGGATGTAACCCCATATGGGAACACGGTCCCATCAGCACCAGATAAACGGCAGCAGACAGATGTGTCCCCTGCTCGCTCTCTCTGTGCTGAGGCTCTCCAGGCTCCCTGTTTCCCCAGCAGACCTCTCTCTCAGTGCTGGATGCTCCAGCTCTCCTCTGAACTGTGTTAGGGCAACTGAAATACTATCTAGCAATTTTCAGCAATTGGTAGAACAGGTTATGAAAAACACTTTTAAAACACACTAATGAGGAACACTAAGGAACCAGTATTTTCCCAGTGGCAGAATTTACAAATCCCTTGGGATTCCCAGTTTGCAGAAGCTGCTATTTCTCTTCTGCAATGCTTTGATCTATCCTCCACCATGTAAATATTTTGGAAAGAATTTCCAAGAGCAAACACCACTAATGTGAGACATTCTAGGAGAGGAGTGGGGAATGTTAAATGGGTACCACAGCGATTCCTAAGCTCTCTGCAAAAGAGTTTCACCAGACACAATGGCACCTTTCCATGGTGTCCTGGTCTCAGAGCCATCACAAGGTAATACCACATATTGTCCTCTATGGTCAGGCTTCAGTAGAGGCACAACTCAGGACTGAGAATCACTACTACCACGTGAAAGAGCACCAGAAAATAAGAGTACAGGAGATGTGGAGGGCAAGCACTAAAGGCATGTCCAGTCCTCCAGTCTGTAGATAAAATGTGAGTGAGAGAATGAAGATCTGTGGCAGCACAGCTCTCTGCAGGCAGGTATGATGATGGCTTTTCATAATTTAGCGAGTGCACACAGGCACCCTGCCCTGAGTGAGTGTCCTGAGCAAGCCTGGCAGCCCAAAGACAGAGACACATATTCAGCACTCACCTTCTCACTGTCATTCTCTGTGAATTTATTCAGTAACCGTGTCCTCTGCTGCCCTCTCAGGTTTCGCAGAAGGGAAGCCAGGATGGAACAGACATGTTCTAGAGATACAAAATGAAAATTGCATGCCAAGATCAGGAACAGGAGCTTATTTTCCTTTGTAACATGCCATTAAATTTACTACTAGCACTCCGGCATGTAGCTGTTGATAAGCAGAACCCTGGTTCCACGGTGAGAGGAGACAGAGCAGTGCTAAGAGCCACAAGCCATGTTTGCAAGGACCCCAGAGAGCTCCTCACCCACCTCATCCCAGCCACTGAGGTTTCTTCCTCCTCTGCCTCAGGGAGCTGAAAAAGCACCTTACATAGAGCATGAGTTCCGTGCTGGTTTCCTCCCCAGGCCACACACCTGCCCAGCAGCAAACATGCTTTGGGACCCTCCATCACAGCCTAGAGGCACGACATGCTCCCTCCTCCTTCAGGCTTAAAGGAGCCCTGGCGAAAGCACTGTCACCCAAATAACCCTCAGGTCACCAAACCAGGAACAATTACTGAAACAGGAGAGCTGGAGAAAGGAATACCTGTGCCAGTGTGCAGCTCCTGCAGAGACTGAACTGGAACGGGCTAAAGGAAAAATCCTCAAACCAACCACTTTTCATTTACAGAAAACCCCATCAACAAAGATAAATGGGCCACAACAAACCAAAAGTGACCAAATGAACATGTTTACAGTCTTCTCAATTGCACTTGGGGGTCACATTTTACAGCACAAACCCTGGAGCCGAGTGAAAAGTCAGCGCTGCAAGGCACCTGTACCAACGCCCAACCACAGCACCACGCCGAGAGGTGCCTGAGCCACGTGCCTCGAGCCCAAGCACAACGGTGCAAAGCAAAGGAGCTGGGGCCCAGTTTCTCCCCCTTTCCAAATCATTTGGCACTGCTTCCTGCCTGGAGGTCAGCACTAAACACAGACCCGGTGGTTTATATACCCCAGCTTCTCCAAGATGTCCTCACCGTTATCTTGATGATTAAGACTGATGAAAATCAATGGACATAAACACCTCCTTGCTCACGGTGGTGGGGAATGAAGGAGCCTCAAGACTTGTTATTTTCAGAGAGGAAAACACAGAGTGCAGAGGAGAGGGATCACCACCTCACTGCTGTCACCATTTTAACATGCATTTCCCCCGTGCTGCCCAGCCCAGAGCCACGAGCAGCCTCGATCAATCCCTCCAGCACACAAAGAACAAGTGACACCACTGTGTTTGCCAGGAGCTCCTTCTCCCACTGCCCTGGAAGACGAAGGCACACGGGCTGCCTGTCCAGGGTGTCTGTGCTCCCTGCTGCACAGATTATCTGCATCCTGCACAAGGGCAGCAGGAGGAGAGGCTGCACAGGCGCACGCACCCCCACCCCATTTCATTAGCTACTTATAAATGGAGCTTCCTTTTCGAAACAGATTTCTGCCTGAGGTGGTGTCAATTTTTCATGTTCCAAGGAGATTGGGAGTGCTGCCGGCAGGAGGAGCAGGCAGATAACAGGTTTATCGGGTGGCCGCACCGTGTGGCTGCTCCGTCATTCCGACAGGCTAACGGGGGTGAAGGATGGCTCCGGGGCTGTCAGTGCATGCTCTCGCTGCACAGAAACTGTTATTCCACAAAAAAGCAACACCAAATTAAGTGCTGACATTAAAGAGTGTTGTAAAAGCCTCCGAGTCCTTGCAAGAACCTGTTTTCTTAAGGTGAAAGAAATACAACAAAATGAAGATTCTCCCTCCCCCGACTCCTTATATCCCAACATATGCTCTGCTGGTTTAGGAAGAAGCCAGCCTTCTGTATTTCACACTGGTTTTTCCCCCCCACCTTCTTTTTTTGGAAGTGTTGACACAGCATTTTAGTAGCAATATTCTCACCAATGATCTATCTTCATTGCTTTTTTCCAATATTTCCTTACTAGGAAATGTGTTTTAGCCATCATTTTTGCTTTGGCAGTCATATGCAGATATTTATCCATTTTATCAATAAAATCTTTAAAACTACTGACAAGTCTAAAGGAGCTGACACAGGGGTTTTGAGAACAAGGTTATTCTTTCAACATATCACTGCAGAAAAACCAGGAACTATTTAGTTGCCTGGTCAAAACATTCATTTTACAGAAATATTTCTGGACTATCTGAACCTTTTTTTTTGGATCAACTTCCTGAAAAAAAAAAACAAACCCAAAACACTAGTGTGTTTCATGCTGCCCTCCCCAAAACCAAGGTGATGCCATAACACAAGTGCTGGCCCAATAAACACCAATACCCACATGTAAGGACACCAGCCAAAATCAGGGTGAACGCTGATGGGCTGAGCAGTTGAATCCATGATTTGGTGGATTATAGTGTTTGTTCAAGTGTTTGAATTCCACAAGCCATTGGAAGTGAGAGGCACTAACCTGGGGGCAGGTTCCCATGGAAGGGGTCTCTGTCTTCCCATGGACTGCCCCGTCTCACACATGCCAACTTTAAAAGCTGCAATCACAATATCTGCTCAGGGTCAGATCTCCTTTGGGGAATGACGAGTAGCTGGTGCTGTTGAGCCCCCGGAATGAAGAACCTGCAGCTGCCCTGCTTTGATCTCGGTGCAGACAAAGGCCGTGAGCCGTGCGTCACCCCGGGGCGAAGCCTCGGGCAGCCCGCCTGCTACGGAATGTTCTGGGAACTTCTCCATAGCATGGAACGCTCAGCCAAAGTCCACATCACCTGCACAAAATGCATCACTTTCAGGGAGGGTACAGACAAGGCCAGAGGCAGAAGTTGCTGCCGAGCCCCATTTCAAAGGATGACTAAATGGGATTCCTTTGAGAAGCAAACAACAAACTGAGCCATGCTCAGCACCCCATAGGTGCCTTCACGGAAATGTGCCAGCTGGCACCTACTATGCAGCAAGAACAACCTTCAGCCATACAAAAATCCCCCAATCCCATAAAATCATGGATATGGGAAGACAGAGTGCACTGCTGCTGCCCCATGGCCAGCTCATCTGCAGGCCTTGTCACTCCCCACGATCCCGACACCATAGGGCACCATGCCAGCCACATCCCTGGCTCTGGGAGGTCACATCACATGTGCTCCCCAGATGCACGAGGGTCCTGCTTAGCCCAGGATCACCTCGAGTTCTTGGGAGCCCTTCCCTCTGCAGACAGGCACGGAGACTTCAGCATGCAAGCAGTGTTTAAAACACCCTAATTAGATCGATCTTGACTTCAGCTCGGCGTGTTGGAATACAGATTAATCTATTCCATGGCTGGCACTGGCAGCTGCAACAGCAGGAGGTCCTGTCAAATCAAGCTGTAACATTACACTTCTTTTGCCTTTATTATCCCCCCCCCCTTTTTTTTTTTACATCTCATTATAATGGACATCTGCCTAGCAGGGGAGGAAGCTCAGCAGTGATGAAGAGGAGGGAAGAGTCATCCTGCAGGAAGGGGAAGGCAGGCAGCTCTGGGTGCCAGGGACAGCAGCCCTTTGGAGGCCGAGCCGGATGATCTGGTGAACCCAGCACATATAAGAGCCTTCCGTCTTGTAAAGAACTCTTAAGATAAACTGTAGTTTCTCATTAGGAGCAGGAAAACACTAGAAAAAATATTAGAAAATAAGCAAGCCAGCTCGTTGAGATACCTCTATCCCTCCTATGCACACAACTCTGGCTTCATGGCTGTTTGCTGGGAAACCTGGATGAAGCCCCTGGATCGGTTCATGGCAGGATTATAGGTGGAATCAGGGGTGTGCCATTCCAATGGTGTAGCACCTGATAACATTACCTGTTTTCACATGTATTAATAATGTGCACTTTAAAAAAGTAACCCACCCAAGTATTACCATATTTTGCCAAGAAAAATCCTATCTTAAAACACTGACAAAAGCAAGAAACACTGATTTTACTGATGGGTGAAGCGGGGCCTGGAAAGGTTGGAAAAGCTCCACACAGAATGGCCCCGGTGAGCTGGATCCAGCCATCACGCTGAACATAAAACAAAATTCTCCCTCTTGACTGAGAAAGTTTATTTTTGTGATGTTCTTGCTACAGAGCACGCTCACTTTAATTGAGATAAATTTAACTCTGTTCTCGGCGTCAATGGCTCACTCAAATCACAGGTTCCTGTCGGAGGGTGATGGTGAAATAACAAATTGGCATAATAAAGTTCTGTTTAAACAGACTGATGCCTTCCCCGGGTGCTCACTCCTGAAGACCACCAAATGAAAAACACTTTCTGCTGGCTGGCAGAGGGTGCTCAGTTAGAACCGATAACTCTTTCCACCGGGCCATGTTTCTGCTGCTGCCTTCTCATTTCCCCACACCCAGGGAACCTGGTTTTGCAGCAGAGATTCATTCCAAGGGCCCTACTCCCTTTCGTGTATGTCACAAAGGAGTAAGAGCGTATTTACTAAGAAATGGGTTTTTTGTTGTTGTTTTTAAAGGAAGGGTATAGCTGAGGATCTCCAAAAGAGGCTTTGTTATTGATAGAGGGCGAACAGGCAAAACACCCCAGCAATAGGAATTCTCCTTTGGAAATTGGCTGAACTAATTCTCAGGTTATCAAATTAAGTATTCCTAAGTAAAACTGACATCTAAGACAAGAGAAAGCATTTAAATGAAGATGAATTGGACAAACATCCTTTTATAGTTCATTAGACTCTCCAAGTGAGCAAAACTCGGCTGCAAATAACCATCCTGAGAAAGAGCGGGAGGATATACAGCCTGTCGAGCCAGCTATGATTGCTTCACTACAGACTCTCTAACTCAGGAGGAATTTGTGTTTTCTTCATTTTTAGCTCACTGAGACTGTTCAAGAATTTCAAGTCAGCATCCGGCGCTGTGACTCGACTGTGTGCCAAGAGCTGCTGCAACCCTCATGGAAAGGGACAACACACTGACACTCAGCTCTGCAACAGGAGGGTTTTGGGGAACAGCTAATGCTGTTCAACCACCTCACAACACAAATCCACGACACCACCTGTCTGGGTCTCTTTGTGGCTGGACAAACCCAGCTGGGCACTCACACGAGTACTGTGACCCCACAGACACAGAAAAACTCTAAGCCATTTCTGTCCTCAACTGCAAAATATTTCTGTTTTGAGTTGCTTCACTGCCTCAGAAAAAGGGAGATTGCTTCGAATGAGATTTTTCTCCCAAACCTAATATCCCAATATAATGATCTGTACAAACGCAAGCAAAATTCAAGTGTAGATAATGTGTACTCAGTTAGACACCACAGGCCCAATCTTCAGGCTCAGATCATCCATAAAGATGGTTAAGAAATTTTCCCTTTCTTTTTTCCTAATTACATAGTGTACATAAAGCATAAATACGTGCAGCTTGGATTTAAATTGTTCACAGGCTCCCTAGAGTAAAATAATTTTTAAACACTGACAGTGTTTAAAATCTGGCTAACCAGCACTGACACCTTTATGCTAGTGTTTAAAAAGGGAGAAATACATTACAGAGAAGTTACTTTTATCAAATTTAATTTGGATTATAAATTCCTGTAATAAATAAAAGCTCGGCAAGTCACATTGAGATTTTTTTTTTTTCCACCAGGGTATTTATTATTTTGTCACATTCAGAACACTGCCTTAGAGACAATAAAACAAACATGGTTTTATAGACTATCTCTTATGTAAATAGCAACACTGCTACAAAATAAAGACGAGGGGATATTTTCCTACAACCACCAGATACATACGGAGGATTTGGTGCTCTAGAGATGGAGCGCTGGATGCTCTGTGGGAGGTGAAGCACTTGGAGCCACAGCGGGTGCCAGTACCCCCAGCCTGGCAGCACTGTGGCCCCTGCAGATAAAGGGATAACGGGACAGGCAGGGACTGAGTGGACAAACCCTCTGTCAGAGCTGTTTGGTGCCTCACCAGTGCTGGAGCATTTTAGCAGGGCTCCCCTTTAAGCAGTTGCAATTAGGCCCCAGGGTACAGAGTCCACTGAGGATTCTGTGTTTTGCAGCACAGCCCAGGGTGTCCATCCTGACACTGTCCCACGGTCAAGGACAGCACAGTTCCTCAGAGCTGCTTTTAACAAATACTGAAGGCCCTGCTGCAGAGCCATTCCAGTGAATCCTTCAAAGGAATCTCTTCCTCCATTTGGCATACACGAGTACTCTCCTAATAGAAGATTGTTCTAATTAATTTTTTTTAAGACAGATTGTACACAGGATAAAGTTTTTATGAGAAAAGATGACAAGGGCAGACTGAACACGAGCGTTCTGATCAATGAACAAAGAGGGAAGCAAAAAGCAGTGTGTTCCCAGGACCAGCACAGCACAGAAGGCACCGGCTCCACCACGCCAGACCTGCACCATTTCCCTTAAAGCCAGAGGCACCCAGAAGACTGTGCTGTGTTCCTGCCCAGGAGCAATTACTGCAGGGCTGGGGCAAACACTCGGCAAAGTAAAAGTACAGACTGTGCTGCTGACACCCATGGCAGGACCACGGCGTGACAGGCTCCAGGGAATGCTGTTAAACATCTCTATTAACTCCCGTTGTTAGAAATTCAGTAACTCACCTGCCCAGTGATGCAAAACAAAGAAAATTGGACTTACTACCACAGCCTTTTAGGGAGAGTTTATTTTAATAGAGCTGATTTCTGGACTCATCTCAATGTTCTCCATTTCTTCTGCATGTTAATGAGACGGAGGTGTGACACAAAGCCTGTTTGCATGGATCACTCCATTTTCCTGAGGGCAGATTGGCTTTTCACCCTACCACAGAAATAGTGAGGAATGGACCCTGTCAGGGCTTTCCAGACTAATCCTCACAGTGGTCAGGACTGCACACAGGTATCATCTGCAGTCTCCAGAAGAAGCAGATGAGACAGAGATTAGCTCACTTTCCCAAATTGAAAAATTAAGTCAATGCCATGAGCCACACACACAGATCTATACTCAGAACCTCCTATTCTAGCTGGAGCATTGTCTCAGTAAGAAGAATTAAACAACCTCACTTTCATACTGCAAATGAAAGTTTCAAAACATCCCCTAAATCCATCTAAGTGCAATTGCGTATTTTATTACATAAACCTGCAATTTTATTACATAACCTAAAGAAACCAAACCTATCTCTGCAATTCCATTACATAAACCCCAGACCACACGACACCATTTCCTCCTCACCATTATCTACCCAAGACAAGCAACACAGGAACAGGAAGGACTGACCCCAGACTCAGCTCAGCGTGAGGTCCCACAGTAACTGCAGTAATACTCCACAGCAAATCTCTGTTAAAGCAGAGTTTTCCAGGGGAGAGAAGGAAAAAAAAACATAAAAAGAAAAAAAAAGGCAACTTCAAAAGCAATGCAGTTTATTTCTGCAATGCCTGATGTTCATCCAGTCACACTTCAGTGCTCAGAGCCATGAAAACACTGCTTTTGAGGTGACATTTGTAGTTGCCTCATTACTCTTTTCAAAAGAGTTTTGCATCAGAGTGAGAGCTTCAAACAACAGACCCTACAGGAGTAAAATAACTTATTAACAGCACACAAAATGGAATCACCAGGAGCTGCTGATACCAAAGCAAGCAGGACAAGTGTGCCCTCAACAGCCAGCTGTGACAGGGAGCAGCAGGATGAACACCCAGACCCAAAGGCTGCAGGAGGTGCTGCACCTCTCCCTCCTCACTGCAGGTACTTTTCAGACACTGGCCATTCATTCACCCCCTCCATGGCAATAAGAAGGATCTGGAAACACACCTACCTTCATGTTCTTTTTCAGTTGTTCCAACTTTCTTTATCTTTTTGGGTGATTTCATGAAGAGAGGGAAGATGGTTCTCAGCCCAAGGATGTCCACAAACTTGTGACAGTTGTCTGTGCCCTCTGGTCCGATCATGGCGTGGTCCAGCACCTTCAGGGCACTGCTGCGGGAAATCTTCTTCTCTCTGTGAAAAGAAAGGGGCAAGTTAAACTTTACAGGGACATGTTTGGGAGAATGCTACTGTAAGGAGACAAGGGAAAGGAACACAACAAAGAAAGGATGAAGAGTCTGAGCACCAGCTCTAAGGAAGATTTTTCTTCTAGAGGCTAAAACATTATATCGACAAATACTCCTTTCAAAACTGTGGCTGTGAATATTGCCTTGGTTATTTCCTTTTTAATGTATTTCATTTATTTTTATTTTCTATTTTTTTATTCCATTTTATGTATTTTCCTGTTACAATTTTATTTTCTTATTTCTTGGCTACTGAAGGAGCTATTTCTTCAATCTCTTAGAAACACTGGCACAAAACAGCAGGGAAGGCTGGGTCAGATACACAAGGCAAATACTGTCACACCAAAAAAAAAAAAAATAAAAAAAAAAATCAGGATTTAGATCTAGTAATAGTTTGATTAAATAAAGGAGTAAGTTTGGTAAGCACAGCTGGGTCAGCTATAATGAAAAACCAGAAATCACGTGTGGAAGGACACAGACAGACTCCAGGCTGTTCTGTTTTAATGCCTGTTCAGAATGTTGATGGTGGTAATTCACACCAATAACACAGAGATGGTCTGAAAATCATCTCCAGCTGCCCTGCACCTCTCAAACCAAAATCCAAGGATTTATAATTCATCCAGGGGAAAATTTAAAATATCTTGTGAAACGGGAACTGTAAAACCGGTCGGAAAAACAGCCCATAAAACCACGAGGCCAGGGAATGTCAGCAGGAGCTAACGTGAGCTGGAGAACAAGAGCTGCCAGTGTCCCCAAAGGCCAGCCCAGGAGGACGTTCCCTCCAGGACAGGACCGAGCCCCACCACTTTCCACTCCAAGCACAAGCCAATCTCCTCCAATGCTGCCCGTCTGCAGACTGAGCCACACGGACCCTGTGCCCAGCAGCAGGGGCTCCTCAAAGCCCCCAGGGCGCTGTGGAAAACAACCTCCCTGCAGAGACCGAACTTTATGAACCCCTAACAACATGCAAACTGAAAAAAACCAATATGAACACCCCGGCCTAAAAGAAAGTGGCCTTGCCCAGTGCAGCCACAGGGGCACGATGCGGTGCTGGAGGGCACCACGAGGAGCTGGGGTCTGAGTCCCCCCAAAAACAAAGGTCTATGCAGGAGGGTGGTTCAACATCCCCAACTGCCTGCTACTGAGAGCTAAAAATAAAGTACTCCTTAGGCCAGATGACACCAGAAATGTTTTCAGGGGAAGTAATTGCATATTGATCAGCATTTAGGAAGGCTGCGCAGGGCTGAGCTCTGGAATATTCATTGGGTTTAAGTTCAGGCTTTTAGAGATCAATAGCTGCTTGACTGGACTGTCTGGAGTTGATTTTATTTGAAATATTTATTCTGCTGGAGGGCAAGCAGTTTATCTTAGTCTCATCTGTGCTTATCGAGGGAACTTTTAGCTGAACACTAATTTACAGACAACCATATGTGAGGATCACCAAATGGGGAGGGACCTCAGTCTTCATGGGAACTCTGAATTACAGCTTTATTCACTAACCATTGTTTTCCTCCTTTTAACACCTTTACATCCGAGAGAACTCCTTTGGTACATCTATTATTTCAAAAAGAAGACGTGCTGACATTATTTGGACTTTTCACAGTAGCAGAACACAGCCTCTCACTTTCCAAAATACTGGCTAAACCAGAATACTTCATTTCCTGGGAAAGTGCTGCATAAAAGGGTTCCGTTTAATTAACCAGAAGATTTAGTAAAGAGACAGCCTAAGTTTCCACGGGGTCATTAGGAACAGCAGGACAAGAAAACATAAAAAGATTTTAATAATCATAAAAAAATATACCCTGAAATAGCTACAGTCAAGCTTCAGGGAGCTGTATGGATTTGACTGTTTTCACCTTGTTTTTCCGAACAGGAGCAAAAGCTTTATTGAGGGTCAAGAAAAGCCTCGGAGCAGCTGCAGGACACATCATGCTGCCCAAGTGACACAGGTCCCCGTGAGCTCCCTGGGTTGCCTTTGTCCCTGTGCATACACATGTTCCTCAGTTAATAGCAGGGAAAGCCAGGCATTTTCACGGAGAATCTCCCTGACACATCCCCCGGGAGCTGCGCAGTTGCGTCTCCTCAAACCCGGCACAGTTCTACAGCCAGAACAAGAAGCTGCCTGTCAGCGTGGGCCAGGAGCTGACAGCACAAGCACGTTTTCCTCTCTTTTGGCCTTGGAAGTGCACTGCAGTTGGGTTACCAAGGCAAGGCCAAGGGACTGAGCACTAAAAAGTGCTTCCTGACCTAAAAAGAAAATGTAATTTAACTCTACGGGACATTTCTACACTTTCCACTGGTGGCTACCACCTTGGTAAACCATCTGATTTTTGATAAAGATGCTACGTAAAATAGATGAGCCTCCCTTGGTGCAGAGATGTAAATCAAATAATTGTATCTACCTGCGCATCTCTGCAGTTCTGCTGCCGCCAGCTCCGTCCCTCTCAACCTGCTCTTCTCCCAAACCCTCTGCTCACCTCCCATGTACCTGCTCAGTGAAGCCCAATTCCTCAGGGCCAACTGCAAGTCCCAGACCGAGTCCAGGACCCAGCTGATCACGGCCATGCATGTAAGGCACATCAGCCCCACCAGGCTCATTTTCTCCCCATAAACTAGGAGAAGTTCACATGGCACAACATCACCTTTTGCTGTTGGCCACTCATTTTAGGGCTCAGCACAGTAGAAACCATCCTGTTCTCATGACTATCTCTAGGAACAGAGATAGGAGCACACTAAACACTCATTCAAAAGCTGCTGAACCTCTCTGCAGGTCTGTGTGCACCACCATCAATAATGGAATGGCTTGGCTGGACGGATTGGGCAGCCCCAGACACAGAAGGTTGTGTTCCCTATGACAGTAATGGAGATTCAAGTCTGATATCTTCATTCCCACACAGCTTATCTATCTCACATCATGTCAATACACTTTCAACTTTGCCTATTTGTCCTTTCATCTGCACAGACTGTGGTACAATGATTAACCACCTCCAAAGTAAAACCAAAACATAACAGATCTCTGCCCCTGGCCTTCAGAGGACCCTGACAGGAGAGAAAAATACTCTGCCTTGTTTGTGGGCGAGGTGGTCAATCACAACTGAACGGCACATCTGTTCCCTGCTGTTTATCTTGGAGGTATCAAGGAGATACAGATGTTCGATACACCCGGTGCAGCTCCAGATCACAACTATCCAAGCTTACTCCCTGTTTACAACATCAGACTGTGGCCACCTAAGCCACCCCATCCAAGAAAAACTGAGCACTTGTGAGAGCTTCTAAGCACTAGAATTAGAAGAGTTTAAAAAAAAGTAAAATAATCAGCTGTCAGTACAGCCCATGGCTGTGGACAGTAGTGACAGAAGCTTCTAGAACACGTTCTATGAAATGTTATTTTTTCCCCCCACTGTCACTCTACCAACCCCATTCAAACTGTAGAGTGGGTTTGGGTCCTCAGCATCCACAGTTTGCGGTCTTGGAAACTCAGTCCAGACAGAGCTGCTGCTGCAGATCAGTCACGCTCTGTCCCTCTCAAGCCCTTCGCAACTACTGCAGGGGGCAAAATGCAGCCAGGGAGACATTTTCCTGTTGTCATAATTTTCCAGCTGGGATCTCAGTACAGAGAGTGGTAAACAGCAGAGTCCAAAAATGGGGAAAAAGCTATTAAAAATCCAAACACTGGAGTCCCACCCACATGGCATAAGAACTCCAAGTAATTAGTTCTGCAAGGCTGGCTTAGCAGCTTAGGACTCCAGGCAGAGGGAGGCCTCCCTCCCATTCTTAGTTTTGGAGCTTTTCCTTAATTAGCCTCAAGAAAACCCAGTGTTCCTATTTGAATAATCCATGTTGGGTTATTTATTCAGTTCCCTGCTGCCGCATATTCCCCAGCCCTGCGCTGCGGGAACTCAACATTCCTGGCTGGTGTTTGCCAACCTGCCAGCACACAGCCTGGCACTCCAGGGACAGCCAGACAGAGCCCACTGTGCCCTCCTGCAGGTCTGGGGAGCCAGACAGCCCAGCAGACACAGCTCGGTGCCAGGCCAGCAAATAAAAGTGAAGAGGAAGCAGAGAAGCCCCTGAGGTTCAGGGTGTGACAAACCATGGCACAAGAAATGCAAACTTATGCCCCACTCACTAAAGCAATTCCTGTATCAGCATCCACAAAAATTCAGCAGCTCAGAGCCTACACAACACAGCAGAGCCTGCACTGGGGAACAAAGGGAAAAATGTTATCCCTAGAGACATCCAAAAGTTCTCTCCTGCCCTCTTAGGGGTCTTTTAAATCCTTAGAGGATTAGTGGCCTGACGTACAGCATTCTCTGTGGTAGACATGCAGATGAAAGATCTGCACTGCTACTTTCCAGCAGCCATTGTGGCACCCCAGTTCTTAGGAAACAAAGGTAAAGGCAAAAAGTGGACATTCCATGTCTGAGAAGGTCCAGTTTACTTGCTGAGAAAAAAAAAAAAAAGAGAGAAGACAGACAAATATCCTAACACAGAAATTTTACAAATGGAAAACCACAAATATCTAACCAGAACATGTGTTGGTACATCAAAAGCAGGAAGAAAATCACAACGTTAATGGGGTACCTGAGCATCAGGTTCATCAGCTGCAGACCTTCACCCTTCAGGAAGCGATCACGGTTGGAGCTGAGCATTAGGCAGGAGCAAAGGGAGTCAAAAAGGTTCTCCATCATTTCCTGTTCCTCTGCTGTGCTTGGGTTGTGTCGTTTAAACACCTGTATGACAAAGAAAGCAGAGTTACCCCCAAATGTTGGGCCACGCTGTTGCAGAACACGCACACACAGTTTGGACCACAAGCCTGGCAGGTGTCAGCCAGCAATCACCCAGGTCATGGCTGCATCCCCTCTGTAACTCTGCTGCCTTCTGCTGCCCTCACTGTGCACCCACAAATGTGCAGTAGCCTGGTGGAGGATTTAAAGGACTATGCATAGGGCCCCAAAGGGGAAGGGCAAATTCACACACAAGTATGTGGATAAGTTCATTACCAGAGAACTCCTGGACACAACTCACACCTGAGGGTGCTGCAGGCAGCACTATCTGAAGAAGTACAGGTGAGCTATGAACACATATCTTCAGCTCACTCAAACATGGGCACAGTGCAGCTCCATGTTTGGAGTGAAGAATGCTGCAGACAGCCAAACTCCAACTCTGCCCATCTCCAACTTGCCATGAAACTATAGCACAAACATTTAACTTCTGTGTACCTCAATGTTAACATCTTTAAAACAGGGATTAACCACCCTGATCGTGGATGATACACCGCATGGAAGGTATTCAGGGACTGTGCCACGCTACACATGAAGCACTGCCAGGACAGCACTGCACCCTGGATCCCTTCCACCCCTCCCACCAGGCCCACCAGTCTCCCCTGTGGCAGAAAGGGTGTGTGGGAATTACTCACAGATAACTGCTGAAGCAGCACATCGATCCCATCCAGCTCCCCAAGCAATTCTCTGTTGTCTAGACGGAGGTGGGGGGAAGGGGGAAAAGAGAGAAAAATGAAGCTAACTGTCAGATTTTACAGCCATCTAACACTGATACATCAGCAAACAAAATCAATACGGTTTGACAGAGCACAAAAGCTGCAGAGAAAGAGAGGGTGGAGGCGAGGGAGCACACAGGGGAGAAAGAGCCAGCAAAGGAGAGCTGGAGGCAGAAAAGGGCTGCTGTGATCTTGGAGAAGCCTGGATCCTGCCCTCACAGACAGCAACACCACGGGCATGGCTCACCATCATTATTCTGGAGCAGAATTGCCAGCACCTCACTGCAGTACAGCTTGTTGGCGTCAAAAGGCATCTTAGCCTGTGGGGGAAGGAACAAGAGACCCATCAGGGCACAGCTCTCCATGTCTCACTGATTTGAAGAACACATTAATCAAATCACCGAACATATGAGCAACACTTAAAGCAAAACACAACAGCAGTAACTCTGCATTTTGCCTCAGTGACAGAAGAGTAGTAATTCTCTCTGATTCAGGGGTGATGGGGGCAGGTATGAGCTCATGTACATGTGTAGAATCTTCACTGTGATCCTTCCTGCTTCCCTGCTGCAGTAGGTTTGGCCAAGTTGGCTCAAAACCCCTAAGAACAGCCTGCAGTTGTTTACAACATGGAAGCTCTTTCCTGTGATAGATTTTCCACAATGTTACACGGGTGCATGGGGCTCATCCCCATTCTGAAAGTCTGCACCTGTCAGCAAAACCGGAATTTCAGAACATACATCACAGTAACACCAAACAGAAACTGCCAGAGTTTCGTACGAGGATCGGCGTCGCAGTGTGAACATGAGATGGGTTTCGCCTGCACAGTCACATACCTCCCATTTCAGACATTCCCTCCACACTCAAATATGCTTCAAAAAAAAAAATCATAATGAAATCAAAATGCTGAATTTGAACAAAAAAAAAAAAATAATAAAAACAAAATCGGCAAATTTAAACAAAAAAAAAAAAAAAAATCCCTGAAGTGGGTTCTGAACTGGATCCAATGTTTTTGTATGCTGCCAAACCTGCTGCATCTACAGAAACAGACTGAACATTAACTGATCGGATAATAACACAAACCTGTTTACTGAGGGGATTCATAAAATGAAACAAGTTTAAAAATCATCAGTTAACAGCCATTTCTTTTCCACTGTTCAGGAGGGGAAACAGCAGAAAAACTAAGGTTAAAACATATAATTTGTCACCCATTTTTTCCCCCCAAACACACAACTCCCCACAGCACAACGGACAGTCCTGCCTGTGCAGGACTGTGGGGACAATCATCCCACCCTGCTGCCACAGAACAGGGCACAGTGCACAAGACACAGAAACATGGAAAGCAGGAGGATCCCAAATGCCAGAAGGTATTGACTTGTAATAAAGCTTTTCATTCTAAATTACTCCAAACTGCTCTGCAGAGGACAGTATTTACAGCAAGCAGGTGACACCTCCAAGCAGCCCATTGAGGAGAGGGGAAGGTGCTCGGTGTCAGCTTCTGTCATGGGGTGACCAACTGCTGCCCTACAAGTGCTGGGAAACAACATTCTGATCTCCCAAGTCTGCATCCAACATCACCAAACCCTGCTTGTGTTTGGAGAAGCGAGCTATGAGCTCTCCATCTGAGCTTTCCGAGGCACCTCTGACTCTCACAATACAATTATGTGACCTGAAATGTTGTCAGAAAACAGCAATTCATGCTCTGTGCTGTGTGCCAGATGTCCTCACTGCCATCCAGACAGAACTCCGATCTTAAAACTCATCCCACAGACATTCCACAATGCTCTACCCAGCTGCCAAGATCCTGGGTTAATCCCAATCACATCTGTCAGGGCAAGAGATCCGAGACCAAGTACAGCCAAGAGCAAAGTGCCTGGAGAGGGGTTCATTAGCTCCCCACAACAGCATGCAGGCAAGAGAAAGCCCTGCCTGATCCCACATCCCAAACCCAGGAATAACTCAGCCAGGGTAAAGGACACACACACCCTGCACAGGCATGGAATGCTCTCGAGCATTCATGTTCTGTGACACCAAGCAGGGAAATCCTAGTTGGGATTATTTTGCTTGCCCGAGTTTCTCAGCCTTTCAGCTGCCAGAGTAATTCCAAGGCAGGTAGCAGTACCTATCCGCCTGAACTAAAATTAACTACACTTTTTTTTTTTTTTTTTTAAGGAAAAGAACATAATTACGTTACTACCTGTAGTGAGAAATTACAGGTTACTTTGCTAACAAGAATGTGAGGTGCACAGAAGGGTACCTGCACTTACACAGCTGATGGAGCATTTCTGGGATTCAGAGGCTTTCTAATCATGCAAACATTCAAGCATGGAAGTGCTACTGCCTTACTGAGAGCGTCAGGGAACAGCCAGAATCCGTTTGCTGAATTTCCCTCACTAGCTCTGTGAGAGAGCTGAACTATCCATTCCTTTCCTACTACAGCATTTTCCAGGGAATGTTTAGGCATCTTTTCACACAAGACAGAGTTAAACTGTGTAACTCATTGCTACAAGATGCAGAGTATGAAAAGTTGCCTTTTAATTCAAAAGGCAATTAGATGAGTTCAAAGCAAAAGCTGCCCCCAGCAGCAGTTAAACACAGGCAGCACTTAAAAAAGGGTGCGAAACATGGGAGGCAAAGGCCATTAAATGGTTAATATTAGTGTCCCTGCTCACTGGTCAGCTTTTATATTCCTGCAGGTCTCAGCCATGGACTGGAAATCCACCCTACAAGAATCTTCATTCGGAAAGAGGAGAGAGACAACTTGTACTGCAAGACATTTATCGAGACAAGACAGAAGTGTGTCTGTTTAAACTAAAACTGCTGAGGACATAAACCCCGAGTTACAACTTTTTGTCCTTAACTTGTTTTTTACAACACACATGCAAGCAAAACCGGCTTATTTTAAGTGATGATTTTAGTTCATGCCAACTGGTCTGCAGAAGAAAGGTGTGAAACCAGCTCACCTTCAGCCTCTTGAGCAGCCACTGCATGAGGCCCTGCTGTGCAGCCTCCGTGCACATCTCCGGCCGGAACTCTGCCATGTTCTCCACAATTCCTGAGAAGACACGCATAAAAAAAAGACATTTTTCCCTACCAAAAATTCCAAACCTCATGTTTCTAGTCTCTCTCATTCTTTAAGAATGGGGAGATTAGAATCCTGAATGAGTGTAAGGAGTGGATGATGGCCCGACTGCCAACAACACCCTGCAAACAAAGGTTCTGTGCTGTGCAAAGATCAGGGAGCAGAGAGGCAATGATGTCCTTCCTTGAAATGCAAATGTTTTACTACTTGAAAGTTAAATATATTGCTAAAATAGAAACAAAGTATAGCTCCCATATAGGTACACAGTAAACACAGGGGCATCAGAGCGCCTTCCTGGAGGGATTTAAAAGCTGTGAGATGTGGCACTTGGGGACATGGTTTGGTGGTGGCCCTGGCAGTGCTGGGGTAACAGCTGGACTCTGTGATTTTAGAGGGCTTTTCCAGCCTAAACAGTTCTGTGCTTCTCAGTGCAGTGCTGTTTCATCCGTGTATCTGCACTTCCCAACAAAAGCGGTTTGGGAAGAGGCACCTTCCACACAGCCAAGGGACAAACTCTGGCTCCAATGACCAGTGAGTCCAAGCTGTGCTTGAACAAAAGCTGCACGAGGTCCTGTACTGCAGCACTGGCAGTCCAAGGAGAAAGGAGGAGGGGGGAAAGGAAGGGGAGAAATAACCCACCCCCTTTAGTACAAACCACAGAAAGAAGCGAGGGGCTGTGCAGCAACCACTTACCCAGGGTGTTGTGGACACCATCAGCTTCCTCTTTCACACTTTCATCCAGGCGCTCTAAATTCTGGACCAACAAGGCCACGACCTGGCCCTCCACCTAAATCCCCGGGGTCACAGGAAACACAAAAAGATAGGAAACGAGGCTGAAAAAAGGAAGATGAAGGAGCCAGAACAGCAGGAGGGGTTAATAAACAATAAAAGTCAGAAAGCCCTACTGAAACACCCTGCCAGAGACACGATCAGAAGACGTGAACAACCCTGCTGGAAAATCTCAGAGGAAGCAAAGGAATCATCAAGTAAATCTGTCACTATGTTTGTCCTAATTAATTAAACAACTTTTGTGTTTCAGATTAAACAGAAAACCATCAGGATGTAAACTTGCACCTTGTCACAGTCTTATTTCCTGAACCAGCCTGACTGATTTATAATCCCTCAGAATTCTCAAGCACGAGGTGCACAAACCACTGTGGATGGGAGAACTGTCAGCTCTGTGAGCAGCTCCACTCTCAGCTGGTCACTGCTGTCTACCTGTATTGCTCTTGTACCTTCCACCCTAACAGGTACAAAAAGCTGAAAGAACAACGTTCACACCCTCAGATCCAAACCCAAAAGCTGAACAATCGTCTGCTGAAGTCCTGCTGAAATCCCTTCAAGATGAACGCACCTCATGGACTTACACAAGCTAAGGAAAGCCAGACAACCCCAGGGCAAGGGGGAGACCACAGAGCCACAAATACACTTTTAAAGCTTCAACTGGACAGAGTCCAGCTTGAGTCATGAACTTTCTGTTGCGGACATGAGCTTGGAAGTTAAAACAAAATAACATTTCCAATTCAAACGCTGTTAACCAGCTTTGGGCCCAGTGAACATGAGGCAAAAACAAGTGTGGGCTGCCGTGGAATACAGTGCAACAATCTTCACTGATACCCTACAACCTTACATCTACTTGCTTTGAAAAAAAAAAAAAATTAATCTAAAAAGCAGATATCTAAACATTCTCCCAAGATAGGCCTGACCTGTTTCTTTCAAAGAGGACAATGAAAACTCTAAAACTTGGCTATTATCGGTGGGCTGGTGACAAGGAAAACAGAGAAAGAACTTCACTTGATTTACTACCTCTCTGCACATTTTATTGAAAATGTCTTCTCTAGCAGCTCCTCTCTCCCATTTCATTCACCCAGCAATCTCCCCACCAAGGCACAGTAATTAACAACAGCCCAGAGGCCAGCTGGAGGAAACAGGCTCTGGGCATGGTCATTAACCTTGGATGGCACCATTATAGTGACTGGACAAGAAGGATTGTAGGAGAAAACAGAGTAGCCAAACAAAGCAAACAAAAGAACACCTGTAATTCCCTGCCTTCCAATTTCAACACTATAGTTACAGATCCAGACACAGCCACGGCGACTGGTAGCACAGACACCCACAGCTGCAGAATGCAGGGTGGGTCGGTGCTCACTGCTGGGCTGTGAGAGGCAGACTTTGAAGCACTGAAACAATCTGGAGTTTCCTACTTACGAGAGCGTCTATGAGGACTTCGGCTCCTTCTTCACTCTCATGGAGAGTATCTATATCAGTCAGCTCTTGCAGCAAGTCCACCACAGCTATGGAAACATGTGCTGGGTGTTAAGGACAACCAACAGGGAGGCAGACACATTTAATATCAAAAGCAGATGGCTCTTAGGCCAGTGTGTTCATGACACGACGCAAAACAACTGGCAACACATTAGCAGTGAGGCAATACAACGCATTACAATCCTACAGCAGCAGGGCACAGGATATCAGACAAAAGAGCACAGAGACCACTGCAGCAGACCCTCCCCTTAAGCACCAAAATGAAGGAATCCTAACAATTAGGAATTATAAACCAAATGTGACTCTGTGCTTACTGTTATCAGGCAATTTCACCGTTTCTTCGCGGTAGTTATTTTTTTCTTTCTCAAATCAAACGCGCTGGAGCTGGTATAATGAGGCACCATCTTGCATTGTCAAGATTGAACACAAGCAAAGAGAAATGAGTTATAATAATGTGATTTGAGTATTCTGCTCTCAGTGATAGCCCTGCTAACCTGATACACACACACACCTAACGAGGGCACCGCCGGCAGCAGGAGCCATCACCCCCCTCTGCCCGGCCCAATTAGGGCAGCGCGCTCCTCGAACCGCAGCCCTCGCAGGAACAGCAGAGCCTCTGCCAGCCCAATTTTCACTCATTAGCTCCAGGCTGCACAACACACAGCTCCCCTGCCTGCTGCACAGCTCTCGTGTACGACGAGACGTATTCCATCTCATTAGACCCACTTCCTTATTCTCTCAGACGTGCTGATCAATCCTGCCCACGTCCCAGGGGCGGAACGGGAGATGTGGTTTCCTGCGTGTCCTAAATAACCACTCTGTGATGGATCTCTCTCAAGTGCCCAGGCTGACAAACCAGCTCCCAGGTCTCCTATTTGTGCATTTGCTCAGACACACAAGCAGCAACAGGAAAAGTATTTTCATCTGTCTCTTCCTAGTGAGGTTCAGTGGGGCTGGTGGAGAGGTGAGCTCTGCCGGAGAGAGACTAGACGTTCTGCTGGACAAACTGAAGAGGAGTCACTGCTGTGTCACCTCAGCAGTGTCACCTCAGCTGTGTGACACTGCAGTGACGAAGGCTAATCACAGACTGCACTGCAGCAGCAAGAGCAAAACCAGCAGGTCAACTGAAGGAATTCTTACCTGCTCCTTGGCACTCAAGGGGCAACTTGCAGAATATTTTGTTCAGTTATGGGCTTTCCCAATAAAAGAGAGACCTTGATACACTGGGCTTGGGAGAGAAGAGGACCACCAAAGTGGTCACAGGGGCCCAGGACACGATGGACCAGGACAGATTGAGGGGACGGGGTTTGATCAACTCACGGAAGAGAAGGCTCGGGGAGGAATGAGCTGATGATTTCTGCCGCCTCCTGGGCACTACAAAGACAGCAGAACCAGGTTCTTCTGACAATGCACAGCAAAGAATTTCAGCAGCACGGTTCATCTTGCAGGGCATTCCTGTCTGGGGGCCTTCTGTTGAGGTTTGCAGTGAGAGTATCAGCTGCCCTATAAAACTTACGAGATAGAAAAGCAAAGCCTCGCTTGAAGCTTTCCTATCTTCCATTAATAAAATCTTGTTGGTGATCATCTTTCATTCACATGTTTTGTGCAAAACTCTATGAATCATTCAGCAGATTATTTGCTCCTCCTGGACATTGCTTTTGTCTCCTTGCATCAGCCCCTCAAGACACCACATTTAAATGCCATCTGAAGAGCCATTTGTTTAGCTCTCTCCTTGAAGAACTCCTTTTAAAAATATTTTCCCATCTGTTTTAACAAAACATCATTAGAAAACTTAAGTTGTAATAATTTGGTTTTATGTCTAGATGCTTCACCTTAATAGTGCTTCTACTCTGTACATAAACAGCAGAAGCACAACTACAGCCTCTGACCCGCTTCCAGTGGATCTCCAAACACTTCAGTAATTTTATAACAAGAACTATACTTTTCCCAAAATTGCAATTCTCAGGCCAAATTCCTACCCATAAAACTCACTAACAGGGAAGTTCCAAACCAAATAAAAAACAAGTTCACAGTGGAAACCCTGACAAGTCTTTGACAGCAGCAGTGACTCCAGGACACAGCTTTTCATGGCTGACAGGACAAAGCAAGCTGTACTCCTGTGCACTTCAGCTGGAAAACAGCTCTGCTATCCCAGGCAATATTTCCACAGTTCATTTTTTCCATGTGACTGAGAAATTCAGCACAGCAGTGCATAGTACACAAAAAGTCTGTGGTGTCTGGTGAAAAATAAGTAATGAAACTACAATAGCACGAAACTGGTTTTTCATGGGAGGAGTTTCCCCCAGTACAACATCCATTTGTTAACAGGTACTGGAGAGCTATTTCCTTATAGATCTTGGATATGGGAAGCTGTGGGGTTTGCTGCTTTACAGGGACCAACACTCACCACATCAAGGTTCCAAGAGATGCACGTTAAAATACCCAAACACATAAGCAGTGCTCTCTAATATAAACTGGCAAGCAATAAAATATTTATGTTTTGGTTTTAGCTTCTGATCACTGCACTCACTTAGAAAGAATGAATTATGAATTCTCAACAGATAGTGCTGTGAGGAAAAGTGCTAAAAAAGAAAACCAAGATCTGTGCATCAGACCACAACATTCAGCACTAACAGGCCTTTTCACATTGTATATTCCCAAACACCTCAGGAAAGCTGGTAAGTGTTATCTTCTGCTTTACACATAAAGAAGTAAAGAATAAATTACTTTCCTAAGGTCGTGGATCAATTAAGAGGGAAAAAGAAAAGCCTGCTGGAGACCCAAGTCGACATCCAGTGCCCTTTCCACGGGGCTTCACTGCTCCCTCCACTCACTAATGTTTGTCAGGACACAGACGTGTGATCTCCCAAGTCATGCCACAATTTTTCAGCTTAATCTGCTGTAGAATATTTTACAAGCAATGCAGGCTGAGCTCTGCTTTTACAGACTGCACAGTGGTGAGCCAGGCGCAGTTCTACATTTCAGCTGACAGCCGAGGATCAAGGCACCACGATACTCAAAAAATGACATTGTTTTTGATTAAAACTACCAATACCTTCAACAGTATAGACAGGAAACTGTCTCTGAGGTGTCCTCAGATCTTCAGAGGTTCAAGAACCAGGTGCACATAGGGATCAGGTTCAGTGACACCAGAACTCACTGATCATGGAAGTGTCTCTGGATATGAACTTAACCAGAGGGGCCACCTGCAGCCTCGAGCTCTGTGCACACCAAACTAAAGGTATGGGCCTGTGAAGAGTCTATCACATTTACAAACTGAGATGTAGCATGTGGTGAGCTAGTCCATGACAAACAGCTACCAGCCTCGTAGCTCTGCTCTCATCAAAAAGGGGTAAATGGGTTTCATTTTCACTGGGGCTATTCCAGACAAGGTTTGCACAGTCTGAGGTTATCACTGCTAAGCCCAGGCCTTCACTTCTCCTCTGCTGCTGATCTGTTCACACTCTCACACCGCCACTCAAAACTAGATGAAAGGGTCATAAAACAAGAAAGGAGAATAAGAGCACTGAAAAAATTCCAAATCAATATTACTTGAACAAAGAAGACTTTCACTGGGGAAAAAAAAAAAACCAACCAACACCTAAATTCAGTGTGATGGGAAGAAGAGAAAAACACCTGCAAGAGCCTGGGAAAGTGGATATGAGAGATTACAGAAAAGTCTGCAGAAAGCCTCTCCCATGAGAGCTGCCTTAAGAGTTGAAGGATATCTGTGTTGTCGTGTCCCAGCAGCCCGAGCAGTGACTGCACAGCGTTCAGCTCCACCAGCAGGTGATACAGGCCGGGCATCGTCGCGATCACGTGCATTTCCTGAATGATGTCATTCAAATCCAGCTCCGACTCCATGAACCTGAGGCAAGACAAATATGGTCAGTAAAAAGTGCAAGAAGAGACCACTACCTTCCAGGAGACACCAGGTAGGACTTGTCACGCCAGGTGCACACGGCCCTGGCATTTCTGATCCTCCCTGTCCTACACCAGCCCCTTGAAGTTTAATCCCACAGCAGGATAAGCCTTTCTACTGCATAATTTACATGGAGTAAATAAGCAGATTTGTTCCAATTCTGTAAATCAGTTGTAGAATTTCAATTAAAAAAATTACAATCGAGCTGCTGTAGCTACACACGGAAAAACCTTGCATATAAAATAAATTCAGCAGAGCGCTGCACCTTCCCGAGCTACCACACATTAGTATGTGGGTTGTATGAGTCTGAAGTCCTCAAAAATAATTTGGGTAAGGGGAAAGAACAGCAAGCTGGATAAAATAAAATGGCACTCGAATGTAGGAAGAAATCCCTCTAACATGAACAACAGAACACCCTGAAGGGAGGAAGAGGCTCACTGGAACACGCACACGCATCTGTCTCTCTCTGCCCGTTCTGCTCCTCACAGCACTCTGTGTTACATGAAATCATTTCCTCCCCACACAGACTTCTGGCTCATATGCAAGCACAACACCTTCACACCAAACAATGGGATGAATCCTTTAATTATTGCCTCTTTGTGCTAGTGGCCATATACCAGCCACACCAGAGTCTCAATAATGCCATTTTTAATTAACAATGTCAGTTTAGGAGAACTATATGGCAATACCTGTTGTTACATAAGCCTTATGTAACTGCAAATGTCCGCATATTCCAGAAATTGATTTAGGGCTGAAACCTAGAATCAAAGGAAAAAAAGTTGAGCATAATCTTACTTCTCTGGATTGTCAGGAAACTTGATGCGCAGCTCCTGGTTTTTGTAAGATCTCTTCTCAAAGGTGAGAATCATCTTCTTCACTGAACTTTCATCCAAAGGTTCCTCCTGACCAAATTGGAAAAAGCAGAAAAGTGAGCTTTGGATGGTTGGAGCAATTTACAGGGACATGGTGGGACTGCAGCCGGGCCCAGAGCCCTTGGAACAAGCAGCCACCCCTGGGAGTCTCACTGCAGGAGCTGCCACACATGTCAAGCACCATCACTACCCACTGACTTACTCCAGCTCTGACCTCAAGCTGCTCTTTTACACCTGTTATTATCTGGCACCACCAGAACACATCAGGGTCTTTTGCTTCTGAACAAAAAACAGAACAAACCTGAGCTGGTAGCCTGTGCCCACGGAGAGTTTCTCTGCAGGAGTCCCTTGTGCTATTGCTTTTTGTAAGTCTACCTTTAACTGCCCTGAGTTTATGTTCTTTCTCATTTTCCTCACTTGGATAAGCTTTCACTGCTATTTTAAAGCCTTTTTCTAAAGAAAAAAGAAATCAATCAATATTTTACTCTAGTACTTTCTCTTTATTTTGTAAATGTTCCTAAGGTGTTTGTCAGTTGGCACTGGATATTTACTGCACAGCAGTAATGTAACCTCGGCTGCCTCCCTGACAACTACAAATATCATTCCTCTATTTTCCTTGTTTTATGATTTTAATGCACTTCTTTTATTAAAAAATTGATGATATAGATTTTCTTGTGTAACCTCTTCCCTCTCTTCTCTTTGACTGTTTTACAACCACTATTTAAGAGAAGCTCTCAAAACAAAAGCCAAAACAGATCCCCTCACATCTTAAGCCAGGTTTTGTGTCCCCCTCCTGCTCCGGATTAAATCAAGAGTTGCTCCTGGCTTTGAAGATTCTTTGGTCAGTGACTGTAAGCAGCAACCTGCTATGAGAGAGAAAACCTCCATTTCTTCCCCAAACCCCATTACAATAACAACTCCAGTCCAAGCTTTCTGCTATTATTGGATTTCCTTCATTCCTTTGCCCAACCTGTCTCATTGCCATCCCACTCATGTCACCACCCCATTCAGGTAATCAATACCACAGTGCCCAAAGCACATTCTTCCTGCAATGGGATTTCAACCCACACATGCTGACACTGCTTCCCTCTATTCCCTTTGATTTTTTGCTTCCTCTAACATGTATCACTACAATATCTCCATTAGGATCAGCTTTGTATCTTGTATTTCATTTGCATTCCATCTTGCAGTGTCCTACAGATTAGCTTCTTCTCATCAAATTTACTGGGACAAAGCACATTTTAATGGCAGTTATATTAACTGCAGTCCAGGGTAATAAACGAGAGATCTGAGTCCTAAAGAAACCTTGGACTTCCAGTCTTTAAAATGTCTGGCTGGGAGGACTCCACTTGATAAAGATGAGGGACTGGCATGCTGCAGGAATCCACAAGACCCTGGCCAGTCAGGAGGACTCTTGGTTCTGTCCATCCATCCTCCCTGGAGCTCAAATGCTACAGAAATCCTGCGTTATCTTTCCCTGCTATCAGCAACAACTGTCATGGCAATAGCTCAACATCAAAAAAACGAGGGGGATTCTCAGAGATGGATGCTGGCAATGCTGTATACAGAGGACAATGATATTTTACAAAGCTACATGATTCTGCAGTGGTGAATATCACTTGTTTTTTTATCAAACAGGACACGGGCAGCAGGAAGCAAATATCTCCTAGATTTATACCAATCCATGTGTCACATTTATAAAGTGATCTTTTCCCTGGCCCTTGGCAGAAAGGCCAATGCAGCATTGGATTTCTGTCTCTGAGGCTTGAAATCATTTACCCTTGACAGCTGCTACCCCCCTCCTCTGACCCAAGACCTTTCTTGTACAGAAGAATGTTTATTTGCTGCTGCTGCTGCACAGCTACAAAGAGGGGGAGAAGATGCATGGCTGGGGGTACTGATGAGAACAACAGTCAGGAAACTGGTTAGAACACAGAAACTATTTCCTAAAAATGTATTTTAGAAGGTGATTTGAGTATTTCCAGACCAAAACAGAGATGCGGCTTGAAAAGCCCCTTCCCTTTTGCCCCCACTTCAAACCTTTAGCTGATATATTTGAGAAATTTGAAATTAATTAATACACTGCAGGGCAGGAAAGTAAAACCACAACCTTAAGCTGTGTGAGGCACAGGAAAATCAAATTAGTCTCATCATCTCCACGCTAAGCAATGGAAATCACAGAGAAGTGGTTTAGTGTCTAGTTTTTCCCTCATGGTTTAGAGTTCGGTTATTCTCACTGCCTCTCCTTCCCCACAGGACTTACTTCCTCATCTTCCTCTTCTCCATCCCTCTCAATTATCTGAAGGAGTTTCTTCTTTTCATCATCAGTTTCTTCCAGCGCAGCAGACTCCTCTTCCCTGTGACGACTGTGCTCTCGAGCACTGGCTTGTTTCCGACGTGCTTTGATTTCCTCTTCCTCTTCATCGCGGGGTCTTTTTGTCCCTCTGTTGGGCTGAAGTCAGAGAAATGAATGAACACGAGTCTTTCGTGACCCCCTTGCAAGCCAGAATACCAATATCGCAAGACACACTGAGGAAATTCTTACAAGTTGTTTAAAACATTTGCTTACAGGACGCTTAACAACTCTGAAAACCAGAAAGGAAATTAATTTAGTGAAGTGGAACATCACATGAGTAGATGAATGCCTCTGCCAAGGGCTGTGTCAACATCCTACCTTGTTTGATCTATGAACATGATGCACGGGAAAATATCTTCATAGGCAGCAAGGACAAGGAGTGCACAGACAAGGCGTGGCCGAATGGTCCCGCTCAGTGGGGTCATCAGGATCCCCAAATCAGCTGACTCAGCTGAGGCAACCCCACATTTCACAGCCAGCAGGCCAACATGCTCAGCAGACAGCAGGGAGAGGTAATTTTTCACCCATGACGTATATGAGGTTATATTGAATTCCTGTGTGCATCCCATTTCACCCCAATCCTTCTATCTGAAGTCTGCTGACAGTAAAAGCAGAATCAGCCCAATTCAGCATGGGCAGGACAGGAGCACTGCTGCTGGCTGCAGTTCTGCAGGGGCTTAGCACTGGATTAAACAGTGCCTTGGTTTGCTTGGAACAACCTGTTATTTTATTCCACTATTTTTATGTGATTGACAAAATTAAAAGTAATTTGCCAGGGATAAGAAAAAGTCTATTAACTCTAATCCCATATTCTAATTTAGGCAGAAAGGAATGAAAGCATTTGCAGTAGAAGAAAAAACTCTCCCTTCAAAAACTACAGGTACATTAAGTTTGGTCTCTCTTTTTTTTTTTTGAAGGAGAGCCAAGCTGGAACAGGAGTATTCCATGCTCTATGACTACAGCAAAACAAAGCTTAATTCTTTACAATTTAAAAGGAGGGTATGTGTTAAGAACAATGAAAACAGTAGGAAAAATATTTTCACTTCCCATCATTGCTCAAGTCGCCTGACAGATGATTTTGCAATTCCACCAGGTCTAACGTGACAGGCCTAAATTATAAGACACCACCTCTCAGGCAGCCCCTGCCCTTCTGCTCTGTGGAATCCTTTGTCTAAAATGGCAAAAGTCACACCAGACTTCCACCAATAAGGCCCTGTTTTTAACTGGGATCCTACTCAGGTTTCATCCAAAGAAAGATGCACAGGGAATGAGTGACAGTGCTGTTGTCCCGTCAGGTCCAGCACGACTGTGGTCATCAAGATGGGAATTTCCAGCTCCCTGGGAGGTTGGGAACTTTTGGGCTGCTGAGGGCAATAAACCTTCCAGGTTCATAAGGGAATCCTGCTGCAGTTCCAGCAGCACAGCCCAGGGAGCATTCATCCTGGGATTTACTGCAACACAAAGGACAAGCTGGCAAATGAAAGCTCTGCTCCCAAGAAAACACTGCTTTAGATGTTAAAAAAATACAAACACCCCCCTAAAAGCCCTTGAGGAGTTAATTATAATTAGGAAGCAAATGGACAGCAGCCTGGCCGAGATCACCTTGTTTTCAGGGTTACCATGTTGTCATCACCTTAAGGAAGATGCAGAATCAAGTTTCCCAGACAACACATTAGCACAAATCAAAGCTGTAGCTGCATGCTCCCAGGCAGACCTGTTCAAGCCCTGTTATCTGTCTCCTTTCTCCCTATATCTTCTCTGCCATTTCCATTACAGATGGTACATTCCTGACTTAAAACTCTTCTAAAGTGCCTCCATGCACTTTTAAAGCAGTTACTCAGCTCATAATTCAATAGCCAGGATGTAGAAGCATACCCGAAGATTCTTTGAAATGAAAAATTTATTTGCTTGGAGGGTTTTGTGGATTGGGGTTGGGTTTTTTTAAGCATATTTCTATTACTTATCTTCTAGGTATATTAAAATATAATTTCACATGGATCCATTTGGAAACAAATGTGCCATTGACAACAACCAATAATTCAAACGCTCCTGAGCAACCAACAGCCCAAAAAAGAAAAGAACGAAAAAGTTGCTCTTCTAAATGATATAATCCAAAGAAAAAACTTCAGAAATCCATATTCCTTCCTCAGTGCCCTTGATGGCACACAGATCCCTGCCCTTCTCACGTCCTTCCACTCCCTCCTCAATAACACCCAACTCATCGTAAACCACCTTTGACAGATTAATGCCACAAACACAGATTCAGCAATTAGCGACCTCAAGTCCTGAAATTCACAGCAAAATCCCAACACGATTTGCCTTGGATGTTCCAAATTTGGGGAGTCTGAATCTCGTTCCTCGCTCTGATTTCTAAACATCAAAAACGACCAAAACCCCGTTGAGCCTGAGGTGTCAGGAGAGGCTGAGGGAGCCGGGGGTCTGTGAGACACAAAGTCGTGCCACGGGAAGGGGCAAAACCCCAATTAAAACTCCACCACGGAACCCACCCCGATTTCCTCCAAGTACATAACCCTCAGGATCAGAATTTACACCCTGCTCTCACCTCAATTACTGCACCCCGTTTTTTTGTATATATGCATCATTGGGGGAGGCGTCTCCGACGCACAACGGAGTCATTATGATCAATCCCCGCGTGCGACCATTAGCGCTGCCAGCAGCCTGGCGATAGGCAGTAATTGAATTCCGGGCAAACGCTATTAAGCGGCATTAAGGCTTTGCCTCTCCTTATTGATGTTATGCAAAACCTCACTAAGAATACTCCCCTTCCCAACCAGCGCCATTAAAGCCGTGAAACCAGGGCCCGAGCGGAACACCTGGGTCCCGCTCATTCCACCAGAGATGCACAGTCATGAACAACAGATTTAAGGCAGGCATTAGTTCCTGTTCATCGATTGTCATCTTGGGTTTGCATTTGAGTTTTCCAAAGGGCTGTGACCAGCCAGCAAGAATTAAGCCCCCGCGTTGCTGCTCTGAGCCTGGCGCATTTCGCTCAGCAAACACATATACTGTGTCCAAACGCATTTGTTTAACCAATTCCACAGCTTCACACATATCTACAACAAGTTTTTTTGCCTTTCTGGTAGAAAAGAGAAAGTTAATCATTTGATAAAGAAAATGTGGGGTTTTGTACTCAGTTGTGCTAAGGTGAACCCGGCAAGAAGATGGAATTCATTAAAAAATGCACAAGAAAAGCATTTTTAAATTGTTTTGTTAGCTAAGCTTAATTCTGTTCCTGTTGAATGCAGGGCATTCACAGTGATTTATTCAGAAGCCATTTTCATTTAAATCTAACAGTGATATCACCCCACAGAAACCAATGAATACAAAAGGGTTTAAAAAAAGCTGCCGTTTATAAAATATGATAAAGTAAACAAAGGCTGGTGATCGGGAAAGGGAGAATTATCTTTCCATTTCTCTTCTAGCCCCCAATGCAGTGGCTCTGTCTGTTACGTGACATACTCTGAGCTGTCACTGCCTGGGGCCGAGCCTTTGGGCACAGACTTTCTCCAGAAACACTCCTGACACAGGTCCTGGTCTGTGCACAGCCAGGTGAGGCAGAGCCTCATGTGCCGCGAGGGACAGGAAAACAACGTCCTAAATCAAAGCACAACGATCTGCCAGGGCCCCTGGGCTCCCTCCAAGCAGTGACTGCACATTAATATCAAGTTAAGTACCCCACAGAACCTGAGCACACATTGTTCAGGCCCCTGATTGCTTCAGCCTTCACCAAGCATCAGGAATGGTGTAGAGACGTCTCGGTAGTTTCATATTACTCAGGAGATACTCAGGAGTTTCATATTGCTAAGGTATCTGTTTTGTAAGTAACCTCGTTACTGTGAAGCTCAGAAATTATTTGTTAATGAAATCGGAAATAAATCTTCATAAATGATGCAGCTTCTTCTGTGCCCACGTCCCAGCCCGCTCCGAAAGTGACGCACCAGCTGTCAGTCTGGAATCCTAAAAACAAGCCCAAATCTCCAGAGGCATCTTCAATAACTTCCTAATTTTGTTTCCAGTGTTTGTGATAAACCAGGCTACCATCAATCTCACTTTCCCTTGTTTTTCCTTCCTGAAGCACAACAGTTCTCAATGATGCAGGAAGAACTGGTACCAGGAAAATGCAGAAATCCCAGGGAGACCCAAAAGCTCCAAAATCACACAAACGGAGGGAAATGCAATGACAGGTGCACACTGTACCCACATGGATATGGACTATTAATTTCAGAGAAGCCCTGTGTCCTCCAGTCTCACTGATGAGGCTCCAAACTGCCCGAGGAGCCCGTCAGGAAGGCACAGGACAGGGATCTTCCCTGACACATGTTTACAACACTGTGGTTTGGTGGCCAAACACAACACATCGGGAAGTAAACTAAAGATTCACTTGTAACCCTGTGAGAGCACCAAGACAAGTCTGGTAGCATGGCACTGTACTCCCAGGAGCAGAGCTGAGCTGGTGTCAGCTCCTTGTTTTAACCTGCCAGCAGGAGAGGAGCTACTGGGGTCATGATGCTCTAAGTAGTCAATGACCTGCTCAGCTGAGCTGCCCCTGACATCAAATGCATCCATTACACTGCAAACTGAGAGCAAATTATCTGTACCAGCAGCAGAAATGATGATGTGCCTCCACAGATACAGAGATCCACACACTGCACTCAACCCACTCAGACAGCGGGGAGATCACCCAGCCCGGCGAAGTCTGACCTCACCCCATTAGTTACTGCTTCTCCTGCTATTCAATTTGACTAATATTCCATTTAAAAATAATTAGCAATTTGCAATGATCACTCACAGTGATGAAATGTGCCTTTAATGAGAACTCAAATAATCTCCCTTATTCCCTCCCAAGACAACCGAAAGAGGACTCTGAATAGCCCCAGAGTTGGCTTTGTCCCCTTAATTACCCTCCAGAATCAGAGACCTAACACGGAGGATCTGGGCAAACAGCAGCAATATTTAATCATCACTTTAGACCATCTGCAACTGTTTTGCTGCAACACGTAAAGTTTATGCGTTCCTGAGCTTTGTATAAGCTACCAGGTGCTGTTTAATTGTATTTTTTGTTGCAAGAGGTTCCTTTTCCCATTCTGGCAGGCACTTGGTGCTGAATTGGTGGCACAGTGCCTGCAGTCTTCCACGCCAAGTTTGGCACTGAGGGAAAACATCTTCTTGCTGAAGCAAGGGCACAGATTACACATTTAGAGGAGAAAATTCAAAACAGCGTAAGAGAAAAGCAATTATTTTGGGTTGTGCTGAGGGAGGCTGAGAAGCCCAATTCATTTGCAGCAAGAGATTAAAATCAAGAGAGCTGAGGAGCCCACACCACCCCCCCGACAGCCGGTGCCACCCCTGCAGTGAGGACAAACAAGGAGACCTTGAGCCAGCCCACACCTCAGCCCAGAGCAGGGAAGCTCCCAGATTCAGGGCTGGAGTGGGCCAGGAGATCCTGAGAGAGCTGCCAAGCCACCCTCCTCTGACCACCATTTCCTGGCCATCTTCCTCACGCCACCCTCCCCAAAGGCTGACCCACAGGATCAGGGAAGCAGCAAAATCTGCTGTTTACAACTATTTTTTCCCCCATCTCTCAGCCAGAAATGTCCTCATAGGAAGGGACCTCATTTTCTCAGAACCAGAGCTAATTTACCTGCCTCCTGCTCCTCCACTCCTTTCACCTGTGCTCACCATTTTACCCGGTCCTGGAGGTCTGAATTCAGCGGCACCCAAATCAACATTCACTCTGAAGCACCGTCTCACCTGCTGACACAAGAACCACCTGCCTCCAGGTGAGAGCCCAGAGCCAGGGCAAACCTTTCAGGAGCCATTTCAGCAGCTGATTGAAAGCTGCAGAATGTTTTACCTCACGGCTAAGAACGATTTCAGTAGCAAGGAATGAAATTAAAACTTAGATACCCGGCAGCCAAGTGGCATTTCTTTACCTCCACTGAACACAGCCCCTGCTCTCACAAGCAATCACACCCTTGCCATGTTGAAAGCTCATCCAAGGGAAAGCTGTTCAACATCCAAGTGAGCAAAGCAAAGTGGAGGGACACTCCCCTTCAGAGTGGGAGTTACACATTGTACGACCATGTATTTTCCAGATAAAGGTAACCTACATTAAAAGTGCACATTTGCTTAGCTAAACCACATGTCCTATGGTATCTTCTTGTAACAATGAAGATTTCATCAAGTATTTTCCTCAGCGGTATCATTTCCTACATTTATGTCACATTCTCTTGCAAATATAAAAAAACTCTCATCATAAATAAATTGAGAAATAACTCAGAGAAGTCTTAAAACACAGAGGTGTCTGATTTGCCTTTGCACACACACATTTGCAGACCTTCACCTTCTCAGAGAGAGAAAAAACAAACAAACAAAACCCCAAACCAGAACTTGGTTAAAAGAATTTCAAAGTTCAGGTTTACCTCCCCGTGCCTTAACCTGCATCCCAGACATTTCTACCCTTTGGAGAAGGCCAAAGAATTAAAGGAGTGTGAGGAATGATAATTCTAATTCGGTATTGAGAAATCACACACACACACAAAAAAAAAAAGTAAGAGAAAGGCAGAAGTAGAGCAGATCTCAGCCCAGGAGGGGAAAGATGTGGAAGGATGCTCCAGACAGAGCAACCCACGAGAAATGTCCTGGAGATTATCAAGGAGGAACCCAGAGGTGCTCCAGAGCACTTTGAGACCACTGGGAACAAGGATGAGGAACTTGCCAAACCCAGCTGCAACTTTCCCTCTTTCCCCTGAGCATCTCAAAACATCACATCCCCAAAGTAGGGACTGCTCCTCTCGCCCCTGTGTCCCGCAGGCACATCAGGATGGCTGGGAGCAGGGAGCTCCATAAGGAATCTCGTGCTCCCAGCTCAGGGGCAGAACTGCCCACGGAACTCCCACACTCAAGTGGCAGGTCCAGGGGTGTTTTCCCTCACCCAGGAAACACCACGGCTGCAAATGGGCTGAGAACTGAAGCACAATCAACATTATCACAGCAAAACCACCAAAATGGCATTGCAACCCCCCCAAGCTCCCTCCGGGGCCAGAAATCACCACACCTGACACGAACAGACCTGCACACAAAGAACAACCAAAGGCCACGCGACGAGAAGCAAAACGCCGCGAGTAAAGGGGAACTTCTGTAAGGAAAACTTTCCAAAAAAGACTTCGGTAAAAATGAAATTAAGTGGGGCTTGTCGCGAAACAAGGAAAAATAGACGCGGAACGAGCTCAGGCTTCACCCCGGGGACCGGTGGGAACCCTCCGGCCCGCCCGTGTCAGAAGCGGCACAGGTAGAGCCGCGACCCCGGGGAGCTCCCGGTAACCGGGTCCGAAGGGCGGGGAGAGCCCCCAAAAACTTGGCGACACCGTAACGGGATCCCGTGCTAGCGCACTGAGCGCGGCCGAGCAGGCCCCGCACGGCGGAGGGGCTGGAG
Source organism: Oxyruncus cristatus (assembly GCA_013399855.1). Taxonomy (NCBI): domain Eukaryota; kingdom Metazoa; phylum Chordata; class Aves; order Passeriformes; family Cotingidae; genus Oxyruncus; species Oxyruncus cristatus. The sequence goes on from VXAY01007080.1 coordinate 319,745, forward strand.
CGGCACCGGGCCGGGAGCCGCCGCAGCGAGGGCACCTCTGCGCCGGGGACTGCGACTTCTCCCGGCAGGCCCGACCCGGCGCCCCCGCGCTCACCTGATAGCTGAGCAGCTCCCCCACATCCATCGCTCCCGCCGGGCCCGCACCGGGAACCTGCCGCCGAGCCCCGCGGCCGCGCGACACTCTGCCGTAAAGCAGCGAGAGCAGCCC
>VXAY01007080.1:320116-358143 GCA_013399855.1 Oxyruncus cristatus
GGTGAGCTGACACACTGCCGTAAAGCGAGGAGGGCCTGCCCTGCCGCAAAGCGCCAGGCGGGGAGGGTGTCACGCCGCCGTAAGGCAGCACGGGGCTGTCGCAAAAGGGAGGGGCACTGGGCGGGGGACGACCCCCGGTCCGGGACCACCCGGGGGATCCGAGGCACGACCCTGCCCTGCCCCTGGGCCGCCCCAGGACATCCCGCCTGTCCCCTGGTGCCGTTTGGTGGCGGGTGGGACCCCCCCTCTCCCCCGCGGTGACCCCGACCCCTGGGAGGCCCTCCCTGCCCCACTGGCACAGGCGGTGCCCCCCCTGCTGCAAAGTGCGGAATATGAAAAAAATTTTCTTAAGAAAGGCTGTTCTTTGATACTCGGTCTTTTGCAGCTTTCCAACCTAATGGACAAGAAGGGAGGTTTAATCCCTGAAACAGGCTCCAAGTGATGGCCAGGTGTTCTAAAAAACCCCACAAATTACCTGTTGTTAAGAGTTGCCTTGTTAAGGTTTAGGGCTGGATGTGCTCCAGCGTTCTCAGAGCTAGGGGGAGGTTAGCAAAGCTTGGGAAGGAAGGATCTGCTGCTGACGGTGGGCACAAAGAACGTGGAATTTATGGGATATCTTGGCAGAGCTCCCAAGGGAGAAACTGATAAACTGAAACTCAGCAACTGTGCTGAAATCAGCCCCAGCTGGGTAAAAGGTAACTCTGGCAGGGGGAGATCATCACCACCCACTCACAGCCCATGACCCAAGAAACCGCCTGGCCCCAAAAGAACGGCAAGGCTGGGCATGGAGACTGATTAGCAGAAGTGAGAGAATCATTAACCAACAAACATAACACTAATTAACAAGAGAACTATGTAACTTGCAGCCAATGAACTCCAATTCCTTTGTTTGCTAAAATGCGTATATAGTAAAAGTAGTTTAGATAGTCGATGTGTGCTTAATTTATGGAATTCCACGGGGCAGCCAGGCTTGGGCAGCTCTGGGATAAATAATCAATGTCTCCCTCGAGTGTTTGGCTTGTTGCACACTGGCTGAAGAACTGGATTTTTGTGGACAACATCTCGAGACAGGCACTGTTGGGACTGGGGCTGCTGTCGCTGCGACACCCAGCAAAGCCCCCCTGGAGCTGCCCCACAGGGACACCCAAAATCAGAGCTTTCTCGTGACACATTTTTCCATAACCTTCTAAAAAATGCTTCCCCGAGGCTGAGCCAGGCTGGGGAATGCAGAAGGCTGTTTGCCAGCGTTTATTGACAACACACTTCTGTTTATACCCAGCGTCATTAACCGCTGTCACCTTGAAAACAGGCCAATAACCGAGCTCTGAGTGCGGCAGGAGGGACGTGACGGCCCCTCTGTTTGCTGAGGTCGTGACAAATGGTCCTGTAACTCCACAAAAGATGCAGAACCCCAGGCAGACAGAGGCATTTCTCAATTTAACAAATATGAATAATTAGGAGAGAGTGTCAACTTGGCCAAAAATCCCACTGAATTTATTTCAACTGCGCTTTAAAAAAAACAGTTCTGAGCTAAAGGAATTTTTCATAACGATCACAGCATTTACGCCGTTATCTCAGCAGGAGTCTGGTTTGAGAACACTCAGGAAATTAAAAATATATATAATGTTTTCGAAGGAGTCCTCGCATCCCCTGTTGTTTCAAGAAAGTATAGGAGATCAGTCATGGCAAAATTAACTCGACAAATCTGCATGTTAAAGATGAGATAAATAGAAGATAATTATGGGCTCATCTGGCTTTGGGGTGTTGAGTGTTCAGATAATTCCCCAGCTGTGAAACCACCAAATTCGCAGACCCTCGAGGGGTACTGGCATATACTGGGAACAGGATTCAGCTACTGGGAAGTCTGACACCCTCTCCCTTCCAGTGATAACCACTATGATCTTCAATTAAGAGAAAACCCCCAACCTGAGTGTGGCCAGCAAGGCCAGCACCTCCCACCTCGAGCTTCTTGTTAGACAAAGGGGCAGAAAATATTCAATTCACCTCCCTGGGAGGAATCAAGGCCAGAGGGGGACATTCAAAAAAACAAAATCAGAAATTTTAGGAACTGAGAGGCCGCGTTGTTACCCAGGAAACCCAATTCTTAGCCAGTCCTGCAGGGCAGAATTTGATAACGGGGTTTTTATCCAATAAGGGGAGCTGAAGCACGGGGACAATATATTGAACTGAGAAGTGAAACCGGAGCAAAATAAAGTATTAAAAAACTCTCGAGGAAATAAATGAAGGATGGGGATGAGTGGCCACCCTGGATAGTGGGTGCTGCGTGGGGCTGGCACCAGCCTTTCCCAGGTGGAGCAAGCAGCAAAGTCGGGCCAGGGGCTGGAGCAAACCCTGGGACTTGCCTCAGTCAGGAGAGCAAGGACCCCAGAAATCCTGGCTCCATGTCCCTGGGCACCCACCTTCCACAGGGGCTCTGGGTTCATCCCTGGTGCTGCCCATGTTCCTGGACCTTTCCTGACCCTTCTCCCTGGGGATGGTCACAGAGGAGCCTCCAGCAACGGGGAGAAGCCCCAGCCACTGCAACAGTCGCGGTATGGAAACACTGTTCCCTCATCTCGGCATGGCAGGGCTGCAGGGGATGCTCAGAACCGTGGCTGGGAGCGGCGGGAGGAAGAGGCGAGGAGGAGAATCCTGGCTTAATTTTATTCCGAGTTCAGGTTTCAACCCAGATGCCTCGAGATCTAATTCCGAATAAATAATTGTACTGAGTAACCCAGGTCCCCCGGTGATTAACTAAACACACTGAGGCTCGCTGAAATTGAATTAGTGGTGTGCACTCAGCCGTTATTACCCTCCCCACGTCATGAATATTAATGAGGGGTTATTAAGAAATGTAAATGATGCCTCAGGGGGTTGGGAGCACAGGGGGTGCAGGGCCGTGCAGGCTGATATGACAAACCATTAGGAAAACAGCCTGATTGAAGCCACTTTTTAATTATGTCAGATCTCGCTCTTAGGCGGGTGCAGCCGCGTTTCCGGATGCTTTCGCCTTTATTAAAATGAGGAAAAGGGAACAAGGCAGAGCTGGAATGGGAAATGAGCCTTCAGAGGGGGGAAGATGCAGCAACCTGGCACATGGGGACAACTGGGCCCTGCACCCCATGGGGTCCCTACCTGGCTCAGCTTCCAGCCGGGACACCCCTGTGCTGCCAGCACAGAGAGGGGGACACCAGCACCCCCAGGGTGCACCTGCACCCCAGCCTCAGACCCCCGCAGCCCCCAGCTCCCCCACCGTGGCCCCTCTGCCTGCAGTCCCTTCCCTCGGTTCAGCCTTGCTGGGCAGCGGAGCGACTGCCACAGGCTCATGCATTTTAACAGGCTCTCACAGGGCTCCCCGCACCGGAATGGGAGCTGACAGGGCCAGCTGAGTTAATCAGAGTGGATAATGGAGGGAAAGAGAGAAATCTCAACCCAAATTGCTGCAGAAATCATGAGCCGGGACTCAAAACTGTTGAATTAAACTGGGCTGAAGCTTAAAGGGGAAGGCAGTGGTTCTCCCAGCCCGGTGTCCCACCGAAGAGGGAAGGGAGAGCAGCCACAGAGCCTCTGTTCTCCTGCAGGAGGGGATCCTGGAGGGATGCTGGTGCCGACACAGGCACCTCGATCTGACCAGCACTGCAGCATCAGTGGTAAAACAAAGCAGGCCAGAGGCTGTTCTTTGGAGGGCAACATCAGATCAGATGCTTTGTGATGGTGACAAGTACAGCACCAGCCTGGCCCTGGTCCTGCTGTGGCCGCCAACCTGCCCTGCCAACACCTGGTCCTTTCCACAGCATCTCTGCCCACCCACCATGTGCACCAAACCCGGCACCCGGGTGCCAGGACAGGGCTGAGCCACAGGCAGGGGAAAAACAGGCATCTGATGGAGTCCAGGCCCATCCCTGCAGCCCGCCAATATCACCATGGTGTCACTGCAGGCAGATGGGAACAGTCTGGGATGGGCACGCACACGGAGTTCGTTGGGATTCAGGTCTCTCCACCCTGATAGCTTCATAATGCCAGGCTGCTGCTTAATTGCACCCATAAGTGTGGAATTACTGAAGGGTAAAATGCAAATGGTGTAACCTTTCCTGAGCTTACCCAGCACTGCTGTGCCAAAGGGAGCTGCCTGCATCCCTTCTCTCTTCCTAATTGCTCACAGAGCTGCTGGGAGGTCCCCCCGTTAGGCCCCAGGAGGGAGAGGACAGGCCTCTTGCTGGGGTCACATGCTGGTTCCCACCCTGAAAGCCTGCCACAGCTTCTGCCCAGGGTCCCTGCATGTTTGTTCCTGGGTGACAAGGCAGAGCACTGGCTGAGCCTGCAGCATGGCAGGGGCCGGAGGGGGCCAATGCTGGCAGGAGAAGCCAGCTGTGGCATTATGGTTAATAAGATTTTCATGAACCTGTGGATCATTTAGTGGGTGGGGTGGGGACTGACGCGGGTAATTAAAGGTTGCTGACCTGTGAAATCAAGCTGTAAGAGGTTGGGCAGGGGTGGGATGGGTGTAGAGGGAGAGAGTGGCCGTGGTCAGGCTCTCCCTGCTCCCCACCCATGCCAGTGCCACTCACTGTCCCAGTACAGCTGAAGCCTGGGTGCTGGAGTAGCACCTTATTTATGGCTCTGTTTCACCAAGTTAAACTCCACAAAAGTGTGACAATCAAAATTAAAGATTTCTCCAGAAAGGCAGCCTGGGGGAAATCGCGGCTGCGGCCGGCGGAGATTTCCCAACGGTGACTTTTAAATTAAAGGGGAAAAAAATTTCTTTAATTTGGCGGCATGCATGGGATGCAGCTCACTGGGCATGTTATTATACAGCTCAGCAAATGCTTCCAGAATTCGCTTGCGCTCCAAATTACCAGTCTCTCTGCCAGGCTGCACATCCCCACCTGTGCCGGCGTCAGCCAGCACTGGGGTCCTGTGTCACAGCCAGAAGCAGGTTGTGCCCCACTGCCCCAGAGCTGAGCCCTGGTAGGTGCCTCCTCCCCACACAGCCGGGTTTTTCTGCCCAACCCAAAGCAGTTGTTGCACGTCTCCAGCGTAAGAGCTGCCCGAGGCCTTGGGGACTGGTGGCGTGGGGGGGTGCAGGCAGCCCCAGCCCCGTCTGCCCTGACACAGCTCTTCCCCTCCCTCTCCCCCCCGCCCCTTCACGATGAAGCAATGAAATTATTTTTCTACTTGAGCAGTTTTCAATTTAGATTAAGAAAAATCTGCGCTCCGTTAGCGCCGCCGCAGTAAATCACGCGCGGGCGGCGCGGCCGCGGCCCCATCGCTTATTGCCTGCAAACCTTTCTTCACACTGACAGGCCCCCAGTGTGATGGCGAGCAGGGCAGCAGCAGCCTGGCAGGGTCGCCACACAGGGAGGGGGACCCGTGCCTGGGAGCACCCTTAGGGCATTGCAGGCAGTGCCCAGGGCAGGTGGGCATCCTGGAAAGGATCAGGCTCACTGCCATGCCACCCGATCCCGGCCAGTCCCAGCATGGCCTGACAACCACACCGAGTGCCTGCCGCCAGCACCTCTCGGTGCTCCAGCATTCACTAAGCCCTTGCTCCTGCCTGTCACCCCTGGTGACGCGGTGGCACCCAACACACCGGGATGGTGCCCATCACCATCTGCCCTGCGGTCACGCCTTGAGCGGATCCCCATCCTCACACTCATCTTGGCACTGCCGCCTTCCTTGTGCCAGCACCATCAAAAGGAGCATTTGACAGAAAACCTTTTTTTTTTCCCCCCTCTAGTTCTTGCAGCTCGTTTATCGCCGGCGCAGGGCAGGCGGAGCTGTCAGCGCCTGAACCTCACTCATCCGTTTAACCTTGGGGGAAGAAACACATTTGTGCCGGATAACGTGCATCAGATGGTGGCACCAGGAGCGCCTGTAGCTGCTGTGCCTGATGGATGGGCTACAGGGGCCTCACCTGACCTGTGCTTGTATGTTATCTGCATTGCTGCGGGAGGCTTTTCATCATGCCGACAGCTCCGGCAGCACCAGCCTGGCAGGAGAGTCTCATCTCACCAGGAATAGCTGTGGGCATCACAGCCAGAGGGGTCTGGCCCTGCAGCTCTGCTGGCACTGTGGCATCAGAGGCCGCAAGGAGGAGGAGATACCCGGGGAGGGGTGTCAGGTTGTGCCAGTACCTGGCTGCATTGGGGCTGAAAGGACAGGAAGAGCAGAGCTGGTGCCAGCCATGCCGAGTGGACAGAGGATGCCCACACTGCTGGCAGTGCCAACCAGGCTGGCTGAAGGAAGAGGCCAAGCTGCTGCACTTGTCCTTTGGGTGACATTTTGCCAACGAGGGGTCCTGTGACAGTGACGGAGAGGGCACGGCGCTGGGCAGCCTGGAGCCCTGGTGACGGATGAGCGCTGCCAAGTGCCGACACAAAAGCCATTTGGTGTAGGGAAATGATAGATGCTAACACTAATTTTAAGCACAGGCAGCCGAATTCCTCCAGACAGTTTCGGCACTCAGGATTTAGGGCACAGCTGCTGGGTTCAGATAAGGTGTGAAATCAGCCCAGTGTGCAGGGTGTTACTTGGTAATGAACGGCCGGTGATGGATGGGGGTGGCTCAGCACTATAACCTCCGCATTTGGAGCCTTTCAAATCTCTTGCCATCAATCCCAGTCCCTGCCAGGCACCAGGAGGAGGAGCTGGGAGCTGGCAGTAGGTGCATGCTGTGCCAGGTGGGCACCATAGCTTGGGGCTCCCCAGCACCACCAGCCCCGTCACAGGCTGGCAGGAGCACCAGAGGGGTCTGGGGACAGATCCTGCCCAAGCTGGGGCAGTTACAGGTGGTTTCTCTGCTGCCACCAGTAGCACAACCCCATATATCACCTCTCCTCCCTCTCACTATGGAGCACCACTGGCTGCTCCTGTGTGACAGCAGCAATCTGGTGAGGAAGGGGATGGTGAGGCATCCTGCCCTCCACACGGTGCTCAACAAGCACTGCCACGGCGAGCAGGCTCAGACCCACGTGGGCAGCGCAAGGATGTGGCACTAGCCCAAAATATTTATGGTAAAAGCAACTCTGGAAATGGCAAGTGCTGTGCTTGTCTGTAGCATTTAATCTTTCCTCTGACCTTATAAAAAAAAATCTATTTGTGTTGAGATTTTAAATTCACTTCTTAAATCACCCACTACAGGCTTCACACTGTATTAATTCCCCCTCAAGCAAATGAGTTTGGTGTTTGTTCTTTTCCAGTACCGCCAAAGCCAGAGCACCAAAAGGATGGACAGTGTGCCCCCGCAGACCTGCCACCCCAGCCTGTGCTCCATCCCCCTGCACACACCCCTGTGCAGACACTCACCCCTCACACACAGCACCTTTGAAGGGATCCCATCTCCTCCAGCTCAGGGGAGAGCTCTGAGCGGGTTCCTCAGTGCTGCCCCCTCCCTGGAGAAAGAGAAGGAAGAATGAGTAGTGGGGCTGAAGGCCAGAGGCTGCCGGGAGGCAGCAGTGGGCTCACCTGGGCTCCTGCACATGCCGGCCCCCGGCTGCCCCCAGCACTCCTGCAGCCCCCCAGGCCCGGTCGCTCCTGCCTAGTGGGTCAGGGGTTGCTCAGTGCCAGAGAGACACGTGGCACTGCTGAAGCTGGAGCAGAGCTTCCAGAGGAGCTCTCCAGCACAAGGACATCAATCCAGAGGCACTAGCTGCCAGGGTGAGGCACAGGCAGCCCTAGTATTGAGCAAATCACTGGGAATGCAAGCCAGGCACACCTGGGAAAATACATTAAAGAATTACTGCTGATGAGGGTCAGAGGGCGTTCCCTGCTCATGCACCGCACCTGGGTCCCTCTCCTCCTCGGATCTAAGGGGAGGGGCTATGGGCTTTATCAGTTGCTGGTGATGCATGTGATGGGTGTGAGCAGCCAACCCACTGCTGATTTATTGCCCTGGAAACGCTTAATTTAGGCAATGTATTTAAAGGAACTAATTAGAATTGTATTAATATTTATGGACCGTATGGAGAAGCTGATAGCTGCTATTGGAGGATATTGGCTGTTATCTTACACTAGGCAGGACTGTGGCATTTGGAGGCAACTTTAATTGTGGTGAGAGCAGCCAAGGTCTCACCAGCAGCTGGCAACAGAAGCCTGCCAGTCACTGCAAGACCAAACCATGTTGGAACACATAACCCTGCCCACATGAGCTCCCTCCTCCCTGAGCAGCAAAGCATCCCTCCAGGCAGCCCTCCAACAGGGATGGGAACCCTTGCTCTTCCAACCCCCTGGAGCATGGTCTCCATGCTGGACACAAGGCTCCCAGCCCTGCTGCTGCCAGTGCTCCCATCCCTCCGGCCTGGAGCAGGGGGCCCCGGCAGTCCCTGGCTCATCCATAACCCAGCTCCCTGCCCGCGCCCGACCCCTCGCTACAGCAAAGTTCACATCAATTTTCCTTCCCCTCATTTGTCTGTAAACCATGAAGAAAAATCGCCGCCGTCTGCCCGCATCGGGCCGCCGCCGTGATGTATGGCCGTAATAAAAACCCCATTTTGGGAGGCCGCCTTGCCGCGCCGCCAGCCAGGCGCCGTGCGTGGCCGTGCCACCAGCCGGGCACCGCGCGTGACGCAGAGCCGCGAGCAGCCAGCGCCATCCCAGCCTCGCCGTGCTGGTCACGACCCCACCAGCTCTGGGGACGGGGTGCCAGGGCAAGGGTGCCACCCCCCCTGCCTACCCCACACAGAGGTGTGTTGTGGAGTGCATGGGCAGGGACACCTTCCACCAGCCCGGGTTGCTCCAAGCCCCATCCAACCTGGCTTTGAGCGCTTCCAGGGATGGGGCAGCCACAGCTTCTCTAGACAGCCTGTTCCAGCTCCTCACTGCCCTCGAAAGGCAGTATTCCTTCCTAATCTCTAATCTAACCCTGCCATCTCTCAGTTTGAAGCCATTCCCCCCTTGTTCTGTCCCTCCAGGCCCTTTTCCCAAGTTCCTCTCCAGGTCGCTTGGAGCCCCTTTAGGCACTGGAAGGTGCTCTAAGGTCTCCCCGGAGCCCCTTCTTCTGCAGGCTGAACACCTCCAGCTCTCCCAGCCTGGCTTCATAGCAGAGGTTCTCGAGCCCTTGGAGAATCTCCGGGGTCTCCTCTGGACCCGCTCCAGCAGGTCCACATCCTTCTTATGCTGGGCACCCGCCGGGCTCCCGGCCTGGCCGGTGCCCTATCCGGGGACGGGAACGGGGCCGTGCTGCCGGAGCCCGGACCCGCTCCCGGCCCCGCTCCGGGTCCGCTCCGGCAGAGCAACAGCCTCCTCTGCCGGCCGCCCGCGATCGGCGCCGGGACAGGATCCGCCCCCGGAGCGGAGACACGGCGGGAGGGGACGGGATGGGCTGCCGGCGGCACCGGCGGGGACGGGCTGCGGGAGGGAGGGGGCTACGAGTGGGGAGGGGGCTGCTCAGGCCAGGGGGTCCATTCCTCACACCCCAGTGGCAGAAGGGCACGCCAGGCTCACACCACCATGTGCCGCAGGACTGGCACACGCCACCGTTGATGCCGCTCCACGCCGTGACACTCATCAGTCACAGAGCAGCCGGAGGAGGACGAGCACGAGGCCGAAACCCCACAGATACAGGAGTTGCCAGCACCAGCTGAAGGGCCAGGGGTGCTCGGGAGAAGTTGGTGACCCCTCACATCGTCACCGCGGCACTGCAGCACACGTCACATCGGGGCAAAGGTGTCACCCAAAGGGACCCCATGCACGTGACCAGGCTGCTCTCAAAGCCCCTAGTTCCTGCTCACGGTTCCCTTTGCTTCAGAGCCCGAGTTCTGGCAGCAACAAGTGCATTCGGCTGCTCGGAGCAGGGATGACGCACGCAGGAATTTCCAAGGGGGAAATACGGTTGCTGAGCTGTAAAACCCTGGATGAGGCCACAGAGGTCACATTGGCCTCAGCACAGATGCCTGCGTCCAGCCAGGCTGGCCTTGTCACAACCCCCCAGGCAGGGAGTGTCCCTGGTGCCCCTCAGCATACCAGGACCCCGACCGAGGCTGTTCTCCAGCTCCAGCACAGGACAAGTCTCTTCACCAGCCCTCAAAACCCCTGTTCCTTCCCCTCTCCACTCCCTGCGGCCCCAGCTGCCCACTGTGCCTTGCTGCAGCCCCACCAGTCCCCTGCTGCGCCCCCTAAGCCAGGCTGCCTCTGCCCAACCTGCCAGCAGGACCCGCGGGTGCCCTTTGCTGTTTGGCAAGGCACAGAGAACTGTGCCAGTGTGGTCATGGTTCAACAGTGAGAGGAGCATGGAGCAGCCCCCTGGCAGAGCTGCAGCCCCTGGACCGTGCCCCTGCCTGCATGGGATGGGGTGCAGGAAGCAAAGGTCCTGCTTGGCAGGGTCTCAGGGCACAGCAGTGGCAGCACCACAGGGCCCCTGAGAGCAGAGAGCGCATCTCACCCTCGACATGGTCACCCTTCACACTCTCAGCTGTGCTGGGCTCCCTGTGACCTCTCTGCACCATTGACCTTTGGCATCCCAGGGTTGCTTCCCACCAGTCCTGGGGCACAGTGAGGTGAGAGACAGCCCCAGTGCTGACCCCTCCACAGCACCCGTCTGCCGGGACACATCTGCAGCCAGCGACGTGCCGGCACCCAGCCACGGGCCTGTCCCCACAGAGGAATGGTGCTTGGTGCAGGGCAGTGGGTGTGCCCAGCCCTGCACATTGTGGTGGCTTCCCACGCTCTGCTCCCCCTGAGGCCATGCTCGCCCGCAGGGACCCAGCCAGCTGTCCCCTGCGGCTCCACAGGCAGACACAGCAGGATGCGGGTACCAGGCTGGGACTGGGGCAGGCAGGCACCAGCTTCCCAGGATGGGCACGTCCAGGGACAGACCCCCAGCTGCTCCGTCCCAGAACACCCCCCTGGCACACTGCCAGGACAGCAGCCCCCAGAGAACATCCTCCTGACCAGCCCCGCATGGGTTCCCATCTCGCAAACTCATCTAATCGCTCGCCACACCTGGGGAGTTCTGGGCTCCCTGTGGCTACAGGGTGACCCCAACCCGTGGCCACATCTCCCTCTCCTCATGAGGGTGCAGAGGGTGCAGAGGGTGGCCAGCCCCCCCCGACTTCAGCCTGGTTGCCAGGGCTGGACAGGGCCAGGTAAATCATTTCTCAGGCAGGAACGTTGTGTGGCCGTCACCGCCTCGGGCACAGCTCTGACACACAGCAGCAGTGAGAGTTTCGGCACACGCAGGTTGCGCATGGCCCCTCCCCAGCCCCACGCGGATATAAACCCCCACTGCTCTGCCCATCCGTACCTGTGGCACCGCCATGAAGACCGTCGTCGTTCTGCTCGTGGGCATCCTGGCCCTGTGTGCCCAGCTGCAGGCAGCTCCTGCTGGTGAGTGCTGGGGGTCTCAGGGTGGCTGCTCCCACTGGCTCCAGGAGCACTGCAGGGCTGGCTGGGGCCAAGGGGCTGCTGAAATGAGCAGGTAGGAGCAATCCCAAAAGCATGGAGCCAGGCTGGCTCCAGAGCACCCATACACCACCAAGGTTGTGGATGTGACTCGGAGCAGGGCCGCCGAGGTCTGCGCCATGTGGGAAGCATGGGCAGCAGGGGCTCAGTGGTGGCAGGATGTGTCAGTGTGGTGGGAGCCCTCGGCTGCCGGCAGATGCACAGCTGGACCCGAGGGGCCAGATTCCCCATGCCCGTGGTGTGGGAACCCTGCACTGCTGGCTGAGGGGCCCAGCGTCTCCAGAGGATGGGGTGTCCCTCTCTATCCCTGTGCTTGCTGCCCCTGCTCTGTGCCAGCAGCAGGAGGCTGGGTCCCTGCTCAGGTGCCCCTTTTAATCATTGACTGCATTCCCTCAGCAGTCAGGAGACGTGACTCTGGCACCTTCCCTGCTGCCATGGAGGAGTCACAGTCACTGCGAGGCTTGGGCGCAGCCAGCACGACCAGGCTTAGCGGTGGTGGGCACAGCTCCCCAGGGATGTGGCAGGGAAGAGCCTCTGGGATCATGCTCAGGTCTGCTGAGCCCATGTGCTCAGCCAGGATCCTCCCCTAGCCATGGGGACAGTCACCCACAGCCATGTTGGCAGACCCCTGCGTTCCCAAAGCTGTCCTCAGCCTGTTCTGAGGAAGCACCTGGCAAGAGCCAGGGTGGGGACAGCAATATCCCGAATGCCACGCACTGGGGACGGGAGCCAAAGCATTCCTGTCTCCTGGAAGGTGACGCTGACTGCATGGGCTGGAGCTGCTGGCCCTGTCACCAGCATGCTCACTCCAGCTGCTCTGGCTGGCTGGGGGCAGCTCCAGCTGGATAGTCCCCTCAGCAGCCAGCCAGGCACCCTGGACTGAGGCGCAGCTGTGGGCAAACCCACTGGCACCCACATGGCTCCCCACAGCTCTCATCTTCCTCCGCGGTTTTCCCCTCATCTCCCGCCGTGAACCCATTTCTGGGCTCCCGTCTGCTCCTGTCCAGCTGGTCTAGTGCAGCCCCGCTGCTGGCATCCACCCTCACACCCTCCCAGTGCCAGCTGCTCACCGCCAGCAGCAAGGTCACCCCACACTGAGGTCACCCCGCACTGGGGCAAAGCCGTCACAGGGTCAGACCGGGGCAATGACCCTCAAGGACAACACTGGCATGGGAACTGCAGCCCAGCCACGGTGGGACACCAGGGCAGCCCCTCCCTGACAGCAGGGACGGTGACCCTGGGTGTGCAGTGTGGGACTGGCAGCAGCGCTGCTGCTCCAGGGAAGCTGCTGCTGGGTCCAGGTGGGCTCTGTTCCCGCACATCATCATGCAGGGACAGAGCTTCCATTCCGGTGAGCAGCGCTCCCACCTCCCAGCCCTTACCAGCCCTATCCTGCCCCACCATCACAGCACCAGGTCCCGGCCCTGCTGCTGGGGCCACTGGGCTGCAACACAGTTGACTTCATTCATGGCATCCCAAAGTACAGGCCAGCCCAGATCCCTGAGCAGTGTCACCAGAGGGGCCCAGAGTGGGAGCATCCCAGTCATCCCGAGCACGGCCAGGTCCTGGCAACTGCCTGGCAGGTCTCCATCCTGGAGGGCACAGGGACAAAGACTGCTCTGCTGATCTCCTTGCTGCCCTGTGTCGCTCCCGCTGCGGTGACACACGGCGCAGCGGTGGGGCAGGCGGCTGAGCCGTCTGTGCCGGCTCCTGTTCCTGCATAAACACCCAGGCAGGGAGGGGACCACAGGCAAAGGCAAACAGTTACTGATTTACTGCCACGCCATCATGCCACATTGTTGACTGTGGGGTTAAATTACCTGGAGACAGACCCCGGCAGAGCAGACACCAGCTCGTGACTCAGGCAGGGATCGTGTCCCAGCCCCATGCACCCCTGGCCCATGCAGGTTTGCAGGATGCTCCAAAACGGAGGTGGGGCTGCCTCTGCAGCCTCTGCCAGCAGCAAGGGCACACCACCAGGGACAGGGCAGGTCCCACCCTCCTACAGGAGACTGTGGAGGAGATGGGCACCGGCAGAGTGGCAAACGCCGATGTGAGCGGGGCAGCCACGTTCAGTGGGCGAGCTGGGCCCGACCAAACCAGCCTTGGCTTGACATTGGCAGGCACCATGAAGTGTCCTGGCCCACCAGACATGCTCTGGGCAGGGTATCCTGGACATGCTGAGGGGGTCTGGGGTTGTACAGCCTCAGCACCACCAAGCTCCGGAGCACTGGGTGCACATGCCCAATGGCTCATTCCGTGCCAACCACTTGCCCATCTGGTGCTGCCAGACCGTCCACATCCCCGGGGCTGTGGGAGACTGCGAGGATGATGGGGGCCACAGGATGAGATGGCAGCTGGGCAGAGCTCCCATGGCTGCTCTGGGGAAGTGCAGGGGAGTCCTGGGTTGGGCGCCTGCCCAAGGCACAGGCAGTCTGGAGGGCCCTTCAGTTGAGGACCCAGAGCTGGAGGAGAACAGCGTTTGGAACAGGAACAGGAACTAGGTGAGCGGCAGCAGAGCCGAGCTGCAGCCCTGTCTGCACCACCAGTTCTTCCTGGCCTCTGGGCATCGGTGACCCAGGCCAGGGGCTCCATTTGAGCTTGTGACTGTGGCCATGTGGCGCAGGGTGAGTCCAAGTGGGGACAGGTCGTGGCCTGTCCCTGGTGCACCCGTGCCTGCCGCGCTGCCCGTGAGCAGTGCCACTGCATCCCCATGGCCGATCCCTGCGTGGGGCCATGGCAGTCCAGCGCTTCAGTGGGATCAGTCTGGAGCTGTCTGGGGTCCAGCACGCAGGGGCTGCAGCTGGTGGTGGTTGGCTGCCATTCCTGCCGGGCGAGTTCTCAGCATGGCCGCCCGGTCTCCTCGAGGCTCCCCCTCCCTGGTCGGCAGCCAGCAGCAGCAGATACCTGATACTCGGGTTGTGCAAGCGCGAAGGGGGAGCCTGGCCCTGCCCGGCCCTTGGGAACCACCCGGAAGGCCGAGCCCGCCAGCCCCACCTGGAGAGGAGCTTAAAGGCCGGCCGGGCGGCCGCAGCGCAGCCGGTTCCTGCACCATGCCCACGGCCCGCAGCGTCCTCATCTTGGCGGGGCTCCTGGCTCTCTGGGCAGAGCTGCCGGCAGCATCCGCCCAGAATGTCACCAGTGAGTATGAGCGCACGGCCCGGCACGGCTCGTCACAGCACGCCCGGCGAGCAGCCAGCATCCCTCTCTCCCAGCCGCAGGGCAGCTGCGGTGGGGGCCGGGGCGAGCAGCAGCCCCTGCCTGGTGGAGCTGGGCTCAGCAGCATCCCTGGACCCAGCCCTGGGGCCGGTGGCAGCATCTCCTGCCACGGCACGCAGTCCTTGCCCTGCCCGGGGCCGGCTGCCCCAGCGCGTTCCCACGGCCCCACCTTTGCCTTGCAGCCAAAGCCGGCGTGTGCCCGGACCCGGCGACGGACGCGGTGAACTGCACGGTGGGGTGCCAGTCCGATGGCGACTGCGAGAGCACCCTCAAGTGCTGCCCGGCGGCCTGCGGCAAGGCCTGCCAGAAGCCCGACGGTAACGCTCCCTCCTGCTCCTGGCCGTGCTGCTCGGAGCACGACAGCCCATCCCAGCCCATCCCAGCTGGCAGCACCGGTGCTCTGGGGTGCGGTGGTGGCCATGGGCCTGGGAGCCCGATGCGTGTGCGGCTGCAGCGTGGGGACCAGGGTCTGTGTGGGAGCCTGGCAGGCTCAGGGTGTGCTCCTGTTGGGCCATGCTCGCCCCTTCCTCCTCTCAGCGGTGCAGGGGCTGAGCAGATGATCCCGAATGATGCTGGGGCCGGGGCAGAGGGTGGGGGTCCGTGCCGCTCCCTGTCGCAGCGCTCGTTGACTGCTCAGCCTCGTGGGTGGCTGCCAACCCAGGACGTGGGCACTGCCCTGGATCCAACCCTGCATTCGGAAGTCTCCCAATGGCATCATCCCCATCCTTGCACTGGCCACAGCCCTGCAGCCGTCCAGCTGAGCACGCTCGCCATGCCAGTCCTGCTGGAGAGCAGCATTTGGAGATGGGCTCAGGAGTTGGGATCCTCAGCTGCAGACACGTGGATGTGGCCTGGAGGCTCCAGTACCTCCATGGCCGCCTGCAGGATAGCACTGGCCTGGCTGCAGTGGAGGCAGCAGGGTGCAGAGCTGGAGCCCAGTGCCAATGGCAGGCAGTGGGACAGCGGAGCAGGGGCCCCACACTGCCAGGCACAGGTTGTCTGGGGGCACATGATCGCAGCCAAGGCCTGGGCTGAACCCTCATGCCATGAACAAATGGCCAGGGCCAGGGCCACCCCTGGCAGCTGTGGGGGTCAGCAGGGCCAAGGCCACCATCGGGTCTGTGTGCCACACCTGCGTGTCCTGTGCCAGCCACGTGTCCCTGAGCAAGACCACTGAGCACAGGGACCGTTGGGGACCACCATGCCACGTGGTCTCCCTGACATATCTTGATCAGGTCCAGCTGGCAGGAGCGCCAACTGGCAAAGCCATAGGATGGGGGAAATGCCGGCAGCCATGGTGGTCCCTCCTCCATGGCAGGCAGGGGCCAGGGCCATGCCCGCAGCTCTGGGAGCTGCAGGGTGAGCCCTGGCCCCCATGACAGGACCAGAAGGTCTCAGCCATGTCCATTTGCCTTTCAGAGAAGCCTGGCACCTGCCCACCTGTCAGCCCGGGCATCCCCATGCTGGGCGTCTGCACCAACCAGTGCAAGAGTGACGCCAACTGCTCCGGGAACCAGAAGTGTTGCAGGAATGGCTGCGGCAAGGTCTCCTGCGTGACACCCCTCCACTGAGGTCAGCTGGGTGCATGCCAGCCCCAGGGATCCTGCCTCACCTGTGCACCCATCCTGCTCACGGTCTGTGTTCCTTTGCAGGTGCAGCCACCTCCTGCCAGCCCAGCCATGGGGAAGCTGCTGCCCAACACCCATCCTGCTCACCCTGGCCGTGGCCCTGCATCACCCCCCTGGCTCGGAGACTTCAGCCTCAGCTTCCTCCCCAGGGTCCCCTGCTCGGGGCACGCCACAGCCCCCTGCACTCTCTCCAATAAAGCAGCTTCTCCCTGCCACACCGTGGCTGTCTCTCCATCCTGCGCCGTGGCCAACTTACCCTGCCACTCCATCCTTGGTTGCCTCTTTGTCCTGAGCTAGAGATGCCTGGAAGGGTTCCACATGAACACCAGCATCAACTGGCTCCATTGTGTCTCCAAGGGTCCTCGGCCTGTGCCCTGCCTGGGGCTGTCCCATGGGCCCACGGCCCTGGCTGACCTGACACGCCAGCTCCTCCACCTCTTCACAGCCATGCTCAGAGCGGGGCCATCAGGGTGCAGCTGTGTCCCCTTAGAGCAGAGGTGCTCTCTGCTCCCTGCTCTGCAATGGCCGGGCAGCAAACAGGCTGCAGCGTGTGCCCTCACATGAGCATCACCCAAACCCCTCCTTGCCCCAGGTATTCCCAGCCTGGCAGTGGCATGTTGCCCACAGCAGAAGCCTGCAGGAACTTTGGGCAGTGCAGCCCACTCAGCCCTGTCACATGCCTGCCCCCTCCCCACCTGCTCAGAGCTGGGTTCCTGCTCCTATCCTGCTCTTCCTGGCACCTCCTGCACCTCACAAGGCTCCAGGGGCCCTGTCCCTTCTGCTCCTGCCCTGCTCCTGCTGCCAGCCCCTGCTCCCAGAGCAAGTGTCCCTCCTGCCTGGGAAGGGCTGGCACCCCCAGAGCACCCACCCTTGACAGAGGACAGAGCAGAGCTGTCCTCCAGAGTTGAAGAAGCCCCAACCCCTGCCCAGCACTGCCCAATGCCCGGTGCCAGTTTCCCCTCTCCCTGTGATGCAGGTGCAGGCTGGTGCACCCCAGCACAGCACCACAGCAACTCTCCCTGCTCCATGTGTGCCAGGAGGGACCCAGTGGGCACTGAAGACAGGGGGCAGGACACTGCCCCTGTGTCCCATCCCTGCTCACAGTGGTGAGGCTCTGGGAGCGCTGCTCAGCCCCTGGCCCAGCTGCTCGCGGGTCACCGGTGACCTGGAAAGGGCTCTGTGGAGGATGTGTCAGCCATGGGCCACGGGCCCAGCGCCGCCCCAGGAGTCTCCCCCGAGCCGAATTGTTCACGCCTGGCACTCCCACAGTCCTGAAACCCTGCTGCCATAAGAAGGAGCAGCTTGGCTTGGCCAGCCCCCGCCCCAGCAGAGTTTAAATCCCAGCCCATCTCTCAGCAGCACAGCGTCGATCGCAGCGCGATGCTGGGCCAGCGCAGCCTCCTCCTGGTGCTCGTGGCGCTGCTTGCCCTGGCCCAGCAGCACAGCCGTGGGGACCAGGGTGCTGCTCCCACCTTCACTGCAGCCCCACAGGGACGCTGGACCCCCACTGCCCTGCCTGTCCCCCCTAAAGTGGGTGAGTGCCCGGCAGGGGCGAATGGAGCCCCTTGGCCCCCCGGGCTGTACTGCCTCTCCGACCACAGCTGTCCCGGTGCCGAGAAGTGCTGCCAGAGCGGACAGGTCTGGACCTGCCTCCTGCCCACCACAGGTACCCCTGCTCCCTTTGAGGGATGCCAGCACAGGGGCTGGGCAACGGGTGGGATGTGGGTGGGGCTGGGCTGGTGCCTGTGTTGGTGCCCCTGGCACGAGCCCCAGTCCCTGGCACATGGCCACATGGAGCATCTCCCTCTGCAGAGAGGCCGGGCTACTGCCCCCGCGCCGGCAGCGCCATCGGGCCCAGCTGCGGGGAGAGCTGCCACAACGACACGGCGTGCCACCCCGGGGAGAAGTGCTGCACCCGCGGCTGCTGCACCCGCTGCATGCACGCCGAGCCAGGTGAAGTGGCCTGGGGGTCCCCGTGCCACGCTGAGAATGCCCCGAGACAGCCCCAGGCGTCTGCAGCCCCCCATCCCACTGTAGGGGAGCTGCGGGCACTGTGGGGCCAGGCTGGCTGCATGCTGAGCCTCAACCCTCCCTCCAGCCAAACCCGGGTTCTGCCCACGGAAGCGTGCCCAGAGGAGCGCTGCCGCCTGCCCCAACCGCTGCACCGATGACCGGGACTGCCCTGGTGACCACAAGTGCTGCTTCTCCGGCTGTGGGCTGGCCTGTGCCCCTCCAGACACAGGTACAGCCCTGCCAGCCCTCCCTGATCCCCGTGTCCAGCCCACCACTGCACTGGGGTAGCGCGGCTCTCCATCCCCTGCGGAGCCTGGCGTGTGCCAGGCCGTGCTGCCGGACGAGCCGCAGCGGCTGTGCCCAGCCGAGTGTGCAGCTGGTGGCAGCCCTCCAGGCCCCAGGGAGCGTGTGCCACTGGCTGTGGCTCGCGGTGCCACACACCTGCCCTGGCCCCAGCCCAGGCCCTCGTGAGCCCCTGGGCAAGAGCTGGCCCTCAGGATCCCTGCACCTGGCTCCTCCGTGATGGGTGGGTGATGGTCCCAAACATTCACAGGGCTGAACCCTCTCCTGCACCCCACTCCTGCACCCTCCTCGGACTGCCCGCTGGTGCTACCACAGCCAGGGTTGTCCCTCACTACTCCAGTTATCAGCTGGCAACCCTGTGACTGGTCTCACTGGGTCAGACTGTTGCGGGTGTGAGGCTGGCAATTGAGAGGCTGGCAATCAAGAGCAGCACAGGGCTCTGCGAAGGAGGATGGAGGGGCAGGCAGGGACAGGATGGAGACCAAGGCCGTGCCAGGAGCAGGGCTGGGGGACACAGAATCCCAGCACAGCCACGATCCCCGCTGTCACCAGGGAGCCACCATGCCTCGGCGAAGCCCGATGCGTGCCCCATGGTGCTGCGGGGCTCCCTGGGTCCCTGCCTGGAGCTCTGTGACACCGACAGTGACTGCCTTGGGGATGACAAGTGCTGCACCACCGGCTGTGGACACGTCTGCAAACCACCCACCAAGGGTAAGCCATTGGCCAAGACCCCTGTGCCACCCCCACACCCTGTTACCGTGACCCTCCTGGGGGCAAGGGGAGCAAGGGGACTGAGCTGCTGTCTGATGGGGGAGGAGCTGGGGAAGGAGCTCACCCCTGCAGGCGGGGCAGCTCCCCCACGCTGGAGGGGTGCCCTGAACCCCTCACCCCTCCCTCTCTCCGTATGTGCCAGTGTGGCCAGGGCTCTGTCCCCCCGCAGCGGATGGCAGCCGGGCAGACAAGTGCCTCCTCCTGTGCCTGCAGGACAAGGATTGTCCCACCGGCCAGAAGTGCTGCCAGCAGGGCTGCAGTCGGGTCTGCGTCCCCCCACTGTGGGGTACGTTCACCCCCAGCCTGCTGCCTCCTGGGTCCAGCCTGAAGGGAACCAAGGGGGGTCCAGGGTGGGAGCACCCCAGGACCCCCCACCCCTCAAAGAGGGAGCACCCAGCCTCACTGACCACCTCAACTGTCTCCTTCAGGCACAGCCTAGCCCTGGCCAGGAAGAGCTGCACCAGGAGCTGCCTTTTTGGGGTCACCCCACACCCCACTGCCACTGCACCACTGGGGTGAGCAGAGCTGCCTGTCCCTGTGCTGCACCCTCTGCACCGCGGGCAGGATGGCACCAGCATTGAGTGATGGCTCTGTCTGGGGTAGCTGGCACTCCCAGCTGCTCCCAGCTGTGCCATCCAGGGCTGCACAACACCCACAACACCCCACGGCCAAGGCTCCTGGCAGCCTGGCATGAGGCAATCCCCTTTGGCCTCAGCTGCTCCACAGCACCGAGACAGAATAAACCATCCCATGGCCACCTCTGCTCTGGGTCACCATCCCTGTCCCCTGCTCTGGTTCCCAGAGCCGCCGGCAGCCCGGGCTGTGCGCAGGCAGGGAGGTGCAGGCAGGCGCCAGGCAGCCGTCCCTGCAGGCAGGCACTGCCCCGGGGCAGGGAGAGGGTCCCAGTTCCACGCAGGCAACCTCCAGCCATCATCACTCCATGGTGACCATCCTGCACGGCCCGGGGGCTGCTTGCTGTCCCCTCAGCTGTCATGGACTGGAGAACCAGTTCCCTCAGATTCCTTGCTCCAAGGAAGGGCTCATTTGCATCCCAAAGTGTGAAAACCTGGTGGGAAAAGCAGTCACGGGTCAGGACTGATGGAGCACCCGGACAGGGAAGGGGGCAGGGAGACGCACCGACCTGCAAAGGGACACGGCAGGACCTGCTTACTCATGGTGCTGGATCCCAAGCAGTCCCATGCAAGGAGGCTATGCCTGGCTGAGGCCACCATGATGGCAGTAGAGCTGGCAGAACTCCTCAGGCTGCTCCTACTGCCATGCCAGGGCCAACCCGTGCTGTCTATCCACAGCCCCCACTCCAGGGAGGCGAGGGGCAAGCAGGGCTGGAGGGAAACCCGGGGGGGGAGGGGGCAGCCAGCTGCGGCAGGGAAGGGTCTGTGCACCAAGGGGAACAGCAGTGCCTGACCCCAGCTGCCCTCCCCAGCCCCGTGGGTCGCCCTGACCCCAAAGTGGGGCTCGGCCAGAGATAAGCAGGATGGCTGGCAGGGCGCCTGTGGGTTCTGGGAACTGCCCCTCCTCCTGCCCCTCCTGCCCCTCCTGCCCACGGCACAGCCAGATGACAGATGCCACAGCCAGCAGCCCAGCTTCAGCTGCCCTGGCACCTCGGGTACCCCTGCCACTGACTGTAAACCAAGCCCCAGCTCAGCTCCAGACACTCATAACATCCCTGGCAGCACCATGAGCCCAGGAGTTTTCCTCCTCCTGGGGCTCCTCATCCTCAGGACAGAGCCAAGCGTGACACCAGAGGAGAAGGGCGGTGAGTACCGGGTAGCAAACCTGGCAGCTGCCAGGCACAGGCAGCCTGGGGGCAGCTCCTTGCACCCTGGTCCCCCTTGCCACTGTCGTGTCCCCTCTGTCCCTGCCTGGTACATGCATGTCCCAACCGGCTGCAGCACTTACTCTGCTGCCTGGCTGCCTGGGGGACCCTGGGGGCATGTGTGGAACCCCTGCCCCCCCATGTGCACCCCCTGCACCCCACATGCACAGCAACCATCAGCTCCCGAGGGTGCCACATGTGGCAGGGCGTCTCCTACATTCTGGGTGCAGACCTGCCTATCCCCCCCGCCCCATGCCAGCCCCCTGCAGCAGAATGGTGCCGGGGGTGGTGTGCCCAGCTGCAGCGCGGCTCTGCCCACCCCAAGACAACGGCCAGTGCCTTTGTTTGAGCCAAACAGCTGCTGTTTGCAGTGAAACTCCGGCAGCGTCTGTTTGCAGCCCAAACACGCGGCCCTGCCGCAGCCGGCCAGGCTGTTGGCAGAGCGGCTGCTCCCGCTGCATCCCCGGCTGGTGGCAGGAGCCTGGCACAGGCACCAGCTGGAGCTCACCTGTAGCAGAGGCAGGGCTGTCCTGATTTTCCCAGCATGGCCAAGATGAGCACAGGCTGCCAAGAGGAGGACGAGGAAGAGGAGGAGGCAGCAGTGGCATGGGGTGTGCTGCTTGCAGTGAAGGTGCCCGGGGCAGCAGGATGCTCAGCGATGGATCATGACCTCCAGCTGGTGTGCCCTTGCAGGGCCAGTGACAATCCTCGTGGCACTTGCTGCCTTGTGAGGGCACACACAGCCCCCTGTTATGCCGTGCCGTGCCGTGCAGGTCTCAATATGGGGGTCCAGCAGCCCTGGGCCACACTGCACCAGAGTCTCCAGCCCCCTGGGCTGTGATACCCACCCCAGTTCCCTGGTCTCTGTATGGGGACCCATGCCCCACTCCCTGAGGATGGAGGATGAGGGCCTCTGGTGCTGGCACTGCCCTGACACTGCCATCCCTCTTCAGGGGACCCCCAGAAACCAGGGAGGTGCCCACGGGACTTCATGCGCTGCCTGCGCCAGGAGCCCCCGCTCTGTGCCAACGACTCCAGCTGCCCCGCTGGGCTCAAGTGCTGCCCCTGGGAGTGCCGGATCCGCTGCATCCCCCCGGCAGAAGGTACGGCAGCACCTCTGTCCCAGGACAGCCGGCATCCTTCTCCCCCATCCCGTTGTGCCATTCCCATTGCTACAGAGCAGCTCTCTGTGCACTGCTGGCAGCCCCCTGACCACAGCTCCTAAGGAGTGGAGGGGTCTGGGACGGGGCACATGGTCGAGTCCAACCAGGGACAAGCAGGGTCTGGCACAAGGGTCTGGCAGGGGCAGGTTTCCCGGTGCTGCCCTGGCAAACTGTGGTGCAGCCTCACCTTTCGGCCCCTCGGTGCTGCAGAGAAGCCCGGTGCCTGCAGGGCAGCAGCCCCCGAGAGGCTCATTGCCCCCTGCTCCTTCCCCTGCCTGGAGGACAAGGACTGCCTGGGGATGCAGAAGTGCTGCCCGCTGGGCTGTGGCTCTGCCTGCCTGGAGCCGGCACCAGGTACGGACTTGGCAGGGATGGCTGGGAGCCCTGGCTCACCGCGGGGACTCTCTGTGCCACAGACCACCTCCCTGCCACCCTGACCTCTGGGGCAGCACACACAGCTTCTCCTCTCCAGCAGCTCCTGGGAAAACCCAACGCCAGGACGTGGCCTCAGGCACTAGGCGTGTGTGGACCACAGCGAGGGCTGGGGACCCCCAGGGTGGGCAGGGATGCTGAATCCTTGCACCCACTCTGCCCTGCCAGACCAGCCCAAGCCCATGGAGGGCCCCGTGGTGCAGCCAAGACCGTTCCAGGAGCGGTGCCGAGGCGATGGTGACTGCCCCGATGTGCAGAAATGCTGCAACAGCAGCTGTGTCCACCAGTGCCCGCCGGGAGCGACAGCCGGTGAGGCAGAATGGGACAGGACAGGCAGTGTGGGCAGGGACACGGCTCAGAGATCAGGGATGATGCCCTGGGGCCACAGAGCCGTGGCACAACAGGGGCTCCTGGCCTCACGCTCGCGAGGGTGGGCTCTGCCAGGTCTGGGGTGGGGACTCACTGTGCAGCTCCCAGGTGGGCGCTGGAGGGGAGAGGGGATAGTGAGGCTGCCCTCGGATGAGGCCACCATCCCGCTCTCGCCTGGTCCACGGTGCAGAGGACACCAGCCCTGCCCCAGCCACCCAACGGCCACTGACACACCAGTGGGGGTGCCTCCAGGACCAGGACTGTCCCCCGTCCCACGTGTGCTGTCACCAGCTGTGCAGGCCGCGGTGCCCAGCACATGGCCAAGGTGAGGGGGCCAGGAGCTGCCCCAGAGGTTCAACAACCCCACGCACCCTGGTCCCCGTGGCTGCGCCTCTAAGCAGTGGCACTGCAGCCGCCCCATGCCATGTCCACAGGGAAGGAAGGATTCTGCCCGGCCCGTGCTGGGCTGTTCCCCAGTTATGACTGCAGAGCCTGGTGCTGGCACGATGGCGAGTGCCCCGGCAAGGAGAAGTGCTGCCTGAGTGGCTGCGACTATGTCTGCCTGCCCCCGTCCCAAGGTGCCAGATACAGGCAGGGGTGTCCCCCAGCTCCAGGGACTGTGGGACTGGGTGGGAAAGACCCATTGCTGCTGTTTGCACACCCAGCCCCGCTGCCTCCTGCCCCTAGAAAAACCAGGCATCTGCCCACTGGCTGAGGAGGCTCCACTGGCCACGTCCCCGTGTGGTACCACTTGCATCCAGGACTGGCAGTGCCCAGGGGCTGAGAAGTGCTGCAGCAGCAGCAGATGTGGCCATGTGTGCTTGGTCCCTGAACCAGGTGAGGAAAGGCTTACCAGGACAGCATTGCCACATGCCAGGCACGTCAAAGCTCTTGGGGGCAGGATGTGGGATGGTGCTGCCACAGGGCAGGTGGTCAGACCCCCAGGGTGCAGCCTTCAGGGTGCCCTGAGGCTGCAGGAAAAGGGGGTGCCCACAGCAAGGTGTGGTCCTTCTGCCCCTGCTGCCCCTTCCTGCCCCTCTCAGACAAACCTGGCGAGTGCCCAAAGGTGAGGCCAGAGAAGACTTCAGAGCCATGCACAGAGGAGGATTCCTGCACCCACGACAGGGACTGTCCTCGGCAGGAGAAGTGCTGCTTCTCTGGCTGCGCCATGCGCTGCACCCGCCCTGCCCAAGGTGAGCGCGGCAGCCCGGCCTCCCGCACAGGACAGTAAAGTGAGAGCAGGGCTGGGACCCCCACCCTCACCCAGGTCCCCTCCCCCGGTAGAGCACCCTGGGGAGTGTCCCCAGGCAGAGCCATGCTGGAACCCCCGGCGCCGGCGCAGGAGGCAGTGCCTGGACGACAGCGTCTGCCGGCGAGAGGAGAAGTGCTGCGACACGGGCTGCGGCTGGGAGTGCGTGGCCGTGCCCAGAGGTAGCAGGCACAGCCTGTTCAGGGGCAGCTGGCTCCAGCCCCCCGAGGGTGGCCAGGTGACAGTGTGTCTCCATGCCCCTGCAGAGAGCCACGACAGCACTGATGGCAAGTGCATGGAGGAGTGTGAGGTCGACTCACAGTGTCCCCGGGGACAGCGGTGCACCAGCATCGGCTGCGGCCACGTCTGCATGGACATCCCTGGAGGTGAGAGCCAGCCAGGCCCTCTAGGAGCCATGCAGGGCCACCCTGGGGTACCCCACGGTGAGGTGCCCCAGCCAGGTGCCCCCCAGATGGGTGCTTGCCTTGCAGGCAGAGTGGGAGTGTGCCCCATCCCCAGGGAAGGGGGGACATGCCTGGACCTGTGCAGCTTCGACGAGGAGTGTCCCTGGGGCCACAAGTGCTGCAGCAATGGCTGTGGCCACGTCTGCACACCAGCCTCTCTGCAAGGTCAGGCTCTTGCACCCTCTGAGCCCAGTGTCCCCTCAGCACCCAACAGCCTGGGGTATCCTGGCCTTCTGACCCCAGTGAGGATCCTGTGCCGTGAACCCGTGCGGGGTCTGCTGAGATGGCTGTGCCCGCGGGGTCCCACAACCTCCAGGGATATGATCTGCCCCTGTCCTTCTTCCCATGCCTCCCCTTCTTTCTGTGCAAGTGATGAGCACACACAGCCTCAGCTCAGAGTCACCAGGTGACCGTCCTGCCCTGCCCTGCCCGCAGAGCGCGACGCGGCGGCTGTGCCACGCCGCGGTGCCGAGCGGTGCACGGAGCAGTGCGAGGCCGACTCACAGTGTCCCTGGGGCCAGAGGTGCACCCGCACCAGCTGTGGCCGCGTCTGCAAGGACACCCCCGGAGGTGAGACAGAGAACTCGGGTGTTGCCCTGGGAGACGTGGGGTGTGCCAGCCGGGTGCCCCACGGCAGGGTGCTCTGCCTTGCAGGCAGAGGTGGAGCGTGCCCCGTGCCCAGGGGCCGCGGGTCGTGCCTGGACCTGTGCAGCCTCGACGAGGAGTGTCCCTGGGGCCACAAGTGCTGCAGCAATGGCTGTGGCCACGTCTGCACACGGGTGCCCAGTGGTAAGGATGGGGCTGGCACCAGGTCACGCAGGGTGTCAGCCAGACCTGTGTGAAGGGCACAGCCCTCAGCACGTTCCCAGCTCGGCATCATCGTGGGGCTGGTTCCCACTGTTGCCCCTTTGCTGTGCTCCCAGCAGATGCACTTTCAGAGCGAGGGGATCTCAAGTGACACAGAGCTGGAGGAAGCTCTCACAGAGCTGGCCAGCACGGCTGCAAACATGGCCACTGGTCCCTCACTTCTCCAGCCTTGTGGCTCCCTAAAAGCAAGTCCTCCTTTTCAGATGCTGCGTGATGGGAGAGCAGCTCTTCTGCAGCAGGAAGACACCTTCGTTAGCGAACGTGGGACAGTCATGGGCCTCAGCCGGCCTGTCCCTTCCACATCACCTCCAGCAATAAAGTGTGTGGTTGGCCACCTCCAGCTGCCCCACATGCTCCTGGAGCAGCCTGGAATCAACTGTGGCTCCCAGGGAAGTAGCATCCCCAGGACCAAGGGGCTCAGCCCTTGCTGGGATTGGTGCCACGGGGCCAGTGAAGCAGTGCAGACACAGACCTGGGTCAGGGCAGGCTGGGGACAGGCACCCATTGAGTTGGTGGCCATTCTTCCTCCATTCAGTGGCTTCAGCTCTCAGCCAGGTCACATCAGCAGCTCAAGGGCAAGGCTGGGCTGGGAGCCCATCTGAGGCAGTGGGAGCTGCAGGGTGGTGGCTGGGTGAGCCCCAGGACCACCACGCTGTGCTGCTGGAGGCACCCATCACCCAGTCCCCATGAGGGAGGGGAGCCAAGAGGGATGGGCACTGCCTGCTCCAGCAGGAAGGACAAGACCCAGACGTGCTCATCCAAGGACCCACCCTTGTATTGAAGTGTCACAGCCTGAGGGGAGGGATGGGCTCCTCTGGTCAGGCACCATGGCACAGGAGGGGGCAGCCATGCTGTCATCATGGGGCACATGCCCCTGTCCTCAGGCCAGCGAGCGTCCCCAGTCAAGCCACAGCCCCCCAGCATGGCCACCCCAGCCAACAGCACTCATTGCCACCAGCCCTACAGGGAATGGTTCCCTCCAGGGTCTGGGATGTGACCACCAGCAGCAGCTTCCCCTGGGCTGGGGCCGTGCAGAGGCCACTACACCCCCCGGGCCAGCACTGTCAGTCACCTGGAACTGAGACATGGAACGTCAGGAGTGGGGCCAGCAGCAGCCTCCATCTGTGGCACACGGCCCACGGCACGTTGCTAGTTACTGACGTGGGAACAGGCCTGGGAGCACTCGCCCTTGGTCTCAAAGTTGTTCCTGTTGCCGCCGCAGCCGCCGTAGATGAACTCCTCGCACTGCTGGCTGGTGGCGTTGAAGAAGAAGCGGCGGAAGAGCGCCTTGCAGTTCCCACAGACTGAGGGCAGGTAGCAGAAGTCTGCATGGTCCAAATGGGACAGGCTGAGCCAGGGGCAGGACAGGGATGTCACCACTCTCAGTGCTGCCAGGCCCCTAGAAAGGTCTGCACAGTTCCAGCCCCTTCTTCCTGCCAAACCCTTTGTGCCAGCAGCCCACAGCCCCACGCACCAGGAGCTGGGGTGCTCCCCCACCGCACAGCGGGGCGCCCCTCGTGGTCTGCAAGGACCTGGCAAGGCCCTGGGAGCACCCCAGGCACCTCCCTTCCCAGTCTGCTCCCCGGTGTGAACTAACACCCCTCCAGTCACCCGCCCCTGCTGCTCCAGTGCCACACTGCCGTGGCACCAACCCCTCACCTAGCACCGGCTCCTGGCACGTGTAGCCGCACTTGCCGGGGCAGCACTTGGTGGCACCGTGGCAGTCGGCATCGCTGGTGCAGCGGGCACAGGAGGCGTCCATGCGGCAGGCGCCACAGGCCTCATCCAGCGCGTCCTCCACCTCCGAGATGTGGTAGCAGTACCCAGGCTTTGCTGCGGGACACAGTGACCAGAACGCTGGGGAGAGCCACAGACCGGGGGCCTCAGCAGCCCCGCAGTGCCCCAGGGCCGGACCTCGGGCACCCACATCCCCAGACCCCTGCAGGTGCCTGGCAGCGCAGTGGGGAGCACTGGCCAAGAGCGGCACTCGGGTGTCCCTGCCCCCAGGCCATGCCCTGGCCACACTCACCCATCCCCAGCTCCTCTCGTCCATGTCCGTGTGGGGCCGGGCCAGACCGCGTGGTGAGGGGGAGCAGGGCAGCGAGGAGGAGGAGGAGGCAGCCAGGAGGCAGCTCCATGGTGCCCTGGATGGCCGGGTCTGGCCCCGGGTGTGGTGGGCTGGGATTTAAGGTGCACGGGCGGGGCAGAGGGAGCAGGGCTGTCGCCTGAGCCCAGGTAATTCCTGCCATGCAGGTAATGAGCCACACCTAGGCAGGGACCAGCCTCCCCAATGGCATCCTGGCCACATCCCTGGAGCCAGGGGGACCGGTAGGACGGGACAGCTGTCCTGGAGTGGCTCTTGGGGAGCACAGCTGGGTGGCCAGGCTGGGCTGGGGGCATGACCGGCAGCAGCCGCAGTCTCCTGGGGACAAGCCTGCGGTGAGGACAGTCATGGGGAGGTCGGCGCTGGCCTCTCTGCTGCCAGTGAGGATGGCAGTGCCATGCCAGGGCATGGAAAGCTGCCAGCTCTGACACAGCCATCAGCCAGGGAAGGGCTGGGGCACGGCATGCTGCAGCACTGCTCCCCGGCACTCCCTGCGGTGCAGGGCCTAGGGAGAGGCTGTGCCAGAGCAGAGCGCTGTGCCCCTTCACCCCTCTCTCCCGTGCTCCCTCACGGCTGACAAAGAGCATCCCAGATGGGATGGACCTGCACACAGGGCTGAGCCTGTGGGTACCACCTCGCTGAAGGTCCCACAGGACAGTGATGTTCCCTTCAGCCACCCCACTCCCGGGCACTGCCCGCCCTGAGCTGTGCCCTGTGCCCCCTGGCAGCCCCCGCTCCTGGCAGCAGGTCGGGTGCGGGGTGCATTCCCTGGGAATGGGACGTGGCTCACAGCCCTCCAGGCTTCCAGCCGGGGCTCCGCATCCACGGCAGCGCAGGGCTCCGGGCGCTGGGCTGGGCGGCACCCACCGGCACCCGTGGGCGGGCGTGGGGTGAAACCTGCCAAAAGGAGGGAGAAACAGATTAAGCTGTTTCCACTCAGCAGGAATAATCGTCTTCCTAATTACTGCCGTAATTACTGTCCCAGGGGGGAAACGGAGGGCGAGGAAAGCTCCGTGGGGAGGGGCCAGGAAAGTCAGACTCGGGGTGGGGTTTGGGGGGGTGGTGCCGCCCCGCGCCCCCCGCCCACGCCCCACCGCAGCCTTTCCTGCCTCTCCTCTAAAGCCCCAAAAGGAGGTCCTGGCAGAATCCCCGGCATGAGACAGGGTGACGTGGCCAGTCCTGAGCAGGGCGGGAGCAAAGCCGGAGCACACACCGGAGGGGGGCGGGAGCGCAGGGTCAGGGTGGGCAGTGGGAAAGGGGCCCCCGCGCAGGGACCGCGGCTCAGCGGCCACCCTCGGTACGTGTCCCACTGCCTTGAGCCATCCGGGACATTCCCGGTGGCACAGAAATTCCCAGCCCCGCACCCACAGGAGGGCAGGGCCACAGCGCCAGAATCCACCGGGGCTGCATTTTTCCCCTCTGTCTCCGCAGGGAATCACAGCCGGGTGATCCCTGGAACGACTGACGGCGTCTTCAGAGCAGCTCTGGCTGTCCTCGCACCGGCAGTAACGCCGTGGCCAGGCTGGGGCGGCACCGCCGCGGATGCGGAGCCGGTCCCGGGGGTTGCTGAGGTTTGGGGCACGGCGGGTGTGAGGGGGTGCTATTCCCAGGTAGATGTTGGGGTTGCACGTGATAGAAACGCCTCCCCCCCAGAGGTACCCCTGTCCCGACATCAGGGATCTGCAGGGTGAGCAACTGGCACAGCCGGGGGGGCAGAGCCACCAGCCAGATCTTCTCCGGGGGGGGGAAACAGTCACCAGGGCGCTCGGGGAGCACCAGGAATGTGGCATCTGCCAGGGCGGATGCCCAGGTGGGACGGGGACAGGGGCGGTGCTGTGCCACCAGGATGCCGTTCCTGCCCAGGCCGGGATGCACGGCAGGAGAGGCACCAGGGGAGCCGAGGGACAGAGCGGGAACACGCCGAGCGCGGAGTCCACACACACGTGTGCACACCTGGCTTCCACGTGTGCACACACATGTACACACACGTGCAGGCAGCTGCCCGGGAGCGGGTGTGGAGCCGTCCTGCCTCTCCCAGGGACAGGAGCTCCCGGAAGGGACTGTCGGGGAAAGCCCCGGCAGCTCCGGTGCCGCCGTCCTTGCGACACTTCGCAGTGGCCGATTCCATCAGCCCCGTGGAAGGGAGCAGGAGGCAAGAGGCAGCTCCGGCATTGCCTAACGGGCATCTGGGCACCCACTCTGCCTCTGGCAAGGACACAGGACCCCGTGCTCTGGCCCTGCAGTCCTGGTGCCCACACGGAGAACCCACCTCCCTATTCCCAGCACCAGGACCCCATGCCCCCCTGGTCTCCAGGCTGGCCGGGAGATGCAGGGCCGAGGGGCTGGTGGCAGTGCAGGGCTGTGGACCGTGTCCGGTCACAGGACGTCCCTCAGGAACCAGCAATTGTTCCCAGAGGCAGAACAATGCCCGGAGAGCTGCCAGGGCACCATGGGCTGCTCCACAGCGCCCGGCCAGGGAGCCACCTCTGCCACCTCAGCCAGGCCAGCCCCAGGCAGGGTCCCCTGGCCCCTTGCTGCCACCTGTCCCCTACCTGTCGCCCGCAGTAGGAGGTTTCATTGGCTGCTCCTGTCCTGTGGCACCACACGGTTCTCTCAGGGCTGCACAGGGCCCAGCACCTTCGTGCCTCCCCTGAGGCTCATCCAGCAGCAGCTGCCTGCGGGAGGGAGGGGACGGGGTGGGTGTTCACGCTCAGATGGAGCACGTCAGGTGCTGGGGCACTGGCCAGGTCATGGGGACCAACCTTCTGCCCCAGGAGGATTTAAAACCCTCCCTGTGCCCAGAGAGGCAGCCCCCACGGTGCCCCTCCATGCCATGCGGCTGCTGTCGCTGCTTCTGCTCTTGGGGCTCTGCTGCCTCTGGGCCCGGCTGGTCTCTGCAGGTGAGCACAGGTGGGCATGGGTGGGCATAGGCAGATGTGGGAGCAGTGGGACAGCACTGCAGGAGGGTGTGTGGCCATGGGGACAGGGACCAGAGTGGCTGTGGCTGGGATGCAGCATCCTGCGGAGCAGTGCTGTCCCCCCCACATCCTGCAGAAGTGACTGGCAACATCCCCCCAGCTCCCTGGGAGGGATGTCTGGTGTCTCTGGAGCCCTCATCCCCAGGGTCCCACTGTGGGGCCGACAGCTGTGCCCTGGCATGCTACAAAGTGAGGGCCTGGACACAGATTCCTGTCTTTCCCCAGATTTCACCTAGATCCCACCTGGACCTGGACTGAGGACCCAAAGTGTGCAGTCAACCCACACCAGACAGACAGGCAACATCTGGACAGCTGGACAGCCAGCCATGGAAAGCTCCATCAGCTGCTAGATAAGCACCCAGCACCCTGATCTCACCTCTACCCCCTCGCCCTCAGCTCTGTGCTGACCATGGGGGCCTCGTGCCCCCCACCTCCCAGTAAACCCAGTCTGCGATGAACACTGGCTGGCTCCTGCTGTTTCTGTCTCCTGGCAAGACCCTGCCAGCCTCTGTGGGATCACCCCGTGGGAGGGATGGGGTCCCTGTCCTTGAGGCTCATGGTCAAGCTCTGCCATGGCAGCTGCTTTGGGAGGATCCTGGGGCCCTTGGGCATGGAGCAGCTCACCCCAGTGAGCCTCAGGGAGGTGGGGTCACGAGGACGTTTCCCTTGCCAGAGATGCTCTGCAGGTCCCAGACAGGTGCCCAGCTGGGGCTGTCCCTGGGGGCTCTCCCGTGGGGGACAGAGGCATGTCTCCGTGCAAGGGGCCCTGCCAAGCCCATGCTGGGCAGGAGCAGATGCCAGAGCTCACTGTGGCAGGACGGGGCTGGGGCAGCCACCATGGCCTGGCCGTGCCAGGCACTAACCAAGGACGGCTTGTCATACCCAGCCAGTGGCCACTGTGGGCTTTATTGGGAAAGAGAAGGTCCTGCCCAAAACACTGCTGGTGCCTGGCCCAGCCGTGGCAGAGTGAGGCAGAGGAGGAGGCCAAGGGCAGCCACCCCCACTGCTTCCCTTGAGTCTCCAGCTTTGCTTTTCCCTAGTCTCAATCTTCACTCATATGCTGTTTTTTTCCCTGAATTGGGTTTCTTCCCAGGGGTATTACTACAAACATTAAGTGAACTACCCCTGTGTTAGTTTGTTAATGGAATATTGTTCCTTCCCAAGGAAATGCAAATTTCTTTTTGTCCTACTCTTATAATGGGGCCATAAAGAACACACCCATGGGTGTGTGGCTGTGAAAATCCCATTTTGTGCTGCAGCAGAAGTTGGGTGTTGTGGTACATTGGTGATGGTTGAATCAGGGAGTGCAGGTGCTGCACAGAGCACACACACTGCAGGCTCCCCGATTTCTGTCAGGGTTAGGGTTGGCACTTGAGCTGAAGGACAATATCCACATGGAGTAATATATGGCCATTCCTCCTGACATAAGATTACTGTGCACTTTTGAGATCATTTAGTAGTGTCAACTATCTTCTGCCAGTTCTGCAGTACCTTGGCCGAGGGCGTCCCCTTCTTTATGCCAGCTACATTTCTCATCTTTCCCAAACCCACAAAACTGAAACTCCTAGAAGGCAGGACCTGAACCTGCTCTAGAGATTTAACACTCACTACTCAGTCCTTCCTTACTCCAGAGCTCCTGGGTGAAATCAACCTCTGCTGGGAATTTGAATGTCTAGAGTTTAGAAGGACTGAAATGGGCCAGTGACCGAGTTGCCAAACTGTTAAAGAAACTGTTGACACTAAGCTCTCATCTCCAGCAGATACATTTATTGGCACAGATCGATCACAAAATCTGGTAGCCCCAAGCTGTGTGCCACAAAAGAGGGACCCAGAAATCCCTGGAAGTCCCTGGGCAATGATACCCTTACAATCTAAAATACCCATCCCCGTTGTCAGCACCATTTTCATAGCTGTTGAAGTTATCAGTTTCACTGCTGTTGGAGTCACCATTTTCATTGCTACTGGAATTGTCACCATCATCACCATCCTCATCACTGTCATTGTAACGGTCATTGTCGCCATCATCACTATTTTCAGTGCTGTTGGAATTATCAGTTTCACTGCTGTTGGAGTCACCATTTTCATTGCTATTGGAATTGTCACCATCATCATCACCATCATCATCATCACTGTCGTAAAGGTCGTTGTTGCCATCATCACCATTTTCATTGCTATTGGAATTGTCACCATCATCGCCATCATCATCACTGTCATTATCACCATCACCGTGGCCATCATCACCATTGTCATCACCGTGATCATTGACATCATCCTCCTCACTGTCATCCTGCTTAGATCCAGGCTTCTCTCCTGCCCCGGGCTCTCCCTCACTCTCTGGCTTCACCCCAACCTCTGGCTTCTCCCCCAGCACAGTTTTCTCTCCAGATGCCGGCTGCCCACCAGCCACTGGCTTCCCTCCAGTCTCTGGCTTTGCTGCAGTCTCTGGTTTATCCCTAGCCTCAGTCTTTCCCCCACATGCTGGTTTTTCCCCTGAACTGGGTTTCTTCCCTGTGTCCAGCTTCCCCAGTGCAGGATTTGCAGCAGCTGCTGGCACAGACCCATGCAGGAGCTGGTCCTTACCCACCTGCTCCTCACACAACTCCCGCTTCCCGCATGAGACGACCTTGCCAGGCTGTGGATCAGGCACCACGCTGGCCTCTTCCCTGGGCACATGGCTCCTACCCAGCAGAGCGTTTCTGGGTTCCCCTGGTGGTGGCCACCCGGCTGGAGTTGCTCCGTGGAACTCTGGAGGAAGGAGAAAGCAGCAGCATCAGCCCTGCTGTGCTGCCCTCCCACCCACTGCTCCCCCCCAGCAGCCTGGTTTGTGGCTGCCTTCTCCTCTGTACCTTTTCCTGGTGGGTCTTCAGGGCTCTGCCCAAGGGCCATGCTGGTGCCTCCCAGCATGTGGCAGAGCTGTGGTGGAACCAGTGCCTGAGGGGCTCTCGTGGGCCCCTCTGCCCCAGGGCCAGCACCCACCTGTGCCTCCGCCTGCACTGGGGAGATGGCTCCGTGCCACAGCCCACCCTGGCTCTGCAGCAAACCCCACATGCCCGGGCTCATCCCGTCCCACTCCCACACAGCTTCCCTGGCCCTCACAGGCGGCAACCTGGCACCTGCCAGCACCTGCAAAGCACCTCCAGTGCTTTGGTCCCTTCCAACCCAAACCGTTCTGTGATTCTATGAGAATAAGGGGAAATATTCTTAAGCCCCCAAGAGGCCTGGGGTTCCCACCCGCCCATACTTGCCTGAAACGGGTGCTGCCTGCAGCTGTGCCCACAGGGCAAGGAGCCCCAGGAGGAGGATGCCTCGTGCCATCCTGCTGCCAAAGTGTGTCCAGGGCTGTGCCAGGTGGCAATTTAAAGTGCCTCTCAGGCAGCCCGGGTCCAGGAATGGGAGGAGGCAGCTCACAGGTGACTTCAGAAACCTCCCACATTTGGCTGTAATTCTGTTTACTGGAGAGCAATTCCAGCTGCCTCTCTCCACCCACAGCCAAGCCTGGAGCAGGATCCAGAGCTGGCTGCCCGCCGAGTAGGACAGTTCAGGGACTGGAGGAGGGAAGGGGAAACCAGGACTGCACAGAGGCA
Source organism: Oxyruncus cristatus (assembly GCA_013399855.1). NCBI lineage: Eukaryota > Metazoa > Chordata > Aves > Passeriformes > Cotingidae > Oxyruncus > Oxyruncus cristatus. The sequence continues at coordinate 354,495 of VXAY01007080.1, forward strand.
GATTCTTCACTGCTACTCTCAAGAGGAATCCCCACCACGACCTTTGTCAACAGCAGTGGCCACAACACCAGGCTCTGCCCCAATGCTGGGCTCTGCTGCAGGCAGGAGCCCACCCAGCCCTGCAGTCCCAGACAGAACAAGCACAGGGCAGAAGCACCCATCTGGCAGCAGCACCCAGAGCTGCCTCCTTCCACACACAAATGCCCTTCATTCAAGGCTGCTGTTTCACACGTGGGACACTGTTTGCAGATTTTTGCAGGCCCAGTATTCAAGGCTTCATTTGAGCACTGGTCCCTGAGCCATCCCATTCCCAAGCAGAGTGCTCCAGCTCTTTCAGTTTCCCTACTGTCAGTCACCAGGTCTGGGCACCCAAATGAGTGAGCTGAAAATCTCAGCAAGTTAACACTGGTCCCACAGTCCTTCTGCTTTGTGGCCTCCCCAAGTGCCCCATTATCACAGGGCAGCCCCATGTGGCCCAGAGTTTTTAGTATGTTTGAGAGAGCAGATAAAGCTTAATTAAGATTCAATTCTGTCAACACTAACCATTTACACTGAATTATTCTCCAGTCACCCAGGAGTGCTAGTTGGAATCTGATTTTGCAGTTTTTTTCCTTCCCTATTTAATTATCTCTTCCTGAATTACACACAAACCAAAGTGCAACAAATAAGATAGGAGAACCTAAGGACTGGTCTGCCCAGGACACATCAGCATCAAGCACGAATGGGTCAGACTTGCCGGATCAAAAGACAGACTTTAACTCTGCGACCGTAGGGTGAGTGAAATTAATTGGTTTGAGCTCAAAAATATTTCTATGACTCCAAGCAAGTGCTGGCACTTGACACGAGCACCGGGAAGGCAAAGTCATGCTAAAAGAGCTTTCCATCAACGCTGCGTTGAGGCAATGCAGGCGCAGCATGAGGGAAGGAGCACAGCTCTGCGCTGCCAAACCTGTGTGGGAAGAGGGTTCACGGGCAAGAAAAGCGCTTTAACTACAGGCTCATCCCTTCTCCTCCTCCTGTGACTCAAGGAGGAAGCAGTTCCTCCGTGAACCGCCCATGTCTGCCGGAGGTCCGGTGCTCCACACCTCGCGGCTCCCTGGCGGAACCCGACGGCCCGGTGCTTATCGTGCGTTGCTGTGGCTGGTAATCACTGCCAAGCAGGACACCCTGCTGACTCCCTTCCACGCACCTGGAAAACCATCTGGAGCAACCTGAGGGATCACAGGGCTCATACCAATCCCGGGAATGCCGCAGCAGAGACATCTGCCGCCGTCCCTGTGCTCAGCCGGCAGCTTCTCCTTCCTCTCGGGAACAACAGCGTCATTCTGGCACGTTTCTGTTTTAGCAGACCATAGTCCTGGATAATGTTTAGGGAGCTAGTGGAGGAGAATGTCTGACAAGCAAATGGCTCTGCTGAAATAAACGCCTGAGGACACAGAGGGACAGAGAGGATCTCTCCAAAGTCAGACTGTAAATCAAATAGGAACCTGGGTAACCTCAGCTGTGAACCAGCCGTTCGTGTCTGGCAGACATGCACACAATGGCATGTTTTGTCATGTGCTGTGCACCTACCACACAGACCCATGGAAAAATTACCATTAAAAATCAGGGACTGGAGGAGACCCCACAAGGCATCTCATCAGTTACAGAATCACAGAATCAACTATGTTAGAAAAGACCTCTAAGATTATCAAGTCCAACTTACGACCTAACACCACCTTGTCTACTAGACCATGGCACTAAGTGCCACATCCAGTCTTTTCTTAAACACTTCCGAAGATGGTGACTCCACCACCTCCCTGGGCAGTCCATTCCCTTCTCCAATTACCCTTTCCACAAGACAGTCAGTAGAATTTAGACTGGACTTTAGGACAACTAAATGTATGTCACATTTTGGTGATCCCTGACAGATGTTTTTCTGACATGCTCTTAAAAAGACATCCCTCTCCCCGCTAAGGTGGCGACTCCTTCACTGAGAATTTGTTCCAGGATTTAAGTCTTCTTGTTAATTGAAAAGATCTGGCCCGAGTCTCACTTGATTCAAACCAATACAAGGACAACTTGTCCACTCACAGTGGGTACAGAGCACAGCTACTCTCACAGGTTAAGAGAACCATTCTCCTCACCTTTCCCTGTAGGGAGTTCCTACAGCCACAGTTATTTTTTTTCTTCTCTGGGGAATGTCCAGTTTTTGTTGCTAACAATTTGGAGCCACCAAAATAAGCACACAAGCAGCCCAGTGCTGCTGATAATGAAGTCATGTCGATGCTGATGGTGACTCTGTTGGCCCCACATCCGACAGTGGATTTGTGTAACAGCCTGAGCTTACCTTGGGTCGGTGTAGCCCTGGCCAAAGCAGCAGGAAGGGGACAAGGGCAGGAGCCTTTTCCAGCATGTCAGCCCTGTGAGTCAGCAGCCTCTGCTCCCACAGCCACTCCAGGCTCCCACGGGAGCCCATTGTGGTCACTGCTGGGCTGACAGCTACAGGAGAGTCACACTGAGGGGACACAGCCACAGGCTGCAGTGACAGGTGCTGATAGACAACAGCACAACAACCTCCGGAGGCACCAGCACGCAGTGCCAGCGGTGGGATCACAGAACCACAGAATCATTTAGACTGGAAAAGACCTCTGAGATCACTGAGTCCAACCTTTGACCAATCACCTTATCAAGTAGATCACGGCAACAAGTGCCACGTCCAGTTGCTTTGTGCACAAAAATGAAAAGTGTGTGGGAAGGCCAGTGGGAAGGAGACCCCACTTTCCCCCATGGCATGGCTCAGGGCTGCCCCACAGGCACAAAGGATGGGGACAGCACCTGGAGATGGCTGCTGGAACACACCTCTGCTTTGCACAGCAAGACCCTGAGTAGCCTCAGCATTCTGCACTCTGGGAAAACCCCTTTGCTTCATTTGTGTCACCAAATCATCTTGGAAGGAGGAAAAACAGGACCAGCAAAACAGCAAATGCTCTTTAATGCAAATTGATATCCAGCCAACCCAACAGAAAAGCTTCTGGCTGATCACGACAGCAGGTAAGATGATCTAGAAAACGACAGACAAGTTGTTTTGACTATTCTGCACACATTAAACAATATGAGGAAATGCTGGTTTGGGGTGTTTGCTTACAGAAACAATGAGATTCCAGAAAGATGAGAGGTGGAAAATTACACAAGGAACACAAAGATCATGAAAGGACCAGCATTCATACTCCTGCAGCTGCAAGTACTCGGCTCTCAGGGGCAGGGGCCACGTGTGACCAGCTCCACCCGCCACAGGTCCCGTTCAGGGTGGGACGGGGTGAGTTTAAGGCCTTGGGACAGAGGATTTGGAGCCGACCGTCCATCACCGCACTGATCCGTGAAGCTGCACCTCTTCGGAGCGAAGGGTTTCTGTACTGCCGAGCGCTCGGGCACGACCCGGCACCCACGGGCGCGTCCGCGGGACCGCACGGACCGGGCGCCGAGGCTTAAAACAAGGCGCGAAGAACAAGCAGCGGGGGCGGCGCGGAGGGAGGTGCCGAGCACGGGAGGTGCGGAGCCCACAGAGACGGTTCCCCCCGGGCAGGACCCGGCGGGGACACCCGGGGGGCTGCGACCCCGCGCCCCGGCGGCGCCTCCAGGGCGGGCACCGTGCGCGTCCCCGGGGCTG
>VXAY01007080.1:382953-393271 GCA_013399855.1 Oxyruncus cristatus
GCCGCGGCCGTTCGCGGCCGGCAGCGCCCTGACCGTGCCTCCCGCCCGCCGCAGATGGGGCCGCTGCTGCTGCTGTCGTCGCTGCTGCTGCTGCTGGGGCTGGGCCGGGCCGCCCCGCCGGGACACGAGGTGACGTACCTGCCCGGGCTGCACAAGCAGCCCTCCTTCCGCCACTTCTCGGGCTACCTCTGCGCCGGGCCGGGCAAGCACCTGCACTACTGGTACGTGAGGCTGTGCCTGGCGCTGGGAGGGGATCGGCCGGCACCGGGCACTGACAGCTGCGCGTCCGCAGGTTTGTGGAGGCCCAGAGCAACCCCCAGGGCAGCCCCCTGGTGCTGTGGCTGAACGGGGGTCCTGGCTGCAGTTCCATGGAAGGCTTCCTCAAGGAGCATGGCCCCTTCCTGGTTAGTAGTCACTGCTGTCCTGTGGCTCGGGAGCACAGGGAATGACTGTCTGTGTGGCACAAGCCATCCTGCTGTCCCCAGCCCGGCTTAGCCCATCGGTCACCGTCTTCTGCTTCCCCAGATCCAGCCCGATGGGGTCACGCTGAAGTACAACGAGTACGCCTGGAACAAGGTACGGGCGCAGGCACTACCGCCCTCTGTGGCTGCCGGATGGGGTGGCCCTGAGCCAGTTCCTCCTGCCCTCTCCATGGAGCCAAACCTCCTGCTGCCCCCCCCCACCCAACACACCCTCTTCTCCAGTCTGCTGAGCAGCACAGGAATGTGGCCGCCCCAGCACAGCCCTGGGGCGGGCCAGGCACCCGTGGGTGCTGCCATGGGCGAGGCCAGCAGCCCTCGCCTCGCTGAGCCAGAGGAGGGTGTCCCCTGATCACCGGGTCCTCTGCTGTCCTCATAGATTGCCAACATCCTCTACCTGGAGTCTCCCGCTGGCGTCGGCTTCTCATACTCTGATGACAAGAAGTATGGCACAAATGACACAGAGGCGAGTGACCAGCGTGCTGGAAAGGCCCTGCCCCCCATCTGCTCCCTGTGTGGGGTCCAGCCTCACCACCTGACCCTGCCGCCTCCTCCTCCCCGCAGGTTGCTCACAACAACTACCTGGCGCTGAAGGATTTCCTCCGCCTGTTCCCTGAGTACTCCAAGAATGACCTCTTTCTCACAGGGGAGAGCTATGGGGGGGTCTACATCCCCACGCTGGCAGAGTGGGTGATGCAGGACCCCAGTCTCAATTTGAAGGTGGGTGGCTGGGCTCTGCTGGGGAGCAGAGGGCTCCGCCTGGCCTTGCTGGGGCCCTTGAGCAGCACCAGGGTGGGGACTGGCCGTGCATTCAGCGTGCAGGGTCCCCTCCAGGACATAGGGCGGGCCTGGCCCTGCGGCCTTTCATCTTCTCCTGGGGTGCTGGCAGCGGCTGCTGGTGGACGTGTTCGTCCCTGCTGCTGGGGAAGCGTCCTCAGGCACCCCTGACCCTCCCTGTTCCCTCTGCGGTGTAAACAGTGCCACATCTGCTTCCTGCCTGGGGCCGCTGTGCTGCAGCCACCCTGCGGGGAGCTGGAACACAACAGGGTTGTTTTCTTCTTGCCTCGCAGGGAATCGCTGTGGGAAACGGCCTCTCATCTTATGAGATCAATGACAACTCCCTGGTTTACTTTGCCTATTACCACGGGCTGCTGGGGACCGAGTAAGAGCAGGAGGAGTGCTCAGTGTGTCACCCCTGTGCAAGCAGGAGTGGGGCATGGCCAGGGCTCGGGCTGGTGGGTTGGTGGTGTTGGAACAAGGGTGGCTCCCAGCCTTCCCCGGGCCAGCAGTCAAGCTGTGGAAGTTGCCCTGCATCCTGGGCAGCTCCCAGGAGCGTATTTGTGGGGCACAGAGGGCACCAGGCCAAGCCAGGCGCCACATGGGCGCTGGGCAGGGAGCTTCAGCGCGGCTGTCATGTCGGTGTTGCTGCCTGGGCAGTGCAGTCCAAGCCCTGGTCTCTGCTCACAGGCTGTGGAAGGACCTTCAGGCCTTCTGCTGCTCTGAGGGGAAGTGCAACTTCCACGACAACTCCAACCTGAACTGCACGCTCAAGGTGAGGGGAGGGAGTGCCCCCGTACACATGCCCAGCATCAGTGTCTGTGAGCAGCACCCGCCTGGCTCTGAGTGGGTCCATGATCCCAGGGGGGTCTTGCTGAGTCCCAAACCGTTCTTGTGGCTCCTTGCAGATGGGGGAGATGATTCAGATTGTAGAAGAGTCCGGCCTCAACATCTACAACCTCTATGCCCCATGTGACGGAGGTGTCCCTGGGAGCATGAGGTGAGAGTGGCCCCAGGAAAAATGGGTCTCCAGGCACTGGCTCGCTTTGGTCCCACTGGCAGAAGGATGCGGTGGGCTGGGCAGGGGGTCCCTCTGTGACAGGTGGATGGTGTCTGGCTGCTGCCAAGGACTCCCCCAGGGAGGGCCCTGAGCCCTTGTTTCCCCAGGGCTTTCAGCCTGTCCTCATGCTCCTCCTGGCTGCAGGTACGAGGGTGATTATCTCATTACACATGACCTGGGCAACTCTTTCATCCGGATGCCTCTGAGGTTCTCCTGGCGGCAGGTGAGCCAAGGTGCCCGTGCTGCTGGGCTGAGAGCAGCCTGTGCCTGGCCAGTGGTGCTGCTGTGACAATGACTCTCCCGACTCTCCCAGAACCTGTTCCGGATGCCAGTAGCCCGGAAGAAGGTCCGTATGGACCCGCCCTGCACCAACTCCACAGCCCCCAGCATGTATCTGAACTCCCCGGAGGTGCGGAAGGCTCTGCATATCTCCCCCGAGGCCCCGGAGTGGCAGGTGTGCAGGTGAGAGAGCTGTGGGCGGGCTGGGACCACCTCGAGCAGGAGCAGCTGCATGATGCCAACACTTCCTCCGCAGCTTCGAGGTGAACCGCAACTACAAGCGCCTGTACATGCAGATGAACGAGCAGTACCTGAAGCTGCTCGGGACCACGGTGCGTGCGGGGGAGCCCACGGACCCTGGGAGTGGCTCTTCCAGCCCAGCCTCCTGCCTGGCTGGGGTTGGTGTCCTGCCAAGGGCTCACCCCCTCTGTCTGCTCTGCAGAAATACCGGATCCTGGTGTACAACGGGGACGTTGACATGGCCTGCAACTTCCTCGGGGATGAGTGGTTTGTGGACTCCCTGTGCCAGAAGGTAAATGGGCAGGGCACGGCCCAGGCCAGGCCAGTCCCTGGCTCCAGGCTGTGTGCTGGGGCTGGCTGTGGTGGGAACATGGGCAGGGCCGGCCCCAGGCACTGAGGGCGCTGCCATCACTCCCAGGTGCAGGTGGCTCGGCGGCCCTGGCTCTACACTGAAAATGGTGAGAACCAGATCGGGGGCTTTGTGAAAGAATTCACCAACATCGCCTTCCTCACTGTCAAGGTAGGGCTGAGGGCTCTGGAGGCCAGGGATAGGGCTGTGGGTGGGTGTGCCGGACACCAAGGCTGCGGTCAGGGTGGAGCGGTGCTGGCTAGGCTGTGGCAGCACCACAGCCATGCTGACCACTGCTGCCCTTTTCCTGCAGGGAGCTGGCCACATGGTGCCCACGGACCGGCCACTTGCTGCCTTCACCATGTTCTGCCGCTTCATTAAGAACCAGCCTTACTAGGAGCTGCAGAGGCAGCGCCCCGTGCGCCGGCTGCCCTCACCACCCCGCTGCCCTCGCTGCCAGCACCTCACACAGCCCAGTCCTCGCTGCTGCTCGGCTACACCACAGACCTGTCACACGTGCAGCCTTCCTCCCAGCTGGACAGGGCTGCCTGCTGTGGGTGGGGGGCATGGGATTGAGTCCTGAGGGTTCTGTCCTTGATGGGAGAGGAGTCATGTACCTGCTGCAGCCGCCTCCTCACTTGTGGCTTCCTGTCTTGCCTCTTCCCTCTCTGCAGCAGCAGCTGCTACCCTTGCAGGCAGGGAGCAGTCCTGGCGCTTCCCCTCGGCCCTGCACACACAGGGTCTGGGCAGGCTCTGAGGAGCAACAGCAGGGGATGGCTGGGCCCTGCTCCTTCCACCCTGCTCCCACCTCTGCTCCCACTGAAGGAGGCTTAACCACCATCACCACAACAATCCCACTGCCAGGGCACACAGTGCTTTAGGAACTTGCAATAAACTCTCTGACCAAGGTGGTTCTGCTCCTCCTCGCACCCCTGTGCCAGCCCCTGCTTAGCTTTCCTCTGCTAAGGAGCACCCGTGAGTGCCAACACCCTGTGCCAGGGAGCTCTGGGCTTTGACCCCTCTGCAGGGGTCCCTGCAGCCTGGAAACAAGTGACCTGCCTGAGCAGCAGCAGTACAGTCACTCTGAGCCCTCTGGCACTACTGTGAGCTCCATTTGCTCCCGAGGACCTGAGGTGGGCAGCAGTGCTGGCTGCCTCCTTCCCATCTCCGGGTCATGTGCCCTGCATGGGCACATCAGACAACAGGGCCGTGCATTTGGAGTGGGTGGTTTATTAGTGTAATGAGAATAGGTGCAGCAGGGTTTCCCAGAGCGTCCCTCTCCACCTTGCTGCGTCCCACCAGGGCATGGGCACCCTGAGGATGTGCCAGTGGTACCGGGGAAGCTGCTTCCTACCTACAGTCAATGGGTCCAGCCCGGGATCTGCCCTCGGTCCAGGGAGAAGAGCTAGAGCGAGCCAGGGTCCAGGCTGGGCTCTGCGGGCTGGGAGCTGGGATAGGCAGTGGCAGTGGGCACAGGACGGTATTTCTCGATCACCTCCCGCAGCCCCTTGGAAAAGTGAAGATCAGCTCCCACCGTGAGGAACCCCTGTGGAGAGAAGAGGATCAGTGTGAAGCTGGGGGTGACAGTCCCTTGCCCAGCAGGGCATGGGGGCCTGGGCTGTCTCATCCCACCACATACCGCATGGTTGGTGACCACCTCCCTGGTGAAGTCCATGCCTTCGGGCAGGGGAATCTGCACCCCCTTCTTTGTCCTCTCTGCAGGGAGGGAAGTTGGGGGTGAGTGAGGCTGAGCCCCGCTGAGCCTCTGCCCAGCCCAGATGCACAGGAGCAGTGATGCCTACCGTTAATGATGGGCATAATGGTCAGCTGCAGGAGGGTCTTCAGTGGGGCCTGCAGGGAGAAGAGCTGCGGGAGAGGAGCCAGGGTCAGTGCAGAGGCAGAGCTGCCAGCCAGGGCAGGGAGGACTGCAAGTGGAAGTCCTGGGTGGGCAGCACCTCCCCAGCCCACTCTACGCTGTGGCTGGGTGGAAGGGTCCCCAGGCCATCACCAGGTGCTCACCGCCAGTGACTCCAGCGCTGACTGCTTGGAGTAGATGCGAAACCTGGAGGGGAGGAAGCAGCCATGAGTGGGGTGCAGACAGGGCCGTCCCCATGCCCCCACGGGACCCCAGACATACCGTCGCAGGTCCAGCTGCACGCGCAGTGCCTTCCCTTGCAGAAACACCTTGGCACTGAGCTTGGTTTCCTGAGGAGAAAGAGGGCTGACTCGCAGCAGGCAGAGGGACAGCCAGGCCGGCAGCCCCTCTCACCCCACTGGCCCAGTGTCCCTCTGCTCTGGGACACGGGTGCCTTCCCACACAGGATGGCAGATGCTCCTCCTGTGTGCACCAGAGTGGCCTCCCAAAGAGCCCTGGCCTCCCCTCACCATGGCCATGCTGGAGAGCTGGACAGGCAGGCGGTCCGGGGGCACCAGTGAGATGTTCAGGAAGGCGGAGACGGAGACGGAGGTGCCCGAGGGTTTGATGATGCAGCGGGGGGGAGCTGAGACCTGCAGCACCAGCCGTAGCGGAGCATCCACGGAGGGGCTCTGGGGAGGGCAGGTGAGCTGGAGGCAGGGAGCAGGGCAGGGCTGTGCTCTGCCCCCAGGTTTTCCCATGCCTCCCGCCCCATGTGGGGGCTTCTCACCAGCATGAAGATGGTCCCAAAGAAGGTGGCTCTCAGCAAAACCTCCAGGTCCTTGGGCACCTGCGAATAGAACAGACCACCAGAGGGGAAGCGAGGCGCTGCTATGGGTCCTGGCAGAGCTGCTCCCTAAACTGCACCTCTTCTACTCTGCGCAACAGCCCAGCCTTCCCTCCTGCCTGTGCATGGCAAAGTGTGTAGTGCTCCTTACCTTCTCCCCCTGGAGCTCGATGTTCAGCACTCCTGCCTGGAAGTAGGCGAGCATGGCTGAGTCGAAGAAGTACTCGGAGAAGGCGACATAGACCATGCGTTCAGTCTCCTTGATCACCGGCTCCACTGCGTGGTTCTCCAGCTCCTGGTCCTCTCTCACCCGGGGGAAGAACATGCCCTGTGCCAAGAGCAGGAGAGGTTCTCACAACCATGGGATAGCCCACTCTGCTTGCTCTGTGGAGCCCAGCATGCCCAAGCCATTCCCACAGGAATGGGAAAGATCAGCAGGTCAGGATCTAGTGTTCACCTTGAAGTCGAGGTCAAGAGTGTCACTGGAGATGGATGGATCCCGCAGGAGGGAGTAGTCAATCCCAATGTGCTCATCCACATAGTTCCTCACTGCCAGGGAAGATGTGCTGGCGTGACCAAGCCTAGACCTGCCCAGCAGCCCGATGCCCAACCCTGCCTGCCCCAAGGTGAGCAGGATCCAATCCCTTCCCCAGGTCAACACTCACCGGGCACCGTGTCCAGCAAGGAGTTTAGCAGCACCAGGCTGGCGTGCTCTAGGGAAGGGCAGATCTGCAAGGCAAGGAGCTGGGCTGAGGGGAATTGCTCCCCAGGACTGGATGAAAAGCTGCATAGGCAGGGCAAGGCCTGGCCCCCCCAGGCTTCATCACCTGTCTGCGCTCAGCCCTACCTGCTGGCTGAGGAGGTAGCGCATCCCTGTGATGATGAAGGTGCTCAGGAACTCATAGACCTTCCTGCAGGACACGAGAGCAGCTCTGCACTACCCGCCTTCCCTGTGGCTCTGTCCCCATTCCAGCACACAGCTGGGCTGGGGAAGCACCCCAGGAAGAGGGTCAGGGAGCCGGGCACAGGCACAGGGGTCAGGTGTACCTGAGTGTGCCGGAGAAGCCAGCATGCATTCTGGCAATGGAGGCATTGCAGGTGATATTGGAGATCTTGGGACGCCCAGCCTCATCCTTGGCCAGCCGCAGCACCGTGTGGATGTGGACACCATCCGCAGAAGCATTGATGGACCCGATGTCGTAGCTGAAAGCCAGGGAAGCAGATGAGAGGAGCACACAGCTCCTGCCACCTGCAGGGCAGCAAGGCACCCGTGGCACCCAGTGGGCATAGCTGTGGGGTAGGCTGGTGCCCAGGCAGCAGGAGGGGAGGCAGCTCACAAGAACCAGTAGAGCAGCTGCCTGCGGAAGCGCAGGCTGATGGAAGCGTTGTTGATGTTGAAGACGAGGTGCTGCTGGGGCTGGAAGTTCAGGTCTGAGGATGCTAGCTGCAGGTCCGTCACCCTGACCCTGCAGGGAAGGGACAGGGATGGTCAGATGGACAGATGGACCCAGGGAGCCATGGGCAGGGGCAGCACTCACTGGCTGATGTTGTAGTGGAACTGTCCCTCCTTCCCATGCAGGTCTGAAATCGTGATGTTCTGCAGCTCCTGCTCCACGAAGCGCAGCCCCTCCTGCTTCACTGCAAGGCAGAGTGAGCCTGGGCTGGGACAGCCGGGCTGCGCTGCCCTCCCAGCAGTATTACCCCCTCCAGCCCCCTGCTCCTCCCCGGCCACCCCACGGGTGGGCAGTGCAGGCAGAGCCCTTACACAAGTGCAGACCCCAGGAGCCAGGTATCCAACCTCCCTCTTTCCCAGGCCCCAGGATCCCGGCCGGCCCCTTACCCAAGTCCAGCCCCTTGGAAGTAATCCGGATCTTGCAGCCGGGGGGGCTGTGCGAGGCTGTGACCAGCCAGGGCAGCAGGAGGAAGAGGCAGCTGCCGGCAGCCATCTCACACCTGGAGGCAGAGAGCAGGGTCAGCAAGGGCTGGCCTGGCAGGGTGTGCGGGGATCAGCACGGGCTGGCCCGGGGGAAACACAGGGCACTCCCGGCCACCCTGGGAGGGAGGTGGCTGCTGCCCAACCTGCCCGGAGCATGGGATGACCGCAAGGAACACCCCACGGCTCCACTATTACCCCCGAAACCACACAGTGCTGCCCAGGTCCCCTTTCCCTGAACCCCCAGTCCAGGAGCCTGCGAGGGGCAAAACCACCGCCCCAGGGTGCTGCGCACAAGCCCCAGCACTGGCCCTGCGGGGCCCGAGGGTCCCACATCCCCTGGGCACACCCACTCCAGCAGCCCCCCGCCCTGAACACACCCCACTCCCCAAACTGCTCGGCCGGGCGCCAGCCCCGTGCGTGCTGCTGCAGCGGGGAGTCCCAGCACCCCGCAGAGGAGGGACTCTTCAGCCTCGGAGCCGCCCCACGGTCCTCACTGCCCCCCCCCGAGATGTGCCGCCTGCCCCCAGGCTGGGCTGGGACGGGAGCTGGAGCCTTTCCATCCCACAGCAACAGGCAGAGCTCCCTGCAAGGCTGGGATGGGACGGGGCTCCCCCACAGCATTCTCCACCAGTTCTGTGAAAGGAGAGGGTAGGGGGCCCCTGTCCCCAGGGCTGCGGGGTCAGACGGGGCTCCCCCACAGCGTTTTCCCCAGTTCCATAAAGGGAGAGGATGTTGATCCCCTGTCCCCGGGGCCCGGAGTCACCGTCCTGCCCCGAGGCTGGGGGGTTCCCCCGCACAATGCCGGCTCAGTTCGGGTACTTACAGCAAGGATTTCTTTGGCTTCCCGGCGTGGGGAAGCTGAATCACGTGAAGGCAGGAGGGGGGCAGAACACCACTAGCTCCAGGAGTTTCTTTTGAGCTGGCTGAGGTTTTCCTGCCTTTATATATCCCCCAGTTGCCACTCCTTGCTGGCCCACAGCTGGGAGGAGACAGCGGGACAGACGGACGAACAGACGGGGAGGATGCAGGTCCGTGTCCCGCCGAGCCCGGCTCGCTGCCAGCACCGGCAGGACAGCGGCTCCCTCGGTCGCCCAGCTCCAGGCTGGCCACGCAGCCTCCTTCCCCCCCAAAAAACATGTCCCGCTCCTCGCATGTCCTGCACACCCAGCCACAGCACTGGGCCTGCCCAGCACCCCCCTGCAAGGGGCACACGTGCAAACGGGGTCCTGGAGGGTCTGTGGTTATAAAACCCTGCCAGTGCTGAGGGCCCCCCAGCTCCGGCACAGGCTCTGTGGCCCCGGTCCGGGGGTGCTGCCTGGGTCTGGTTCGTGTACACGTGTGACATGAGCCTGAGCAGAGAATCTGCTCACTGAGGCTGTGGACCCTCAGTGCTGCCCCAGGCCCCTAACCCCAGCCCCTGTGACCACCCGGGCAGCTCTGGCTCTGCAGGACGTGCCCCTGGCTGGCCTTGCCTGGCAGCCTGGGGGTCACAGCACCATGAGGGGCACTGGCAGAGTCCCTTGCAGCGCCCTTGTCACCATTCTCCTCCACCCATCATGGGGAGGATGGGCCTGTCCTCAGCCTGGGGCTTCTTCCCCAAAATCCTGCCTGGGCAGGCCATGCCGAGGGGCTGCCCCTGCTCTCACTACCCCCTTGGCCAGTTGAGCCACCTCGCCCCGAGGACACTGTCCCTCCGCAGAGTCCCCTCTGCCCCGGGGGTCGGTCTGAGCCGGCTCTTTGTGCCCCGGGTGGTTATCGGTGCTCTGGGCAGCGGAACCGGGCTGCTGGGAGCCCAGCGCAGGAGCCTCAGTGCTTACACAGCACTTATCCCCTCCAGAACTGCTGCGCCAGCATTAACTCATTAAACTGACCCCAGTGCTCCCAGAGCAGAGGGCAGGACTCCGCGGAGATCAAGTGGAATGGGAAGATGGGAAACTCCTTGGAAAGCTGGGCAGTGGGATACCCCAGAGGGAAAGTGCAGAAGAGGGACTGTGGCTGGGGGTGATGGCCCCGCGGCTGCCTCTGCCCATCTCCAGGGGGGCCATGGGCCAACACCAGCCATGGGGGCTGAGCCTGCGGGTCCGGGGCAGGACGGACACTCTGCAGGGTGGGCGCGCCGGGGGCTCGGCTCCTGTATCCCCCCAGGGACACCCCGACAGCCGTGTCCCCCTTCCCCGTCTCGTGTCACCCTCCAGCACGAGCTGCGCAGCAGCACCAGCCACCGGCCACGGGGCAAGGGAGCGACCCCGGCCAGCGCTGGCTGCACCGCGGCCCTCACAGCGCGGCCCCGCCGCCGGGCACCGGCATCTGCGCGACAGGGAACGGCCACGGCAGCGGCGTGCGGAGAGACACGTGAGCGCTGCACCCGAGGGACCGCCGGGACCTTCAGGGGCCAGCAGCGGTTGCGAGGTCGGCCTGGACTGAGGAGCGGCCGTTCTGCCCGGCGGGTGGCGGAAGCCCCGCGCCCGCACATCAATGCGGCCCCCACCCCCGGCC
>VXAY01007080.1:394030-406459 GCA_013399855.1 Oxyruncus cristatus
CTCCCGGCCAGCCTGCAGAGTTGTCGCCGCCGCCGCCTCCGCTCCGCACTCGCTGGGCGCCCGTGGCCGCCCGCCGGTCCCGGCCCGCCGCGCTGAGGAGCTCCGTGCCGTCTCCGCCGCCGGCAGGGCAGCCCCCGGGAGCTGTCCGGCAGCTTCCCCCGCGCAGACACGGTGCCCCGGTCCCCAGCGCCCCGATCCCGCTCTCGGGAAGGGGATGGTACCGACGGGGGAGGCGGTGGCCTGGCTCCCAGCCTTCTGGAGCAGCCGCGGTTCTGGGATGGGGGAGAAGCGGGGGTGTCCCGGGGGGCTGTCGCTGCTCTCCTTTGTCTGCATTTGCTGTTGTCTTGTACAAAATCCTACCTCGGTGAAATGGAAACAAATACCGGTCCTGTTTGCTGTACTTCTTTACTCTGTGTCTCCTCCCCACTCGCTGTGGTCTCTGGTTGTGCTGCTGCTCTAGGTTGTAAGCTCTCTGGGCAGGGACAGCGTTGTACCGTGTCTGTGAAGCACTGTATGCATTGCCATGGTGTATAAAAACATTCCGTAATCACCACAAAATGCTTCCTCTGGATCCCTGTCACTGTCTAAGTCCCAGTGTAGTTACATAAAAGTAGAGTTGTTTCTGCCAGGATTCCTGTTAGTTTGGCTGTTTCCTTTTCCCAGACCTTAAGGGTACTTGGATTTAATACTCGTCAACACTGACCAAGTGATAAAGCTTCTTGGCTACTTCCACTATTCCAGTTTATCCATAAATGGGAGAAGGCAGAGCCGGTGACCCTATTTGACAGCTCTTTTGAGCGATGGGTGGTGGAAAACACTGGCAGGTCACTGGAGCTGGCGTGTGCCATTTGGGTTGGCCAGGGCTTGGTGCCCGGCGCTGTCTGTGTATTGACCTCCATCACTTTGGGAGCCCTGGTCCCCCCAGTCCATACCAGTTCATTACAGCGTGTGCTCTGTGGAACGTGCAGGGCACAGCAGCAGGTGCATGTGCACGTGTGGTTTTAGTTTGAGTAGTAGGAGGAGGAGGGGCTAAATATCCTCCAGAGGTTCCTGCACCGACCGGGTGAGGCTCTTGCCTTGGGGTCCCTGGAGTCCCTGTACCCACGGCTTGACAGGAGTCAGGCTGCCACCCTGACTGCTCTGCCCCTGGCCTGGCTCACCTTGGCACCTTTGTGGAGTGACTGTGAGGGCACGGTGGGGTTGGAGTTCAGTGTGAAATTGCGCAACGTTCACCAGCTGAGGCCGTTAAAGGCCCATGGTTGCATCGTGTGCTCTGCAGGGACTGGGGTTGTCACCTGCCTGCTACTGAGCAGAGACTCAAATTCTGCAGTGTCTCACACCTTTTGTTGTGTACCCTGCCTGGAAGGATGGAAACATCTTCCAAGGGCTGAAAGGGTCGAGTTCCTCAATGCTGATTCAACAGCCAGTGCTGTGGGCAGTGGAGCTACTGATAGCTGCTGCATCCTGCTCTGCTGAAATAGCCAGTGGGCTTTATGCACAGGAAGGGCAGCAAAGGTGATTAAATCCGAGTGATTTAGCCCACAAAAATCCAGAGCTTTTTACTGAAGAGCTGCCGTGCGCAGCTCCTGCTGCCGTGCTCAGGAAGAGCACGCTGTGCACAGCACTGTTTTGCTGCCACCCTGACTGTGCTGGTGTGTCCTGTTGGGCGTCTCCAAGGCCTGAATAGAGTTGGGTATCCGAGGTAGCTGGGAATTACGTAAAATGTCTTGTTTCCCCCCAGTTCACTGCCAGTGTGTTCGGGCTGACAGAGAGGAGCAATCTGCGGAGCTGTTTCAGAAACTTCCCTGGGGGAAGAGTGGTGACTAAGAGAGGAAAAGCCTGGCTGTTTCTCTCCAGCTGGCAACATTAGATTATGATTAAGAGGAGCTTTATTGTTCCAACAGACCTTCTTTTGCATAACTGTTGTTATGCAGATGAAAAAGCACCAAGGGCCAAAACAGTCTGGCTGAGGCCGAGCAGTTACTTTGGGCCTGGGACATATGGAGAAAAATAATTTGGGAGGTCCCAACGCCCAGCCTGCGGTTCTCTGAACCACAGAAGTTGTTAGTGAAGCTCCAGGGCTATTTTATGTAGCAGAATTTTTTTTTAATTAAAGCCTTTTGTTTAAATGGTGTGCAGTTATGTGTGGGTAAGTGTTGATTTAAACTGTCTCTGAGGATAACAGATCAGACATGGCCAGTGGTATTGGCATGGCAGAAGGTGGCACATAATCATAGAGGAGTATACGTTATTTTTTTACACTCTCAGTCCTGATGCTCCACTCTTAGGAGGGACCTGGCTGAAAAGTGAATATTTTGACTGCTGGCCTGAAGAACACCCTGGCTGGCCCCATTTAACACTCAGCATTCCTCATAGCTGGTTGTGTCCAGGATAACAGGGCTGAGCTACTGTTTGTGTGTACTGGTTCAATCCCCGTTTTATTGTCAGAATGAACTTGTAGTGCTACAGCTGAGTGGGCCGAGCGGATCTGGGATCATTCCTGCTGTAATTCTGGATGTTGTGGCTGTTTTTTCTAGTGTGGTTGCTGAGAAATGGCCAATGAGAATCACAGAAGCCCTGCGGAAGAAGCGTCTCTCATGAGTCACTCACCTGGCACCTCCAACCAGAACCAGCCCAGCTCCCCCAAACCCATGCGCCTGGTACAGGACCTGCCAGGTACCGACTGCCTTCGGGAATTCTGCAGGGCCCTGGGAGCAGGGACTGCCTTCGGGAATTCTGCAGGGCCCTGGGAGCAGGGAGGGGGGCGGAGCGGGGCCACCAAGGGAGGCTGGGAAGGATGTGTGTTGTGTGTGTGCTGTGGCAGAGCCGGGACCTGCAGGGCAGGGCTGTCGTGCAGGATGCTCCTCTCCTGACTCCCCCTGTCCTCTCAGATGAGCTGGTGCAGGCTGGCTGGGAGAAGTGCTGGAGCAAGCGGGAGAACCGCCCCTACTACTTCAATCGCTTCACGAACCAGTCTCTGTGGGAAATGCCTGTGCTGGGACAGCACGATGTCATCGTAAGTGCACACTCACCTCGGGGGGCTGTGCCAGCACTGGAATGTTCTGCAGGGGCTGGGGTCTATGGACTTGATTACAGGTGTGGGAGGGTCTTCTGTGCCTTCAGAGCTCCTCGCTCTGAAGCATGATTTTGGCAAAATGGTCCTCCTTCAGGTGCACCCTCAGGTGGTGCTGTTCCAGCTGTGCACTGCTGAAAGAACACTCAGGTGGGGGAGTTGTGATGTGTTTTTCTCATCCGAGTGTGCAGACACAGGTCTAGAGGAGAATCTTTTAGCTTTGTACTGGCGTGAATAGTGGTGTCCTTATTTCCATCCGCTTGGGAGCCGGGAGCAGTGCAATGGGAAGTTCAGAGCTTACTGCCTTTGTTTGGGACGTTGTGGTGGCAGCGGGTGAGCTGACGTGTGCTGCTGTTGTTTGGACTCCCACAGTCAGATCCTCTGGGATTGAACGCGGCTCCAATGCCACTGGAAGGTGGGGTGGCAGATACCTCTGTGGAGAGCAAGCAGAGGAAGAGGAGGTTCTCAGAAGAGGTTCCACCAAGTGGCAACAGTGTGAAGAAGCCTCAGGTGGGTCTGGTGCTGTGAAACAAATGTGTGCAACCCAAAACCGAGGAGGGCTGGAGAGCTCTTGGGAGTGTTCTGTGTGGTGTTCTGGTACAGGACTGTTTGGTTTCCCAGGCTGATTCCCCTTTACCTGTGTCTGTGGTGCAGTAATTCATCTTTCACACAGACTGATGTCCCTGGGAACCAAGCTGCTCAGCCAGTCCCCAGCTCTCCCAGTGTTCCAGGAACCTCTGTTTTGAAGGCATGGTGTGTTTCACCTGAAGACAAACAGCAGGCAGCTCTTCTACGACCAACTGAGTGAGTTGTCTCCATTTGTTTTCTGTTCCTTTCTCAGTGGAGGATTAGAGACAGACAGATTTTCAGACATCTTTGGAAAAGTACCTGGGATATATAACACCCCCCTGTATCTTTGCCAGGAGTCTTGATAGTTCGTTTTCCTGGCTGGTGAAACAGCTCAAGGAAGCATCTTTAGGAGTAATATTTGATAATTAGCCAGTGATCTGCCTGTCCTGATGACATCTGCTTCTGCCACAGAGTATATTGGGACCTGGATATTCAGACAAACGCAGTGATTAAGCAGAGGGCACCATCAGAAGTGCTTTCTCCACACCCCGAGGTGGAGCTGCTTCGGTCCCAGCTTATTCTCAAGCTGCGGCAGCATTACCGTGAGCTCTGCCAGCAGAGGGAAGGTGAGTTTCTGTTGGGTTCCCTGATTTCCTTCTCAGCCGTGCCATGCTGTGGTGGTCTTCCTATTGGCTTATGCCTGTCTTGTCCCTGTGGTCTCTTTTCGTGATGGTTGTACTCTGTGGCGTTGTTGGTTGTGAACTGATTAGGCTGAACTCCGTGTGATGATCCTTATCAGAGCTCCTGGGCATCTCTGTATTGTGTTGATTAAACGCTTTTTCTGTGTGTCTCCAGGGATTGACCCCCCAAGGGAGTCCTTTAATCGCTGGATGTTGGAGAGGAAGGTGGTTGATAAAGGGACAGATCCTCTTCTACCGAGTGACTGCGAGCCAGTAGTGTCTCCTTCCATGTTCAGAGAGATCATGAATGACATTCCCATCAGGTACCATTCACAGACAGGGCACCTTACTGGGATCATTATGTGTTGGTCTAGTCTGGTAATTTACCTGCCATGGTTCTGTGCTGTGGTGCTTCCCTTTGGCTGATGAAGTGGTGGAATGCTGGTGATGGAAAACCAGGCAACTGGACCTGGCCTACATGCCTTTGTGAGACTGATGCATATGAATTTAATTTACCTCAGGTTATCCAGAATCAAGTTCCGTGAGGAAGCCAAGAGACTGCTCTTCAAGTATGCAGAGGCTGCGAAACGCCTGATTGAATCCAGGTGGGAGCTCCTCTTGCAGTGCTGTCACGTTCACAAAAGAGAAAAGGATTATAGGGGCAGCTAATCCTGTCTCATCCAGTGCTAGTCATAATTCTGTTGAGGGAAAGCGATGTTATGAACATACAGAAGAAAAGCAGTAGTGTGGAGGCATATTTTGATAGTGACATTACTGTAAAATGTAATGCTGGGAAGCCGGAATGTGTGTGGAGACAAGTGAGAGTCAGTGAAGTCATCTGAGATAAAAACAGGAGTGCTTGAGCACTCACTGCTCTTACAGAGCAACAAGCTTAGAGTGACATTTTGTATACTAGGTGGGGTTTTTGTGGCCAGTTCTGCCACGGGATGGAACTGAAGAAGATTGTGGGGAGAACCTTATAGGGCAAAAGAAAAACCTTGTTAACAGGGTAGTTTTCTTAGAGTCACAAAACCCTAGCAATATTTGAAAATTAAAGGCAATTAAAGGACCGTTGCCATGACAGATAAAAGTTTTGTGGGCCTCTCCTGTTGCAGAGAAGACAGTAGCCAGCTACACTGAGTTTCGGAGAGAGCATGGCAATTTCTAGTCATGTAAACATCTGGAAGCACTTTCTAAAGGAGAACTGGAGGAGGGGGTGACAGGGCAGGGCCTTGATCAAGTGTCAGTGGCCACATTCCCCACTGACAGAGAATGTTGTAGGGGGATGGGATACCTTGCCATGCAGCCACGGGTTACATTTTGCCTCTGTTTTTGCAGGAGTGCTTCCCCAGACAGCAGGAAGGTGGTGAAGTGGAACGTGGAGGACACCTTCAGCTGGCTGCGACGGGACCATTCTGCCTCCAAGGAGGACTACATGGTCAGTGTCCTGCTGGGAGCAGGGAGCCGGGGAGGGGGGCACATGGGGACAGGTACAGGTCCTTCTGGAGACAGCTGCCATTGCTTCCCCTCGCTGTGTGCCGTGGGAGAGCAGCCTGGAGTCGCTGAGTGGCCCCAGGGGGTTAGTGGTGGCTGTGTGAGGGACTCTGGTTCTCTGCTCCCACAGGACCGCCTGGAGCACTTACGCAAACAGTGCGGGCCCCACGTGTCTGCTGCAGCCAAGGACTCTGTCGAAGGTATCTGCAGTAAGATTTACTACATATCCCTGGAATACGTCAAGCGGATCCGGGAGAAGCATCTTGCCATACTCAAAGAGAACAATATCTCTGGTACGCGGCCAACTCTGATGATCTGTAGGGGTACAGCACTGCAGCTGAAGGCCTCGTGCTGTGGTCTGTCCTTGTTCAGAGTGTCACCTCTTGGGAGGGCAGCTCTGCATCCACAGGGTGGGACTTCAAAGTCAGAAACAACCTGTCCAGCATAGGCTTCAGCTGTCAGTCACGCAGTGCCTGTGCAGTGGCAGACTGTCTTTCATCAGTTGCCGTGACAGCCTGTGACATCAAATACCATCAACGTGTGATTTGCCAGGATGAAGTAGCTCATTAGGAGCTGGTGACACTGAGCAGGGCATTTGTTCATTTCCCTGGACCGTTACTTTTCACTCTTCTGCTTCATGAATTCCTGGGGACAGCTGACATTCCCTTCCTAACACCGAGTGTTCTCCCTGTATTCTCATTTGTCACATTTCTTGTGTTCTGAGCACCGTCTGCTCCCCTGTGCCTCCCAGCATGTTACTGCGCACCCTTTCCTGGCAGAGAGTTCATGTTCCTTGATCTTTTCTCTGCTCTTCCTTCCTAATTCATGTCTGTATTTCTGCCTCTAGTCACCTTTTCCTTCCTCTATCGGCCGCACTTCTTTAATCACCACTGTTCTCATAGTCCTTTTCCCTTTTGGGTCCTGGCCCTCCTCAGACTCCCTTCAGGTCCCAGTGTCTGCTTTTTGCCATTGTTTTTGCTGCTTATCTTCTAACCTCACTGAGTCAGGGATTCCTTCCAGCTGACCTCTCCTGTGAGCTCTCTGAAGCCGAGGTGATGGGTAACCACAAGGTGCAGGGAGATTCCTTTGCTTTCTGCATTTGGCAGCCTTGGAATTTTTACTGTGCATTGGATAACTTTGGGGCAAACAAACAGAAACAGTAGCAACAGAGATTGTTTGTGTGTCTAGAACATGCCTCAGGACGCTGGGGTGGCTGCGTGCTGTCTGCAGCTCTCCTGGGTTAGAGATGGAGAAATGCTGTGAAGTGGGTCTTCTCTGTGGTCTGGCAGTGGGAGATGGAATTAATTTGGGGAATCAGCACTGAAACTAGGTAGCTGCCTACGAGATCTGTGAGGGACCGCCACAGTGTTTTTTGGGAGGACCACCCTGCTCTTTAGCCTTATTCAGTCACTGTGTGTTTTGAGGTGGAAGGAAGATTGGTCCCGAGTGCCCTTGGCTTCTCACGGGCTGCCTTTCTCTTTGTTCTCCGTAGCTGAGGTGGAAGCTCCCGAGGTCCAGGACAGGCTGGTGTACTGTTACCCCGTGAGACTGGCCATCCCCTCCCCGCCACTCCCCAGTGTGGAGATGCACATGGAGAACAACGTGGCGTGTGTGCGGTACAAGGGGGAGATGGTCAAAGTGAGCCGCAACTACTTCAGCAAGCTGGTAAGGGCTGGGCACCGCGCCTGCTGCCTCGGGGCAGCGTCGTCTCCAGGGGCAGGGCAGGGCAGAGGATGGCCAGCTGACCCCACAGAGCTGTCAGACGCTGCCGCAGGGAAGGGGGCAGCTGCTCTCACCTTAGTCGGGGTCAGGCTTCTGCTGGGAGTGTTTCCACTCAGGTGTGTGCTCTGGATACGTGCTGTGCAGCCAGAATGTTGTATACTCACAGCAAGGCAGCCCTTGCTGAGACACGTGCTGGTGTGGTGGTTCATTCATGCTGGTGACGACCTGGTGGCTCGCACAGTGACAGCAGATGTGCTGACACACCTCCCTGCAGAGCTCACCTGCTCCTCAGCATCCTTCTCCCTATCACAATGTGTGTGTATCCCATTCCTTGGCTGTTCCTGGTGTGTTCAGTGCCTGGGCTTTTTCTTCCAGTGGCTTCTCTATCGGTACAGCTGCATCGATGACTCGGGCTTTGAAAAGTTCCTGCCCAGGGTTTGGTGCCTTCTCCGTCGATATCAGGTAAAGTCTCACCACAGCTGTACATCAGAAAGCCTTGGCAGCACGGGGAACTGAACTTCTCATTGCTCTGGGCAAGGGACATGGCTCTTGGAGCCTGAAGCAACACAGGGTTTAAACTGAGTCTGTTGTCTGCTTCCAGTATGCTGAGGTAGGAGTACAGTCTGGGTAGTGGTTGTAGTCTTGACACAAGGGTAAAGACTTTTGTGAAGGAAACCTTCAATAGCTCCCGACTCTGAGGGGCAGCTGAAGGCTCATGGGGGTACAAAAGAAAAATGATGGTTTTGTGGGGACAGAGTTGGATGAAATCTCTGAAGAGCATTCTTGGGTACATCCAGGGACCTCCACGAATTTGAGGAAGGATGAGGGGGCCCTGCATACCTAGAGGAGGGAGTGCATGGACGTGTGACTCTGGGTCTGTGGTCAGTGAAGGGAGCAGCAGGAACAGCACGTGCAGGCACAGCTCACCGGGGTTTGCTCTCCTCAGATGATGTTCGGTGTGGGGCTGTACGAAGGGACTGGTCTGCAAGGGGCACTTCCCGTGCACATCTTCGAAGCCCTCCACAAGCTCTTTGGAGTGAGTTTTGAATGCTTTGCCTCGCCCCTGAATTGCTATTTTAAACAGTACTGTTCGGCCTTCTTGGACACAGACGGGTATTTTGGATCCAGGGGGTGAGTCTCACATTCCCTTGCTGTGTGTCTGTGTGAGTGCATGCCCGTGGAGGACTCAGGTCAAACTGATAGGGATCTTTGCCTCTTTCTCCAGCCCGTGCCTGGATTTCTTCCCTATAAGTGGCTCTTTTGAGGCAAATCCGCCGTTCTGTGAGGAGCTGATGGATGCCATGGTCTCTCACTTTGAGGTACGTCTGCTCACTGGTGGGGTGGTTTGGGATGGAGCTGTGCCATCCATCCTGTGCTCCCCATGGCAGGGCTGAGGGCAGGGGCAGAGGACGGTGACGGCTGCAGCACCATTCTGGAAGCAGAAGCGTTTCCTTTCCATAGGGCTCATTAGACACGTCATTGCTCAGCCAGTGCTGAGATTGTTCCTTTCCTTGTTGCACTAGAAACTGCTGGAGAGCTCCAGCGAGCCGCTCTCCTTCATTGTCTTCATCCCTGAGTGGCGGGACCCCCCCACGCCGGCCCTGACCCGCATGGAGCAGAGCAAGTTCAAGCGGCACCAGCTCATCCTGCCGGCCTTCGATCACGAGTATCGCAGCGGGTCCCAGCACGTCTGCAAAAAGTAGGCTTTGTTCTGGGATCCTTCTGGGAACACGGCTCTGAAACTGTGTGACAGAAATATCCTCTCCCAGGCTGAGATCAGTGGGAAGCAGGGAGCAGGCAAGGACAAACGCAGCACATCATCACCCTGGGTGTTCAGGATGAGCAGACAGCATTGTGAATTCCACGTCTGTTTAATGACTGCTAGCAGAGCTTGTGAGAGATGTGTGCCTTGGGCACGAATACAGCCGGGGCAGGTCACACCTGTGGTGCTGATCTGTGCTCCTCTGCCAGCCCTTGCACCCGTGAGCCGGCTGAGCCACAGCAGCTGGGTGTCACTGGGGGGAGCAGAGGCAAGGGGCAGTGGGGGCTCAGTCCCCAGTGGGGCGGGCTGGCCCCTGCTGTGCTGCTGAGGCAACAAGTTTGAGCAACAACTTGTTTAAGCAACAAGTGCATGAAAACTGAAGTTCTCCTTACCTGGTTAGGACTGATGACTCATTGTGCTGAGTCCCTTTTGGCAGGGAGAGCAAGGTCCCAGCGCATGCTGGTAGAGAGCAGTGGGGCTCTGCAGCACGAGCACTTCCCTCTGAAAGCTCAGGAGCCTCTTCTGTACTCAGAACTGCCCGAGGCTGCACTGTGCCTCCACTTTTCCTCAGAATAATGAGAGAAAGGACAGGGGCAAATACTTGTCCTAAGGATGGTGGGCAGGAAGAGGAGGAGCAGGTGTCAAGTGCTGGGGGCCAGGGGAGGTGCTGATGCCTGTGCTCTTCCCTTGCAGAGAGGAGATGTACTACAAGGCTGTGCACAACACAGCCGTCCTCTTCCTGCAGAACAGCGCCGGCTTTGCCAAGTGGGAGCCCACGCCGGAGCGGCTGCAGGAGCTCGTTGCAGCCTACAAGCATTCGGGCCGGACCCTCAGCTCCTCGTCCTCCTCCTCCTCGTCCTCCTCCACAGCGGACAAAGAGCGGGAGCTGGGCCGAGAGCAGAGCAGCAGCCGAGAGACTAATCCCAACTAAGGCAGAGGTGCGAGGCAGCAGGGGAGGTGCCGGCGGCCCCGGGGCTGGCCGGGGCAGCAGAGACTGCTGAGTGTGCAGCACCGGCCCGGGACTCCTGCGCAGCAGCTCCACGGCGCCTGCTCTCCTCTGCGAACTGCACGCCGGCCCCCAGGAGCCGGGAGCGTCCGGCCGCCAGCGGGAGAGGAGGCTCAGCCACGGCCCTCGCCGGGGGCAAGGGAGCCCAGTGTGGCGCGGCAGGAGGAGCCGGCAGCCCCGCGACGCCCGAGGGAAGGGGCAGCCAGAGCTGGGCGGAAGGACGGCGGGACAGATGGAGGGACGGATGGCAAGCGCGAGTGCTGGGCGCTGAGCGCCACGGCCGGAGGGGCCCCGGCAGGAGAGGGACGGGCAGAGCCCGGGGGCTCCTGCGGCCGGACCGGCCCCAGCACGGCTCCGTGTCCATAGTGTAAATAGTTCTGTCCGTGGCGCCCACGCTCCTGGCGGGGCTGCTCCCATCGCATCCGTGTTCTTTTCCCATGTGTGAGTCCCGTGTTTGCCGACACTGCGTCCTGGAGAGGGAAGGAGCAGAGGAGAGGAGTTTCTTTGGTGTGTAAAGACGTCTTTGCAGCTGTTTTGTAGTCGTTGTGGTTTTTATGCCGAGCCTCTGGGCTTTATTTAACCTCCTTGGGTTTTGTTTTGTAAGGATTAATTTAACACCGCTAACCATTTTATTACTTTTATCAAGAAGAAAAAAAAATCTATTTTTGATTTCTGTTTCCTAGTTCTTAGGAACATTAAAACCAGCATACAGCTCTGCTTGCGTCCATCCCTTTTCTTCTCTGGTATCTAGGGTCTGTGTTCACCCCCTGTCCAGCCTCTGCCTGGGTGGAAGGTAGAAAAACATTGGGATTTGGTTTTTTTTCAGGATGATCTGGCGTCTGCCCTGTTCTGTACAGCTGTGACCTGTTGAGTTTTGTTTCCTGAAGACCAGTATGAGCCCCTGAAGCAGCGTGACCGTCCTGCTTCTGGCTCTTGGCTGCTCCAGTGTGGTTTTGGTGCTCTCCCCTCAGGAGCACAGGCAGCTGGACTGCCCTTGGACCCTTCAGGGCAGCACAGCCAATCTCTCTTGTGGGGTGCCACAGCAGGGCCAGTGCCACTCTGGAGGGGCAGGAATTGCCCACACACTGCCTGCTCCCAGGGGCTCTGCAGCTCTCCAAAGATGCTTTTGACAGAGGCAAGGAGAGCTTTGATGTCCTTTAAGGACACTCAAGACAGCTGGGAACGCTGGCTGCAGAAGTGGCAGTTCGTAAAGCTTTTTTTTCCCCTTTTATTCATTGTTTTGAGCCAAGACTGGATGTTCCCAAGGTGCAGGTGAGCAGAGACGTGCCGTTTCTGGGAGTGTCCCTGACCCACCCCTAGGTCAGTCAGTCTACACCGAGCCTTTTGCTGCTCCCTCGGGTGAGGGACAGTTACCTGCTTAAGGATCCAGTGGCCGTGGTCTCGCAGGGGAGGTGTGACATCGGTGGCCAGAAGCCCGGTTTCATGGCTGCTTCTAGAACGTGTCCTTTATCCAAACGCAGCAGGAGATGGTCAAAGGGGTGTGTCAGGTTGACAGTGGGAGTTTCAAGGGCGGGTAACCGTGTTAAGCTGTACAAGGTGCAGCTGAGGTGGGCAGTTGGGAGTTGGGGGTGGGTATGGGCAGGGCTGGGGGAACAATCCACACCAGGAGCTGGACCCCTGGCATGAAAGCTCTCAGACTGTGCCCAACCTGGATGACTGAGCTGAAAAGCCCTCATTAACAGTCCCCGTGGTGGTCGGTGCTGCTGCTGTCCTGCCGGGCCACAGGGACAGGGCTGTGGGGGCTCCCTGAGTGTTGCTGTCCCCCGGGGCTGCTGGAAACCTCCTGTAAGGGCAGCAGCCTGGGATCTGACCGGGCTGGGGAGACACAACCTGCAGAGTGGGACGTGCCCGGGGCTCGGCCGTGCCCAGCCCGAACTTGTCCAGTGCTGTGTCCCCCAGTGCCCCCGACGGGACTCCCAGGGAGCGCCGGACCCCAGGAGCCGCTGCCGCAGTCCCCAGGCCGGGAAGGAGCATCCTCAGGGCTGACCAGAAAAGGGGGACCGCGGCGCGCAGGGAGCTGCACTATCCCGCACCAAACGCCGCACCGACCACCGCATAAACTCCTGCGTCGTCCTCCCGCAGCCCGGAGGGGCCCGGTCCT